>CAJNDT010006063.1:0-415639 GCA_905221615.1 Symbiodinium sp. CCMP2592
TTTGCAGCCATTCTGACCGACGGATCCGTTTTTACATGGGGTTAAGACTTCAGCGGAGGCGACTCTAGCGCGGTGCAGGAACAGTTGTGCAATGTATCGGCCATCCAATCGACGACGCATGCGTTTGCAGCGATCCGCATAGATGGTTCCGTGGTTACATGGGGTGGGGCTCGATATTCTGGTGCGGAACGGCTGAAGGACGTTAGAGAAATCCAAAGTAACCGCGGAGCCTTTGCAGCGCTTCTACGCGATGGCTCCGTCGTAACCTGGGGCTGTGGCCTTCATGGTGGCAACAGCAGCAAAGTGCAACATCAGTTGACAGATGTGGAGCAGATCGCAAGAAACTTCAATGCTTTCGCTGCCATTAAGGCCGACGGCACGGTTGTATCATGGGGCTTCCCAGAGCGCGGTGGCGACAGCAGTGCCGTGCGAGATCAGCTCAAGAATGTGCGGGGTATCGCAGCCTCCGCTCTTGGTTTTGCTGCCGTTCTTGACAACGACCAAGTCGTGAGCTGGGGCGACTGGGTGGCGCGGCCCTTGACTCCACGGTGAGCCGTGCGGGCTGTGAATTCTTTGCTCTGGCTAGCTTCCACCGTTGCTTGCTTGCTTCGACGCTGTCTTGCGAAAGAGCAAGCAAGCAACAACGACGCCGCCACGAGAAGAAAATCGCTTGTTTGTTGTTTCTTCTGCTCGTGGCAGAATGACGCTGTCTTGCGAAAGTGCGGCTGCTTGGGCGGGGCAACCCTGCTCCTGAGGTTGCCTGCACTGCCCGGTCGCTTTGGATTTGTCGAGGCTGGGAAGGTCGGTCTAACAGAAACCTCTTCATTTCCTGAGTTTCCCACTGCGGACTGCTGGGCTTGGTTGGTTCAAGTTCAGAATTTCCGTTGTGTGGCCGAAAGGTCTTCGGGGTTCTGCTCAACCCGGTGTCCCGGTTTAGCTTCGTTGCCCACTGCTACTGTTTGGATTCTTGAATGATCCGTTCTTCCTCTTGAGAAGTCGCCATTGAGATGGCACACTTTGCAACCCTTCAGACGAGCTTAGCCAGCACCACTCCAAATGCGCGGCTTGTCTTGGCGGGACGGTGCCTGCGGCCTGTGCAAGCAACCTGCGAGTCCGTTGTGTTCGCCTAGGCAGCACTACTCCAAATGCGCGGCTTGTCCAACCCGCGAGTCCGTCGTGCTGGCCAAACGAGAAGCTGGCTCTTGACGTTCTGCCCTGCAGTCATCTTGGCTGCCTCGCCACAGAATGTGGCCGCTTGGAGGCTTGGACCTGCTCTGGTGGTATCAGCATGATGACAGCCGCGATGGCGCGGATGATGGTTCCTGTGGAGCGCCGCTAGCACAAGGGGTGGCACCGTCTGCAAGTCTCCACAGGGATTGGCCACCGTCGAGACGCGGGAGCTCCTCGATTGCTTGGCGCGTTAAATACTTTGCGGCATCTGGCGGGTTTCCTAGTGAAGTAGGGTGTTTCACTTCGGAACGGTGTTTTTACCAAATCCCGAATGACTGCACTGCCTTTCGCTGCTGGAATCCCGGCGCCACGGATCGCGCAGCAGCTCAGCGAGGTGGACCCGTTTGTGGTATAGGATAGATCTTAAATCCCCAATCATCCTTTGAGAGACCCGTGTTGTGACTGCCGCTTGGGAATGTTTGCCAGATGCCGCCGGGTTTCTTCTTCTGAGATAGTATACCTTGGGTTGATACACAGGGTGTCACCGAAGCCTGGGGCTCTCGATGAATGTCTGCAGCTAGAATCAATCTTTCTGGAGGAGGCTCTGGACCACCATGATCCCTGCATTAGTCCTACTACTAGGCCTAAGGACCCATGAGCCCCTGGCGTTCCCCTGGAGTCTGTTGAATCGGCTAAGTAACATACGCTGGCCTGTTGTGGTTTGAGATGAAGAGCGAAACCCTAATTCCCGACTCCTTTCAGAGACCAGTGTTGCGACTTCCGTTTGGGGATGTTTGTCAGCTGCCGCTATGTTTCTTCTTCCATGATACTATACCCTGGGTTGGTACAGTGCGTGCTATGGAGGCTCGGGGCTCCCGATGAACCTTTGCAACTACAACCAGCCATTTTCACAAGGCTCCGGACCGCCGTAACTCGTGTATGACCTCTCCCAGCACCTCACCAGGCCACCTCTCCGATGCTGACGACGAAGGCCGGGGAGGGTCGCCTGGGAAGAGTAATCCGGTCTAGGTCCAGGTTCCTCCCGCGCTGGCTCTCCACCCCCAACCCGACTCCGAAATGCTTCGTGATGCAGTGTAAGGTCTGTTGTTCTGCATAGATCGAAGTCAAATCGCAGGCTTCTGTGGTCTCACTTGATCTTGCGAACTCCCACGAACCAGTTGTATGTGTGTATGTGTGTGTGTGTGTTGTGTGTGCTAAAGAGACAACGCATTGCACGAAGCGTGCATTTATGAAGCACATGGATCCGTCAACGGAGCAGGAGTGCACCATGAAGTTGTGAGGTACCGTGGGCGTCTCAGGCCGATTGACAATCGAAGGCTGCCGAGCGAGAACTATGATGGGCGAACCGTCAACGGCAACTTCAAGTGCTCGCATTGGTACATTGGTGCGGCGGAAGCGTAGTGATTCCCAATGCCTCGGTGTTCTCCTCCTGGCCGCGACGTCCTGTGAGCAGACAAAGGCTCATCGAGACGCAGGAGCTCCTCGATTGCGTGGCACGTTAAATACTTTGCGGCATCTGGCGGGTTTCCTGGTGAAGTAAGGTGTTTCACTTCGGAACGGTGTCTTTCCAAATCCCTAATGACTGCACTGCCTTTCGCTGCTGGAATCCCGGCGCCACGGATCGCGCAGCAGCTCAGCGAGGTGGACCCGTTTGTGGTATAGGATAGATCTTAAATCCCCAATCATCCTTTGAGAGACCCGTGTTGTGACTGCCGCTTGGGAATGTTTGCCAGATGCCGCCGGGTTTCTTCTTCTGAGATAGTATACCTTGGGTTGATACACAGGGTGTCACCGAAGCCTGGGGCTCTCGATGAATGTCTGCAGCTAGAATCAATCTTTCTGGAGGAGGCTCTGGACCACCATGATCCCTGCATTAGTCCTACTACTAGGCCTAAGGACCCATAAGCCCCTGGCGTTCCCCTGGAGTCTGTTGAATCGGCTAAGTAACATACGCTGGCCTGTTGTGGTTTGAGATGAAGAGCGAAACCCTAATTCCCGACTCCTTTCAGAGACCAGTGTTGCGGCTTCCGTTTGGGGATGTTTGTCAGCTGCCGCTATGTTTCTTCTTCCATGCTACTATACCCCTATACCCTGGCTTGGTATAATGCGTGCTATGGAGGCTCGGGGCTCCCGACGAACCTTTGCAACTACAATCAGCCATTTTCACGAGGCTCCGGACCACCGTAATCCCTGGGATGACCTCTCCCGGCACCTCCTCAGGCCGCCTCTCCGATGCCGGTCTTTGGGACGTTGCTTGCTTGCTTCGACGCTGTCTTGCGAAAGAGCAAGCAAGCAACGACCCAAACACGAGAAGAATGTGCGTGTGTGTAAAAAAAGCCAAGTCTTCAGGAAGATTTTAAGATGTGCCATGGCTGATCAGAGACCAGTCAGTCACCTGTGACTCTGTCCTCATTCGCAGCTCTATTATTGTGAAGTCAGTGAAGCTTCTTGCAATAACGCCATTTTCCGCAGCTGGTGTTTCCGCTGGTACAGTGAGGACGATGTGAGGCGTTCCACCCTTCATAACTTGAGAGGCAGGAATGCCAAGGACGAGTGGCCAGTTCTTGGCCAGGCACATTTCCATATATATATATATATATATATATATATATATATATATTTATATGTATAGTATCCATATATTATGCATTTGCCAATCCCTCTGACAAGTTGCCACTTGACCTGTTGAGTCAGGCTCTGAGCCCTCACGCTAGGCGGATCTTGATTAAGCGTTCCCACACACAGGGCATAGAGTGAACTACATCGAGTCAAGTGTATGGTACAAAGATGACTCCACGACTCCGTGACTCTATCTCACTACAACTCTATGACTTTATGACTCATGACCCATGGACTCTATGACTCTTGATTCTGTGACTTTACGATCCTATACACTGACTCTATCTCACTACGACTCTATGACGCTATGTCACTGCAACTCTATGACTTTATGACTCATGACTCATGGACTCTATGACTCTTGATTCTGTGACTTTACGATCCTATACACTGGATCTATCACATAGCCCCACACTCTTCGCTGATGATGCTTTCGGGCCAATTGTCTTCTAGTTTCGCCTTAAGCCTGGCCTCAGGGCGGGGAGACCTCTTGCCCTTTACCGGGCTGTCACCAACGGCCTCCCATGGGGGCCTGTCGGTACTCAGAAGTAGCACTTCGGCTTTCCGTTGGAGGTGTTGCGCTACCTCTCGCGCCAAATCATCTGCAGGGGATGGATCCCACTGCGGTAAGTGGGCGATGGCGGCAAGCGCAGCTTCGCCACAAGCGGCGTCAGCCTGGGCGTTGATGGTCCGGCGCCAGCTCTGGTCGGGGCCAAATTCAGCCGCGTGTTCGGCCTCCGTGGTGTGGGACCTGGTCCACGTGACTTGCGCCAGAGACGCCTTATCAAGGGCCTGGGCCCATACCCATGGCTTGACAGCGCGTGACTGCTGCTTGGCCACCGCACTGCAGTCGGAGGTGCAATCAGCCCGCTCCTCCAAGTGCGAGGCGAGCCTTGCGACCGCAAAGCATTCCCCTTCGCACACTGAACTCCCTGGGGGGAGAAGGCCAGTGAGTTGGCCAACCTGGAGAGGGGCACCCTCCGTCCAGGTGAACGCGCAGATGGCCCAGGCCACTATTCTGCCCCTGGCGTCGGCCGCGTAGGGCCCGCCAGAGGCGTCCGTCGAATAGAAAAGACCCTGTGGCCACTTGGCCTCTTTGCAAACACCATCGGCCCGTTCCGACTGTGGGCCCCAGCAGTACCCCTGAAGCTGGGTGGCCTGAGCCGGCATCAGGCCCCGTTCCCATAAGCAGTCGAAGGGGGACTGGGTAGTGAGGCGCTCCCAGTGTTTGGGAGGAGGGGGTGCCTTGCCGCGCCACCATCTGCAGTCGGTGGCGACGTGGTGCTGGGTGAGGGGCACCTTGCACAGGGGGCATTGCTGGCCCGCTTGGACATGCCGGTTTTTCAGAGCTCCCTGCCAGGCCATTCTCAGGGCGGCAGACTTAATCCGCGGGGCCTTTTTCACAAGGGCAGTGGGAACCGTAGTGTCCACACCTGAGGCCAGACTGCTGCAACCCGTTTGGGTGCTGATGGCCTTCCGCCGGGCCTTGTGGCAGGCGCTGGTCAAGCACGAGAGGATGGCGGACCAATGCCTCCGAAGGAGGGGGTTGAGGGCCACCATCCCAGGGTCCTCAGGGGTCCCTGCCAGGGTAGCAGGACATAGGTCAGCGGGGAAAAGCCAACGGTCCGGGGTGGGAGCCACAAGCCCGAGATCCAGCAGATAGGCTATCATGGCCCCCAGCGGTCCACAGACCACTCGCCATCTATCTTTCCTTTGGAGGGTAGTGAGCCGCCACGTGCGGTCCAGCTGCTCGCGGTCAGGGAGGCGGACCATCACCCGACAGAGAGCCTTGAAGTGTTGGGTGACCACTGCCACCCGGGGGTCCTTGACCAGCCAGGCGCCAAGTTCCAGCGCGATTTCAACACTGCCCGTGCCAACCTTGCCAGTGATGGCGGCAGCTTGGAAACGCACCGATTTCATGGTTTTGGGGCTCACCCCTTGGGCCTGGTGCCCCCAGATCCCCGATGCCAGCACGGACATGGAAAACACCCGGCTGCTGGCCTTAATGTTGCGGACCTTAAGGCTGCGTAGCTTGCCCAGTCTGGCATTGGCTTTGGTCCGCCGCGCCGTGGAGAGGCGAGTACACCGTCTCCTGCCAGCTGACAGCGTCATCCCCAGGTCTTTGGCAACACTCTGGATGGGGGGGTCACCCTCTCCCAACTTTCGCCGCAGGGCGCGCTCGGCTTGGGGACTGCTCGCCAGGAAATAGGTCTTGCCGATAGAGACCTGGTACCCAGCGGCAGAAAGCGAGGCATGCAGCCGTCTAAAGACCCTGATGACTGAGTTCGCTGCTTGGTCCGGGCTGTGATGTTCAGTATCTACCGTGATGTCGTCTATCCACGTATCTACGTGGTTGACATGCGGTCCAGAGCAACACTGCCGAATCGGCTCGCCCACAGCGAGTTTACTCAGGGTAGGGGCTAAAGGGCAGCCCGCTATAATTCCGCGGCGAGCGAAAGCAACGGGCGACGCGACTTCGTCGGAAAGGATCACTCTGCCGCCGCGATACGATTCCATAGCGAGGAAAAGCAAAAGATCCGGGAATCCGGCAGTGAGCGCGGCGTCGCAGAGAGTGGAGTGAACCACGGTCTCATAAAAGGTACTCAAGTCGACAAACAAAGAGCACCGATGGAGACCGTCGACGCGCGCGGCCTCGTAGCAGACGCCTCTCCGGAGTGAGGCATCGTAGGTGGAGCGCTCCGGCAAAGCGCAGTCCCACCAAAGCTCAGCGCGGTAGTCGCGAAGCCACGCTTCAACTAGGTGCCATCTGGCCTTCATCCCGAGCTTCAGGAGCGAAGACATCAAACCAATCGGTCTTTCGATTTTCTCGTTCTTAGCGAGCATTGTGAAGATGGTGAAGGTCATCTGCTGTGGCACCTCTCCCGTGGTTTCGATTTCCCTCCAAAACGAAGCCAGGGAGGAAACCTCACCCGGTGTCAGGGCTTTGAGCAGCTCAAGGGACCAGCCATCCGCACCCGCCGCTTTTAAAGGCAGGCGGCGAATGAGCCGCTGGAACTCTTCCCCAGTGACGGCAGGAAGTCTCTGGGCTTGAGCAATGGCCCGTTCTTTAAGGCCCTGGATGGGAGGAGGAGGCTGGCCCTTCGACTCCCAAAGGCGAGCCCACTGCTGCAGTCGGAGGTAGGGCCGCGCTTCTGCCGGTTCGTCCACGAATGGGCGGGCAACCTCAGCTTCCTGCTTTTTGACCGTACGGAAGAGCGGCCGGAGGCCTTTCACAGAGGCCCCAGTAAGCCACTCCTGGTAGTCCCGTGTCTCGCGCGACCTGGACTCTTCGATGGCGGCCTGGCACATGCTCCTGACAACAGCGCGGATCCCAGCCCGGGAGTCACCTTTGGTTTCCCCGTTGCAGAGCACCTCTTCCGGGCTGAGGCCAGAGAGGCCTGCACTCTCAAGTTTGGCCTGCAGCACCTCCGTGCACGACGAAGGAAAGCACCGCCGAAGGGCCTCGAAGCGGGCTCTGCTGGTGCCTGGGTTGTCCCAGGCAAGTTGCAGTTTTTGCCACCAGGCCGCCTCCTTGCCGTACCACGGGTAGCCCTCCTTCGGCTGCATGAGGGGTTTATACACGAAGGGCCGGGTGCACCCACGCCCGCCGGGTTTGGTGAAGTGTTCCACCGCGAACCGGTGGGTGAGTTCGGCAAATTGGCGATTGGCTGGAGTGCCCTGGATCACCTCCGACCCGAAAGCACCAAGCATAGGGCTGCCGCCGGGGGTGAACTGAGAAAAGGTCGAATCCTGAGCGAGGCTGTCAGTTCGACTGATGGCCCCCGTTTGGGGCTTGGTGCTGTCTGTTTTGAGCACCCCAGGAAACGCGGGGAGCTGCCTCAAGGCGACCTGGCCCCCGGGGGTGTTGAAACAACACTCCAGGGCAGCGTGAGGCCGGAAGGGCACTTGCCAACTGGCAGCACAGGTAAGCAGGGAAGCGACACTGGTGGAGACCAGGGCGAAATCTAGACAGTTACCTGTGGCGATCGTAGCCTCCGGTGGGGCGACGATCCGCCCACGAAAGGCCTCTGGCAGGGTGGTCTCAGCCAGCTCCTGCGATGGGAAATTCCAGTCCCCGACCACTATCCAGTTGGAATTTTGGCGCAGGAGGGGCTTCAGACGGGCGAGGACTTCCGGGTTGGGCGCCCCAGTGATGCCAACACCTGATTTAAGGTACAGGTTGACCAAGAGGATAGAATGGCGAACCCTGGGGAGTTCGACCAACAAAAAGCCGATCCCTTCGTCAGAGAGGTACCCTCCTCTGAAACGTCCCTGTTGATGGATGGGCACAAGTGTGGCCAGTCCCCCTTTGGTGGGTCTGGGGCCCTCGACAGGGGGGAGGAAAGTATGGTACCCTCTTGCTAAAGCTTCTATGCGCAGTTTTTTGGCACCTTCATCTCCCAAGTGCAGCTCCTGGATGAGAAGGGGCCCTTTTTGCGGCTGGTGCCATTTGAGAATATCCGGAGTCCACGTTGTGATGTTGGCACTGACAAACACAACAGACTCCTGACATCCCTGGTGCCCCTGAGCCGCGAGGTCGTCCAGGAAAGCCGCGGCGGTGATGGGGTCCAGCCTTGCATGGCATCGAGAATCTCATAAGAGACCCGGTAACCCAAGCTGGCCTCATCGGCTCCTTCCAGGGCCTCAGCGAGGGCTAGAGCCTGGGATTCGGACTTGCTCCAGTCATTGTGCGTCCGAAGCTCATCTGCGAGCCCTGCAGCAAGGGCCTGAACTGGATTTGCCTTAGGCTCGAGGTCAGGGAGGGGCTTGCCCGCTTTCCCCCGAGTGCTAGGCCTTCGCTTCCTGAGTCTCGGAGGAGACCGACCGGGGGGGGTAAGGGGCCGCCGCCCTGCGTCACCAGGGGGGGAAGGAGGCGATGTGGAGCCCTGTTCCTTCGGTCTGGCGCTGGACGGCTCAGGACCGGGAGGCCAGGATTGCCAGAAAAGAGAATTGGCCTGTTGCTGCCTCCTAGCCCGGTGGGCCGCACGATGTTTCCGGGTGGACTCTCAGAGGAAGTCCTGTTGCACTTTACGCCGCCCACGTAGGCCGTGGGCCATGCTGCGAACCCCGCGAGACGGGCTGATGCCTAGGGCCTTGGCCAGGCACAGCACAGGCCTGGCGGGGGATGTGGGTGGGGTGAACCCCGAACCCGTGGGTTCCCCTTTGCCCCTTGGTAGCACCTCCAAGGCACCACTTGGGGCAGGGGGCTCCTGCTCAGGGTCCAAGGCCCATCCGGCTGGAAAAAATTTTGGCCCAGAGAGCCTGGGGAAATCCTGGGCGCTCTGGTTGTCCCGTTGGCGTGAGGACACCCTGCGACGCCAGGGTTGAAGAAAAGGGGGTGGAAAGCTCACTACCCCTAATCGAGAGGCCGTGCCCAGGCCTCAGGGAAAGAGGCTGGTAGGGCGCCTTAAAACCTCGGGTCGGCGCTGGCTCCCAACGCAACGCCGCCGGGGTTTTATGAAAGACTTTGCATCGCGCGCAAAACAGGTGAGTGCTGCCTAAATCGTGCAGATCACACTTGCAAAACTTGCAAAAAACTCTGCTCTTGTGTGACCCCTGGCCAGGGTGGGGTGGCGAACCACTCCCCCTCGGTAAAAGAGCAAGTTGGTTGCTAGAAAAGGCCTGCAAAACCTCCATTGACGGTCGGAGAGAGGCTTGATTGGGCGGCTGCCCTTGCAAAATCTGCCTGGGGGCCCGTGGCCCAGAAAGGGCCAGGGGGAAGGCAGGGTTCCCCTGGCCTAGGCGCCCCTATTCGGGGTTGTCGCTGCCTGCAGCTCCCTCTGGCTTCGTCCCTTCCAAAGGTGTGGGGCGCTTCCCATGCGGATCGGTGCGGGCAGGCCCGTACATGGGGGGCATCCCCCGAGGGAAGTACTCATCAGGCCCTCTGAAACCCACGATGAAGGGGTCCGGGGGGAGGTCCTCCTTCCCGACCAAGGCAGCCTTCATCTTGGCGCGGGTGGCTTCATTGAGCTCATGGCCAGCCTCCGATAGGACCGCCTCCAGGGCGCTGAAGGCGGTGCTAGTGGAGTCCGCCGTCATCTCTTTGAAAGCCTTGGCCGTTTCCTGGATCTCGACATCCTTGGCCTTGATGTCCTTGTCGACCTGGTCCACGTCCCCAATGAGCTTTTCCAGCTCCTGCTTGAGCTTGTCCGCTCGGGCCTGGAGCTTGGCCTTCTTCTCCACCAGATTCTTCATCTGGTTGGTGGCCTTCTTGAAGTCGCTGACACACCTGGTCAGCTTCTCTTGGGGCGTGGGCTCAGGCTGGTCGAGGTCCTCATCGGGTGGAGGGGGGATTCCCGCGGCCTCCAAAAGGGTCTGGACGTGGAGCCCTGCCCCCGCATAGACCACGGCCCTGGCAGCGTTGTACTCCTTCTCGGTCATCCTACCCTTAAGGAGGGACTGGAGGTCCAGTCC
The DNA here is from genome assembly GCA_905221615.1 of Symbiodinium sp. CCMP2592. Classification (NCBI taxonomy): domain Eukaryota; class Dinophyceae; order Suessiales; family Symbiodiniaceae; genus Symbiodinium; species Symbiodinium sp. CCMP2592. The sequence continues at coordinate 10,225 of CAJNDT010006063.1, forward strand.
TGGCGGGGGTGGCGGCGGCCCTTTCGGCCGAGGTGGGCTGTACCCGACCTCCTGAAAGGCTTTCTGGGCAGCCTCTGGTAGGTCTTTCCAAAGACCCGCGAGTACCGCGCCGACTTTGCCACCTGGAGGGTTCTTTGAACCCTTTCCCTCTCCTTTTCCCTTGCCTTTAGTGCGACCGTCCTCCCAGACAGCTCGGGGGCTCTGGGAGTTCTCGGTACGGGCTTCCTTGTTTGCTTGCTGCTTGGCCAGCTGCTTCTGCCAGTTTCTGCCACAGTACGCACAGTGGGTGTTTTCCCCTGACTCGACCTGGCGTTTCCAGGCCCAGTGGTACCCACAGGCGCACGGGATCCACTTGGGAGTGCGCGGCATGGCTGCGAGCTGGTGTGGAAACCACTACCAGAAGTAGTGGCTGCAGGAAACAAGCAAGGAGTGGTGCCCACTTCCAAGCTCTAGAAGTGCACTCGGCAAGAGGAGGATCGACCTCACTCAGATCGTGCAGTGAACAGCCTACCGGGCCGCCCACCAAACCCTTGCCTGCTGTCAGGCCTACGACCTTTACCAGGTTGGGTTTGGGGCCTCTTTGGAACCTCTAGAAAAGTAGGCCCCAAGGCTGGCCACGACGGCACTGCAACGTCTGAGCCGAAAACTTGAGCCAGAGCAAACTTTTCACACCCCCTCATGCCCGAGAGTCCTCTTCACTTCTCCTCAAAAGTCTTCTTCGCGTTCTTCAAGAGAGCGAATCCTAAGCCCTCTGGATACACACCTGACTCAGGAAGAGGAAGGTAGTAGTGACTGTGTCCCTCAGAACATTGAGACGAAAGTCCCCACACAAACTCTGTGCGGTTAGACACAAACCACCATCTTTTCCAAGGTCGTTGGTCACCCTTTTCAAAGCAACAACGATCCACAAGGCAACCCTGATCCAAACGAAGCTTCTTAGAAACCCTCTTAAACACAGTCTCATCCCACAGTCCTGACCTCTCAGGCCACTCGTGAGAAAGCAGAAGGTTCGGGGAGCCCACGTAAGGCTCCAACAGCTTCTCGATCCTTTTCCAGGACCTCTTGTGAACGGCCAGAGCCGCTCTCCACTTCTCCAGGGCCTTTCCTCCCTTCTTAAACCTCAGGTGCCTTAAACCACACCCAGCAGAGCACGGAGTAGACAAGTGAGCGTATACCTTAACCTCACCCTCAGCTACGACTCCGAAAACCTCTCTCAGAAGACACAAGCCATTATAGCTCAGAAGATCAACTTCCTTAGTCACCCCAAAGTAGGCGATCTCGGGGACCTTCGAGCAGGCTTTGGACAACGCACTTCCTTCTTCACAACACAGTTCAACCACTACGTACTTAGCTTCACCACGAGCTAGCTTCAACGCAGCGGCTTTCCAGGAAGGCGGAACAGACGGAGTAAAACGTTCGTTTTCATTGGGCTCTTCAAAAGACACGTGCACCTCAGTAGGCTCACTCTCCCAGGCCTTCGGTTCATCTACAAGGCCAGAGGCATCGTACAAGCTAGACAAACTTTCGTTGGTGGGGCTCTTCGTGAGGGCGTCCGCAGGGTTTATCACTCCCGGTATGTGTTCTATGGTAAAACGACCCCTGGCCACCAGCTCCTGAAGGAATGCGGCACGCAGTTCGATGTGCCTCACTTTCCTCAGGAGGGTCTGCATCTTCGATATACAAACCGCCGATTCGGAATCAGAATATCCCTTAAGAACATAATAACCGGTTTCCCTGTCTTTCGGCATACCCTCGCGGATGGTCTCCACAAGCAAAGCAATGTACAACCCTTCACGAGCAACCTCTGTGAGTGCAGCGAGTTCTGCTTCCGCACTGGAGAGTGCGGTAGTCGTTTGTTTCCTGCTGAAGCTTTTCAGGGAACAGTTCTCCCACGTGATGATCCCGCCGCTTACCGAATTCAGACTCCAGCTCGCGTCCGTAAAACAAGATACAGAGGCAGGGTCCGCATCATCTTCCAAGATCTCCCTTTTGCTCGGAAACCTCTGGACCTTGTGCGGAAGACCCTTGACCCAACGAAGGACATCCCTCATACAGGTCTCGGCAGCCTCGTCAGGAGCTGCTTGGTGGCGGCCCAGAAACCCACACACAAACTGCAGGTCTGGTCGTGACAGAGCCGCCCAGGCCAAACGGCCCAGAGTCCTTCTGTACCTTTCGTGAGCAGCTGGACTGATCAGCTCAGTCTGGCCTTTCTTCAGCAACTCAGCATAGCGGCGTTCAAGGGAAGGGAGCTTTGGTGCAGGTTTGGTGATTCCGTACTCCTCGCAACAGGAACTCAGGTACTGTTCGTCTAGCCCGAAATACACCGTACGTTCCCCTTTCTTACGGCGAAAGATCCGCCGACCGAGAAACGAGACTTCCCCGGGGCAATCTTGAATCAACTCGCCCGTAAGTTTCAGTTTGTATCTCTTACGCAACTCCTCATAGAACCGGCGCCCCTCAGCTTCATCTTCACTATAGATCAGCAAGTCATCCACATAAAACAACACAATCGTCAAACCCTTCTTCGTAAGACGACGGAAGATAGTGGGGTCCAAACTTGCTTCGAAGTTCTGAGAGCGCAAGTATTCAGCCAACTCGCAATACCAAGATAATGGAGCAGAGCGCAATCCGTTCATCGCTTTACGCAATTTGACGAAAACTCGTTCCCCAGTCCCCTGGGTGCTCACATTATTCGGCAACTCTACGAATTCTGCCCTCGCTACGGGAGCATGCATGAACGCTACCGAGACATCGCAGGACAACACACTGCCACGTCGGCAGAGCATTGACAGAAGCAATCTCAGACCCTCCAATGAAGTAGTAGGAGAGTAGATTCCCTCACTCAAGGTGGTGCCTCCCATAGAGGCATAATCCCGCACGACTAGCCTAGATCTATACAGTCCCTTCTTCTTGACCGTGTTGACCCACCTGCTAGTCAAAACTCGCCTGCCGTTTTCCTTAGCAAGACGGCGAGCTTCGCGCTCAGGGATCACTTCCCCAACCTTGAAGGATTCCAACTCTTCCAACTCAAGCTTCATTGATGCGTAAAGGAGATCGGGTTCTAGCTTCTCTCCCGAAGTCTCAGACACAGCGTTCTGGGGAACAGCACACCTTATCTTCGTACCCCCAAACTTCAAATCAAACGACTTTGCAACTGCAGTGGAGGTGGCTCGCAGGTCAGGTCCTCGAAACCGGGACTCAAGATAGTGATTCGTGAGCCAGTCTATTTCCATATCCCCCTCACTGTTCACAACCTCCTGGTTCTCAGGCGCTTCCGACGGAGAATAGTCAGCAAGCTCATCTTCAATCATCTCTTCATCACCATCTTCATCCATTCCCACACCAGCCCCCTCATCAGGAGCATCATCACCAGGAGCCTCTAACGGATCAAACAGTATGGGCCTCTCGGGGTCCTCAGTGTCCTGCAGAAGAGGCTTAGCTAAAGATAGCTCTTCCAAAATCTTGGCATCGTAGATGTCACCTCCCTGAATCATTCTGGCGACGGGGAATATATCTATTTCCCTGCTTCCGACAGGGACGGCAAAGATACCGCCACCTTTGGCGTGCACTGGTCCCAGATAAACCGCTTTCACGGTCCGGGCGCCCCTGAACTTCTCATGGTGCGCCTTGGACTTACTGACCTGAGCTTGAACCAGACACCCGAACGGTCTCGTCCGAGTTCGGTTCACAATCTCCTCATGCAGTCGATCTATGCTAGTGCTCGAATCCCCGACGCTAGTACACCAGAGGTTATAGCACCTAGCAACATAGAAAACACAGGCTTGCCAAAGCAAACCTCCCAAAGGTAACTGATACTTCCCAAGCTCAATTACGGCTTCCGTTTCCTGCTTCACCTTAGCAACCTCTTTCTCCAGGTCCATCCAAACAGACCAGAAACCCTGCTTCATAGTTTCAACCTGCCTCTCAATCGATCCTTTCGACTGGGGCCGATACCCCGGAACCACGTCAATCAAAGTTGCGCTGGCAGGGCTGCTATCGCACTTGGTGAGTTTCTCGGCAAGGGCTCCAAGAGCCGCTTCTTGGTCCATCCGAAATGTAACCGCTTTACCGACTAATCCCATTTCGCGAATCACACGGTTGATGTTGTGGAGCAGGTCAGGGTCATCGAGGTGCATCGCAGGAAGAGAGACAGTATACTTAGAACCGAGGTGCATCATCAAGAGTACCCTCAGTTTTCCGAAATAGACCGATGGTCTGGTTCTCTCTCTGCAGCTTCCTCCTCAAGCGACGCGCCGGAACGCGCCCTTTCGAAGAACAACACGCTTCACAATTGGAATCAAACGGAAAATGCCCTCGGCTCCGATGATTATACAACGAAACAGAAGAAAGAGGAACCCTCAGGTCCTCCTCGTCCTCAGGTCCAACCGGGTCGTCAGGTGGTGTTGGACCCTTTTCTTTTCGAGGTTTCTTGGAAGAGCCAGGGGCAGATCCTAATGGTTCAGGGTCCTGATCAAAGATTCCTTCAGGATCTAAAGGATTACGACTAGAAGCTTCAGGTTTTGAGGAAGTTGCGGGAGCAGGTCTTGAGGAAGGTTCGGGGTCTAAGTCAAACGGATCAGAACGTGCACCGGTCCCCGGCGACGGTAAACCTCTAAAGCGCACGGCTCGAAGCACGTGCTCAACTTGTTCCGTCTTCTTTGCCGGGGCCGGTTCATCATCTCCGGCACAAAGCATGCCAAACATGCCGCAACATGCGCACTTTAAGTTTTCACAGACATGCTCACAAACGCGCTGCCCAAAACCTTTCACCTCACGACTCAAAAGAAGTTTCCTACTCACCTCGACGCGGGCCGCAGCTTAATCCTAAAGTAGCTTCCGCGTTTTCTAGAAAACACCCTATAGAACTTTCGTGGCCTCTTTCGCGAAACCACTTTCCTGAAACACCGAAGTAACCCTGAAGAAACCCACAAAGCTATACCACAGAAGAGGCTGTAGACCGTCAGGAGGAGCACGATGATACCAAGATCCAGTCCTGGCGTGAAACCATTCCTGAAAGCGGCCGTGGTTTTAAAGGTGCGGGTTTCGAAGGTAGGAGGGTTCGAGTTACTTTGGGTTGGTTTTCGAGCAAACGCAACATGCCACAAACCATGCCAACGCTCATGCCACACAACATGCTGCTGCAAAACGTGCTGCTGCAAAGTGTGCTGCTGAAAAGCGTGCTGTTGCAAAGCGTGCTCGCAAGAAAAAACTTTTGAACTCCAACCCCTCGGTGCGGATCGCCGCAGAGTCACTCCAAGAGCCTCTGGCCCTCTTCTAGGGCCTGCCTCGCCTGCGCAGTCACTTGACTGTGGCTTAAAGATGGCGGGCTGAGCACAAATGCCCGTTCCTGGGCAGTCTGTCCTGTGGCAGAAGCACTCATAGCTCTCGGAGGCGTTGGTAGGCGAGATCTTTTTGGAACCGACGGAGGGATGTTCACGCCGTGCTTTTGATAGTCCTCCCTCTGCATCCCCTCCGGAAGAGTGGGCGCTGAAACCCTCGGGAGGTTGAATGCAGTAGCCACCAGTTCTCCTGGTGGCACCGAGGACGGAGCCGGGCTCGGCGGTGCCGGCTGTCCTGCCTCTGCGGGCTGATTTCCCTCGTCGGCCCCAACAAAGCCATCCAATTGGGACAGCCTCTGGCCTGTGAGTTCTTCCAACGTTCGCCATATGGCGATGTCGGATAAATCTTCTTGGCCCTGGGCCCTGTTCAGCGCCGTAACTTCTCCTTCTCCAAGGAGCAAGGATTCCTCGTCGGAGCTCGAAGAGGAGGTGTCCACAACACCGCCCTCCATCGTTGAGCCCTGAGGGATCGCTGCCGATTTGGCCCTTGCCGCTCGCATGGATTCCCGGGCCTCGTGGAGGCGCTCCTCCTCCCGTTTTCGCCTGTAATATCGGGCAACACGGAGATATATGCCCGAGTCTAGGTATGCCCAAGCCGTTTTGAGCTCGAGGGAGGTGACCGACTGGGGCACCTTTACGAGCAGACTCGAACGCGCTCCCACCAGTCCCCTGTATCCAGCAGGCGTAGCCAAATAGGTTTGCAATACAGCTCGACAATGGAAGAGATAGTGTAACATAGATACAGGGTTGGGTTCCTGGAACCTTCGTTTCCACGCCGCCCGAGCGGCCCGTGGAGCCTCCAGAAGTTCGGTAACCCTGACGGCGAACCCCACGTCTTCCATATGAAGCCCGTACTCTGCTAGGCTCTTGCCCTCTAGGCAACGTCCCAACCAAACCTCCCATTCCTGCTGCCCAATGATACATTGTGCTTCCGATTCCACCATCTTCGGCCTCGAAACCCTCAATGGTTCCTCTGGATAGGCCGCTGTCACCGGAATCACTGGAGTGGCTGGTAGCCAAGCAGCTGGATGCTCTAGGTCGGGCAGGCCTATCGGACCGAGCATCGTCGCCGTCGGAGAGCAAAGTGCTCTCAAGGCGTGGCCTGGAGCACAGAACGCCAGGGATGGGGCATCGTAGGCATCGTTCATGTTCGCTGGAATCCCCGCCAAGTGCGAGAGCAACGGAATAGGCTCGGTAGAGTCGACCGAGACCTTTGCAAGGCCTAGTGTTTCCGCATGCTCCCATCTGCGGCCAGCCTCCAGCCTCAACGCTCTCAGGAGGAGTTGGGTTCCCACATCCATCTGAACAGCACCAAACGGAGGGCTCAGCGAGCCCGGCAAGATGTTCGCCGGGATTCCAACCCGAGGGGGCGTAGGCCCCTCGACCTCTGAAGGAACCCCAGCGCGCAGGCGCTTCGAGGGATTCGGCCACTTGTGGCCCCAACTCTCCTCCCCTTCGCTCTCTGAGAACAAAGGGCTCTCTGCAATATCCGCCTTCGGCGGACTCCTCGCAGTATTCTCCTCCACAGGGCTTCCAGCCGCATCCACCAGCAACGGGCTCTCCGCTGCTTCCGTCACCACTGGCGACGGGTAGACAGCCACCGGCGACGATGGTCCCCCACCCGGCGGCTCGACCCCCGGTAGTTCGAAAGAGGGGCTCTCCAAAGCTGGCGGTGTAGGCGGGTCCCCTGGGGAGCCCGGACTGCTCAAAGCAACACTCGGGGTAAACTCGTCCCCGCTGGCACCGTCCATTATGATCTCCAAAGGGAGACCTCTCTTCACCAAAGAGAAAAACGGCTGCAGATGGAACATGCGCAGTGCTAGCGCAAACATTCGGCAACATCAGCGTTTGCAAAATCAAGCCAAGCATGCCAACATGCCACTGTTTCCTAGGTTCACGCAGCTGTTTCCTAGGCTCACGCATCTGCTTCCTAGGCTCACGCCGCTGCTTCCTAAGCTCAGGCAGCTGCTTTCGCAACCCTTTTTCTACCCTCTGGTGGCTGAAGGGTCGGTCTTCTCTACTTTCCATCAAGCAAGACCCAACCAGCTGCAATGCTGCCATCTGCATCGCTCTCAGCATAGCTCGAATCTGGAACTTCGTCGTGGGCACGTAGCCATTGCAACCCAGACCAATGTTGAATGCAGGCCCAACAATAATGATGGGTGTGAGCAGGTTTGTGTCTGACGCAGACCTGCTTTCCGCACACCTCGCACCGGTGCTCGCATTCTTGCTTTGATCCGCCCAGATAGTTTCCCATAGCAGGAAAAAGAGGCGTATGCCGAGTCGTTCTGCAAAAACAGTAAGGGTAAAAGCCCGCTTGAGCACAGCAGCCAAAACCCAATGCGCTTGCACAACCATGTCCATCATGACAACATGCCATCGCAAAACCATGGAAAAACATGCCAAAAACATGCAGAGCACCATGCCAACATGCGACTGTTTCCTAAAATCCAGAGCCATGCCAACATGCGACTGTTTCCTAAAATCAAGCGACATGCCAGCATGCAACTGTTTCCTAAAATCAAGCGCCGTGCACTGCCTAAAGTCACTAGACTCTTCTAGAAAATCACAAAGCTCAATTTCCCGTGGTGCAGGCGCTCTTGGAGCAACTTCCGCCCTAAGACCCCGAAGCAGAAACCCAAAAGGAGTGGCAGCCAAAGCGTGGCGGCCAGACTCGTCTTCTTCCGAAGTCTTTCTTCCTTTCTTCAGGATTCCTTCTCCAGGCTTCTGGGGTCCTGCGGTGGACTCCTTGCTCGATCCTAGCAGGTCGCGGTCCTTCAAGGCATCTATCTCCATGTCCTCGATCCCTTTCGGGGGGCGTCTGGAAGAATTCTCTTTCCCCCGGCCCTTGGACCTCCCGCTCAGAGCCCACCAGGCGCGCGAAGCGCCCATCAGCTTGATGCTCTTCTTTCCGTTTCCTTTGTACAATCGTGATCCCGATTTGGCTAGATAGGTTTTCCAGCCCCGTTCCGACCCGGTCCAAGGCGAAACAACGTTGAACCCAACATCCGCCACCAAGACCTCTTCCAACCTCAGGAAAACATCCCCAAAATGAACCTCAAGGTCGACGACCCCCGAAACGACGATCGCACCACCCGAGGCGTTGAACAGATTGGCCGTTCGGTCGTACTTCTTGACAACACGAAATCCTGAGAGATGTTTGTCAGAAACAATGTGGCAGGTGGCTCCACTATCAACGAGCCACAAGTCCCCAGGAGTAGTCTCGAGGGCCTTGCAGACATGAGCTACATCGCCGTGCTTCAACACACGGGATCCTAAGGAGCCCATAGACTCAGAACCTCGACTCTCAGACCCAGGCGACCCTTCGGGTCCTGAACCCGGCTTCGGAACTACAAGGGCGGACGGCTCAGGTCTCTCAGGCTGGCTCAGAACACGGCGTTCCGAAGAAGAGGGCTCCGAAGAACCACGCCCCGGACAGGAAAACCTCATCGCCATCACTGTGGCGCTTCCTCCCGACTCGGCCTCGGACTTTTCTTCTGCTTCTTGCCTTTGTCCTTTCCTTTGTCGCCTTTTCCCCTGTCGCCCTTGCCCTTCTCGGAACCACGGGGCGTGCCAGATCCCTTGGGAGTCTGGTCGCCTTTGCCTTTCGGCTTTCCTTTGTCTCCTTTCCCTTTGCCCTTCGGAGCACCACCGCGTTCTTCCTTTTGGCGCTGCCAACACTTGTCGGCTGTGTGTCCCTTCTTCCCGCAGTAGTCGCAAAGCTTCTCCTGCAAGGCTCGGCCCGAAGACCCAGGGGCCTCACACAGTCGCAGCTGCTCCTCGTAGTAAGTCAGCGTCCTTCGAAGAGCTTCCCAGTTCGAGCTGGACCCGTGCAGTACCACGTACTGACGCACTTCTGCACCCAAGCTCTGTAACAGGACAGAGCAGCGGTCAGCCTCAGACAGCTGAAGCTCCGGAAAGTTGCTCAGCTTCGCTTCAGACTTCGAAAACGAATCCTCAAGATGTCGAATCAAGTCGGTGGGCCTCTTCAGATGCCCAACGTGCTGGTACAACTTCAAAGCCTGTTCTCTCACGAAGACAGCTTCCATCCACGACACGATGGAGTACTGAGAGGTAATCGTTCTAATCACCTCGTAGCCGCAGGCGCTCTGCCCCTGCCTCTTCGAGCAGGACCTCAAGAGCTCGCTTCCCCGCTCCCACTTGGCGAGGGACTGCGTCAAGTAGTAGAACAGCTTTGAGCTACGCGCGGCAGTCTCGGGATTCAAGTCAGCTTGCACAATCTCCTTCTTCACAGGGATACAAAGCTGCAGTTCCCGAACAAACGCTTCTTCCTGCAGGGCAAGCCAGGAACTCAGCGTCTCCATAAAGGAGTGCCAAGTCTCTACCTCCTTCATGCGCCCTTTCCCCATGCCTTGATGGTCTATCACCGGAAGGTTCGGCAGATACTTCTCTGCACGGCCTCCAGCACCAGAGTACCCAGAGGGAGACGGAACTGCCGGAGAAACTGCCGAACTCGCGGCAGAACTGCTCGCGGGAGCAGTGCTCGGCTGGAAGGGGTCCCGAGTCTTAGCTGCCTCTGCTGCCTGCTTGGCCGCTTCAGCTGCCTCGTGAACTTTCTCTTCCGCTTTGTTCCTTCTCTCTTCCTCCAGATCCATTCTCCGGAGCATCGTCGCAACGAGCTGCTGGTTCATTGCCATCATCTCTCTCTGCTGACGAAGCAATTCCATCATGAATCCAGGCATCTGCTCAGGCGTAAAACCTGCAGAACCAGAGCTGCTACTCGGAGCAGCAGCCTTCGGACTCTGAACAGGTGGAGCCGACGCCTTTGGACTTTGCACAGGAGGCACAGTCGCACCAGATGGCGAACCCGCCGCTGGTACAGAAGGCTGTGCTGCTTGCGGAGGAGCAGGAGCCGGACCTTGCACAGGAGCAAACGGATTTGCTTCCTGCTGAGCACCTTCAGGCGCTGGTCCTGGACCAAAGAGCTCGAACTCCTCTTCTGCAGTGGTCTCCGGCACAGGAACGTCTGCCATGGCTTTACTAGGAACGCACTCAGCGCTCCGCTACCATGTGAAAAACTCTCTTTTCACTCCACGCTTGAGCCAAACACCGAAGTGTTCAGCAAGGTCTCTTGCGGAGTCTCGCGCAGCAAATTCCGTCTCAACTTTGCTAAACAAAGGAGGAATGACATGCAACTGTCCTAACACTTCTCAGGACTTCTGTACTCACTCAAACAGCAGTGCACAGCCACTCTGTCCCTTGGCCTGTTCCCACCGGCACGAGCGAAGCGAGGGTCGGCGGAAAACAGCAACAGTGCAGTCAGAGCAACACGCACTTCTTCAAGGATGCCCAAAAGCATCTCTAGTGCTGTAAGCGCTCATCATGGTCTTCAAGACAAGTGCAAACATGCTAAAACATGTGTTCGCCATGCAAATGCCTGTTCAAGCTTCCAAAACAAAACAGTTCAAGGCAAAAAGGATGAAACCCTTTCTTATGCGCAAAACAAGCATGTCGGTACTCAAGGGCACACCTAAAAGGAGCAAACTTTTCACAGATAGCGGCGGAGGGTGTCATGCTGCCTGGATCCTCTTTGGCAGGCGCACCTGTGTCCGGGTCCGGCCGGACCTGTCCTGCCGGGTCATAGACACTGGCGGCAACATGCAATCTCCCGAGCAACGTCGTGTTGATCGTATCGAGGCAATGGTATAAAGGTAGAATGCCCCCGCCACAGCGGCAGCGGCTCAGAGGGGCCAGCTTGCCCCCGACACCCGGTCGCTGGCCGCTCGAACACCATGTGTGTCCCAATAAGACCTTGGTGTGTAGAGCGGAACGCACTGTACAGTATAGCCTTTTTTGGGGGGAGGCATGCCCACTCCCTTGTGCTCACGCAGCCGGTGGAGACCAAGTCTCCTCTAGCAGTGCGAAAACCGGGAGATCGGTGTCGATAACCGGGTAGAACGGGCGAGCCGTGATGGACTGGCCATCTGGTCCGCTGTGCTCAAAGTCCACGCCCCGTAGTGGAGCTGGACCGGGAAACCGTCCAGACCGCTGTGTGCAGCAATGGTTGCAGCATCGCAAAGCGACAAAACACGGTTCACGCACCATTGTTTATGGAACTCCTGCGCCGTCGCCCCATCCGCTCTCGGGGGGGCTTTGGAGCCCCAGTTTGGCGAGGCCATAGGTGCGGTACAGCACCTGCCATTTGACATGGGTGTGATTGAGGGGCATGGATGCCCCACCAGTGGCAGGGAGAGGCGATGATCAATGGGCCTGTGGGCCGCGTGTTCCTTGCTGTGAGCCGCTGGAGGGTGTAGTAAAGCGTCCCGCCCGGTCGACAATGCAGATGTCCACTGGCCCCGGTGGTGCCAGCGCACACAGTGGTGGTGAAAAGATCCACGAAGGCACCTAGTTCATTCTGATGTTCACAATAGTGATTTTGCGTCCGGCCTGGAGCAACCCGTCCCCGCAAAACACGGACTGGTTCTTGCATAGGGCTCTCCACTGCGGTTGGAGTTCCGTGGAGCTGGTTGTCCCTGACAGGCTCAAAGGAAAGACCCCCGAACAGCGCAGGGCCAAGCGACGCAATAACCGCCTAAACTCCACCCTCTTGCTCATCCTAAGGAGGTGCGCTAGATGTATTTTTGTAGGTGCGGGCCCCACGCGACGTTCAAATTCTGAGAAATCAAGTTTTTACAGGACTCTCTCTGGCCATTCGCATGCCGGCCTTGCACCAAGCCAGCGCCGAGGCCTCGGCGTCACTTTGCTGCTGAGAGGCATCTGGTGCTGTCGTTCCTGCAAGCCGTGGAGGCGGTCGCCCGCGCTCCTTTTTCCAGTTGCCCCAAACCTGAAGCCGGCCGAATTCCTTGCCCTTCAGCCAGTGGCGGAACGCTACAATCCGCGGGACCCTTTCTGCAAGAACTGGCGTTGGCTTGCACTCCAAACTGCAGTCAGCAGCCTGATGATATACATATCGCAGCCCAGCACACTGAGCGGCTCCACCACACAACAGGCAGCTCAGAGGTACAACTTTTTCACATCAGTGAAAGGGTACATGGTCAGCGTCGCCAGAGACCCTCCGCACCACAACGAGCGGCATAGCCATTCTGGGGCATCCGCAAGAAGGTAAGAGACTATGCGCACAACTGCGATGAGCGCTGAGTTTGCTGAGCAGTCCAAAACACTGTTTGCTCCAATACCGCATCCATGCAGACCATGGCTCACCAAAGGGAGAAAGTTTTGGAAGAGTTTGCGCACCCCAGGATGCTGAGCGAGCTGCGTCCCTGCGCCTGGGCAGCTAAGATAGCCGAGATGTGTCCGCACAGAAGTCCATCCGGACTGTTGAGGAGCTCATCGATGTGGCGGCAAAATGTCTGTCCCACGAGAACAGCCAAGGTGTGCAACTCGGTTGGGATCAATGTCACAGGCAATTTTCCTGCGATTCCTGAGTAACCATTGCACCTCAGAAAATTCCAGGACTGTGCCCGTTTCTTTCATGATTTAATGTACTTCCATAAGAAAGCAAGGCTTGGAAGCCTTAATCCTGAAAGCGTTTTTTTCCAAGCTGGACGCGCGCCTGTGTGCCACAGTCGCCTTGTTGTGTAGCAGTCAGGCGGACGTGCCTCAAAGTAGAAGAATTCGCGACCCCCCAAAATGGGGCCGTTTGGCGGCCCCATTTTTGGGGTCGGGGTTCCAAGCCTCCAACTCATGCTCAAACTATTTATTTAATGAGGCCGGGCGCATGTCGCAGCCTTGTTTTCGGGGCCGCGAAACGGCCCCATTTTTGGGGTCGCAAATCGCAAATGTTCGGGGCGAACCAGCTGGATCTCGGGCGTGCGCCTGCCTGCCTTTGTTCCCGCAGTTTTGGGCACCATGCAGACGCAAGATTGAAAAGCCAGAAGTCTTGTCCAAAGCAGCTGCACGCTCACCTTAAATGCCACAACCAGCGGATTTGCAACTGTATCTGGATATATTCTGCATGGTTTTGGTTTTGCAGAGGTTTTCTCAAAGCACTGGAAGATTTTCACTGGGAGCTGCGGTTTTCATGGCATGGAACCTTGGTTTTCAGCTGCGAGAACAGTTTTCGACATGTGGCATGAGTTGCAGGCCTCAAGGTACCTTCTCGAACAGCTGTAGTGTATGCGAGTTTGTTTGCCAGCGTGGAGCTTGTAGGGAAGCTGTGACGGTATGCTTTTGAAGCGAAGTTTTGTTTTGACATGTGCTGAAGCACATGTGAATCCGGAGTGCCGCGCTTATGTGTGGCTCAAGGCTGGAAAGCTTTGAGACTGAAGCTCGTTGAAAGAATGGGCCGATGATGAAACACGTTCTGAGGCTCATTAAAGCAAAGCTTAAAGCAAAGCTTTAGGTGACAGCAGTGCAGTGCAAGAACAGCTGAACACTTCGTTTGTTGCGCGAGCAAAAGTCTGTGCAGACCTTGACGGGTTGTTCAGGGTTTGTAAGTTTTACATGGTAGCGGAGCACTGTTTGTGCTCCCACACCATTTCCGCCGACCCAAAGAAGGTGTTATGTCTCAAAGGCCTTAGGTCCAAGTGCTGAGGCGCCAGCTCCGTGTAGTCCAGGTCTTGCTGAGGCTGGAGGGGAGTATGGGTGTGGTACAGCTGGGTGTGGGCAACAGGAAAGGAGGCAAACAGGTGTGGAAGGTGTGAGTGGTGTTGGGTCAAGCGATCCGTGGTTTACAGGTGTTCAGAGAGATCCCTGGGCGTTGTACGGAAATCGTATGCGTGCTGGAATGGGACCGATGGAGTCTCATATTAGCATGCCATGTCCACCTTCGAGCGGTACGCCTTCAGTTGCAAGTGCGTGTGCTGGCATTAGGCCAGTGGCGCCAGCTCCAGGTTTGTCAGTGCCTTCAGGTCCTGCGAGGAATCTTTCGACAGTTCCGAATCAAGGATGTTGCAGTCAGGTTTCTGGAGATAATGTGAGTGCAGGGAGACATCTGCTTGATCGCATGAGTTCGCGTGAGTTGCAGTCCTTGTATGCAGATCTTAGCCAAAGACTGAATGTCCCTGTGAGTGGGCAGTTTGTTCCTGAGAGATTGGGGCAGTCGCCACCTGATTTGAATGTGCCAGCTTTCGTGAGACATCAAGGTAACACGTTACCTGGTGTTCCAGCTGAAAATGCGAGGAGCAGTGAAGACAAAGACGTCTTTAGTCGCAGTGAGAAGTGGCTAGGGTCTCCACCTACGCCAAATCATCAAGCGTGGAAAGGGCGTGAATCTGAAGTGCTGGGCATGAATGCCTATATTCACGAGTTGGTTGCATGGGCGAACCAAGCAAGTGTTGAGTTTGGGAAGGAGATCGCTCAGGCCGCGCGATGGCCTACACAGATTGCATGGAACACGTTGTCTAAGAGTCAACAAGCGCGAGGAGTTCGTTTGTTTAGTGTGCTGAAGGCAGCGTTTGCAGATCATGGGCGGATAACTCTTATGATCCAAAGTTTTGGAGAAGGGCTTGACATTGTTGCAGTCGCCATGCAGGGAGATGTTTTTGGAAACTCTCTTTCGTATATGGGTAATGGTTTTGAGTTGCTGAGGCAGCTTGCCAAGGAGTTTTCTCTGAGAAGCCGTGCTGAGGCTATGAGTCTCAGGGCGATGCTGATGGCAAGAACGTTTCGAGCGCAGGACTCGTCAGCTCCAGTTGCTGACACAGTGCGTCAGATTGAGGTGGCAGTGGCAAGGTTTGTGCGTTTACTTTCGACGCTAGATCCTAGAGATGCTGCTGGGTTTCCTTTGACTGACAGTGATCAGCTTACGCTTTTGATGAGGTCTTTGCCTGAGAGCGCGAAAGCGTATACGTTACATCATTCGCAAGGTGAGACATATGCCTCATATCGATCTTCAGCTTTGCGATGGGAACATCAGCAGCGTTTGTTTCTTGAGTTGCAAGGGGCCAAAGGTTTGTTTGGCTTGCATGAAACCGAGTTTTCTGAGAGCGCAGGTTCGCCTGAGGCAGGTGAGGGAATGGATGGTCACGTCTTTGGCATGAGTGCTAGGCCTTCTGATGCTGGGAGCGGTGTGAAGTGCAACCGTTGTGGCAAGAAGGGGCATCAAGTGAATCAGTGCACGGCAGACCTTTCCAAGGTTAAGTGCTTCAAGTGCGGAGAGATGGGCCACATATCTTTGAACTGTGCCAAGGGCAAGCAGGGTGATGTTTCTCAGTCGAGTGCGAGGCCTAAGGGTTCTGATGGCAAAGGTGCTGCTGCGGCCAAGGGTCAAGTTTCTTTTTCGCCTAAAGGCAAGAGCAAAGGAAAAGGAGGAAAGAAAGGAAAAATGTTTGCTCTGTTTGATGAGGAAACGGGGGTTTGGTGGTACACAGATGCTGATGAATCTTTTTACACCGAGGAAGGTGATGAGCAAGAAGCACAGCAGTTGGACTCCACTCTTGTGTTATCTTGTGTCATTGAGTTAACTGATGAGCCCAATACGCGTTTTGAAGCTGTCCTTGAAGACAGCGAGTCGTTGTCTGTTGTGCTCCAAGAGCAGTTGTGTCAACCGTTGTTGCAGTCGTTGGGTCAATCGCTTGGAACTGAGTTTTGGCTGCTTGACTCAGGTGCGTCATGCTGTGTTATCAACCACGTGACTTTGAAGACGCTTCCGCATGATGAGTTGACTGCATGTGGTTCGACGTTTATGGCTGCGAATGGGACTCCTGTTCCCTTTGATGGTCGTTGCCATGTTGTGCTAAAGGTTCGAACAAAGGATTCAAGTGGAGCTACCAAGAATGGTGTCTGTAAGATCCCTGTGATGGTGGGTGACACTCCTTACAATATCCTGTCAACGCGAACTCTCGGAAGGCATGGCTGGCGTGTTGTCTTGGATGAAGGCGTTTCTGTGTGTCATGTGAAGTCGGGTGTTGATATGATTGATACCTGTATTTGGTGTGACACGCCTTGGATCCGCGTGATTCCTCATTCAGAGGGTGATCTCTTGTTGCCGTCGGGTGACTCAGTTGATCCTGCTCCAATTTCCTCGATTGGACATGTTGCAGTTGTTTCGCAGAAGACCAAGGAAGATCTTGAAATTCACAGAGCAAAGGGCCACATGCCCTTCCATCCCGATTGCGAACATTGTCTGAAGTCCCGAGGTGTTACCCAACACAGGCGAAAGTCTGAGCGCGGAGTTGAAACAGAGATTGTTGCAGATTTTATGTTTCTGGACTCTTCTGGAGAGATGATCAGCGTGGCTGAGCGCCAGACAAGTAGCTCTTTCAAGGTCCTCGTCCTTCGTGAGGCCTTTTCTTCTTCTATTGGGGCTGTGATGATAACTGAGAACATTGCAAAAGACAGAGGTCTTCTTTTGAAGTGGCTTGCTGAGTTTGGGATGTCGTCCTCACAAGCAAGCATTGTGCTTTTGACAGATTCCGAAGAAGCGGTGAAGTCGTTTGTTGCAGGTGCGTCGGATAAGTACATTTTTATGGTGCGCAAGGCTGCGCCACAGGCTCATGAACAGCTTGGTGGTGCGGAAAGGACAGTCCGGGTCCTTAAAGAAGGGCTAGCTACCTTGCAAAGTGATTTTCAGTCGCTTGGTTGCGTTTTGTCGTTTCGGAGAGACTTGCTGCAGCTTGCACTTTCTTACCTGTGCATGAGTGTGAATGCGAATGGCAAAGCTTTTGGCGGTGAACGCTCTCCAAAGGAGGTTGCAGTTGGTCGAAGGTTGCCAGATACCCCTTTTGCGTTGTTTGGGTCCAAGGTGCTTGCTGAGGTCCCTGAGTCTGTGAAGGCTTTGTGCCCGAATATGTCGCGTTTTGAGGCGGCAGCGTTTCTTCATCCGCAATTTGGGTCGCTTGGGAGCTTGGTGTATGCGCATGTGCGTGTGGGCCAGGTCTTGACGCCAAAGGTGTTTGTTGCCAAGTCGATCAAGCTTGTGTTTCCGATTGAGCTTGTCTTCGAGTCGGGGATGTTTGAAGTTTTGCGTCGTCGTGGTGAGCTTGGGCCTGAGAGGCCAGATCATCCAGTTGCGCCTCGGATTCTTCCGAGTTCCCAGGGTGCCTCTTTGAAGTGTCCTGTTTCCGGTCCGCCAAAGGAGTTTTTTGAGAGGTATGGGTTCTCAGGTGAGTGCCGAGCGTGTTCTAACATGGCACAATTTGGGTCTAGGAAGGGCTCTTCTCACGGTCGGGCTTGCTGTTTGAGATATGAAGCGTGGTTGCGGTCGCAAGTTGCAACAGATGACAGCATGGACGTTGAAGTGCCTGTGGCTTCGGATGCAGAGGCTATGCGTGAAGCTCTTTCTGAGCTAGCCGAGGATGAGTCGAGGCAAGACCGAGCTGTGGAGGAGGCTCAGGGTTCTCCTTTGCCTCCCCCGGCCAGTGGGGACGCTGCTTCGTCTGAGGCTCCAGCGAGGATTGTGAGCGAGGCGGCCCCTAGTGGTCGTGTTTTCACGCGTGGTTGTCCTGCGTGCGAGTCTGGCATGAATGCTCCTGGCATTCGTCACAATGCTGATTGCAAGCGAAGGAACCAACATCTGAGTGTTAGATTTTCTGTTTCTGGGGAGCCCGATGATGACGAAGCTTCATCCAGGCGTCTGCCTGAAAATCTTGAAGGAGCTGCTGCTCCTGAGTCTGAGGGCATTGGGGCTCTTGATGAGGACACTGAGATGCCGTTTGCCGATCCAGTGTTGACTGGAAGTGAAGGCGGAGGCAGCCTAGAGGCTGAAGAAGTGCTTCGTGGAAGCAGTGCTGTGAAACGCTCCTCTGAAGTCCCGTTGGAAGATCTGGAGCGTGAGATCAGGCAGGACCAAGAAAGGGTTGCTTCAGTTATGGTTACCTTCCACAATTGCGAAACAGGGAATGATGTTCACATGCCTCTTGCGAGTTTTGTTGAGCAGGCGTTCCAGGTTTCCAATTATGTCCCTTTGCTTTCAGGGCTTGTGGATTCGGTTCAGTTCGCCCCGAACTCTACGAGTGTTGTTTTGCCGTTTGGGAAAAGGTCGCATTTGAGACTTTGGAAGCCTAGTTCCGCTGTTGATGACTCTACCTTGGGTGAGCTTTCAGGAGATCAGGTCATGGAAGGCATGGTCAAAGAAGTCAACAATTTGAGTCACATGGAAACTGGGGATCTGTTGACTGCTTCAGAACTTCAGAGTCTTGAGAAGAGGTTCCCAGGTACCTTGAAGGTCATCCCTAGTCGTTGGGTCACGACGCAGAAAACACCAACTACTGTGCGAGCTAGGATTGTCATCAAGGATATTGCTGGCAAGAACTCAGAGTCTGCAAGGGCTTTGGGCATTTCAAGTCCTACTCCTAGTGCCGATGCTTTGTTCACGGTTCTTGGGGTTGCAGGTTGCAGAGATTGCGTGATTGCGAGCGCTGATGTATCTCACGCTTTCATGGCTACGCCTTTGAGGGAAAGGGATGTGGTTATGAGGTTTCCTCTGTCAGTGTCTTCGGTTTCGGGGGATCCTTTGTATCTTCACCTCAACAAAGCCCTCAATGGGCTACGCAAGGCTTCGCAAGAATGGATTTACTTCGTAGGGGAGACTGTGAAGGTTTTGGGGCTTCAAAGTTGCAGCTTAGAGCCGTGTCTGTTTTCAGGCATGCTTGAGTCAGGTCCCTGTTTGCTGTTGGTCTATGTGGATGATTTTCTGTGCATTGCGCCAACAAAGGAGGATGTAGATCACATCTTTGGAGTGATTGAGGAGAAAGTTGAACTCAAGAGAACTGGGTTGATCAATTCTTCCAAGGATGGCGGTGGCACTTTGCGGTTCATTGGTAGGGTTATCTCCAGGAGAAAGGGGGAGTCCTCTATCACAGTGTCTTTGCCAGAAGATTATTTGGATGAGACCTTCAAGGCTTATGGTCTTTCGGGAAAAGGTTCCTCAAGTCCCCCAGATGTAGCGGTTCATGTTGAGAAGCTAGATGGGGTTCCATTGTCTCCTGAGGCGTATGCCAGGTTCAGGTCTGCGTTGGGGAAAGTAGCTTGGATGACGCAGACTCGTCAGGACTTGCGTGCTTATGTGTCAATCTTGGCAACGCAGCAAGCCACACCCACGAATCATACTGAGCATGGTCTCCGAGCCTTGCTTCGATTTCTGAAGAACGACATGTGCGTGGTTGTGCGGTTGCCTGCTGCGAGTGATGTGTTGGCTCCCTCTCAACACTACCAAGGAAAGAGGCACCTTGTGTGTTTCTCTGACGCATCGCATGCGCCTTTGAGGTGCACGAAGCGCCGTGGAATCAGTGGAGGAGTGTTGACACTTGATGGCTGCGTGATAAAGACTTTGTGTCGTCACCAACAGCTTGTGTCGCTGTCGTCTATGGAGTCAGAGCTGTTTGCGTTGCAGTCGGTTGCTCAAGAAATGTCGAGTCTTGGAAAGTTCATGGCAAGGGTCTTCATGTCGTTTCGAGAAAGCGAGGAAGTTGAATTGCCTGGGGTACTTTACAGTGACTCAGAAAGCGCTTTGAAGCTTCTTCGCAATTTGGACACACCCAGGCAAAGCAGACATCTTGAGATAAGAGTCGAGTGGCTTAAAGCTCGTGTCGCAGCGGGTTCTTTGGTCCTTGCGTTTAAGAAGGGAATCGAAAATCCGTCAGACCTCTTGACTAAATGTTTGGGGTCCTCGGCTTTCGGGATACATCGCGAAGCGTTGGGCTTTGAGTCGCTGTCGGGACCACTTGCGTCTTTGTGCAATCATGAGAAGAGATTGGTGATGGTTGAAGTGTGCTGTCGACCGCAGTCGAGTGTTCAAGGTGCATGTCGCAGAGTCGGGATGAGTTACGTTGGCGTGACTGAGAACATGCAGAGTGACAGCGTGTTCAAAGAGGTGCGTCGATATCTTCTGAACTTTGCGTGTGACTGCGTGTTTGTGCATGTGTCCACGCCTTGCTCTTCTGGATCTTACTTGCGTCGGTTCTCTGGCGGGAGCTCGTCGAAGTCGGATTGGGAATGGTTTGAGGTGTTTCCTTGTGTGTTGAAGTACTTGAAGCTTGGGAAGCACTCGAGCTTTGAGCTGCCATGGAACAATGAGATTTGGCAACATGACTTGTGCCAGAAGGTGCTGAAGAAGGCAGGCCACACGTTCGATGTGCCGGTGAGGTTGTGCATGACTGGTCTTTGTTCGAAAGGGGGTGAGCCTATAGGCAAAGTCTTGGGTTTTACTTCGACTTCTGAAAAGTTTGTGTCTGCCCTGAAGTGTTTTTCCAGCTGCAGGTGTGCTAAGCATGCAAATCTGTGGCAGGTTGGGTGGACCGAAACAGGTTTTTACACTCCGAAACTCGCTGATGCGATTGTTCGAGGTGCGATCAAAACGTTGCAGTGATGCTTTTTGGGGGGTTTGGGCCGGGCTGTTGGCTGGGTTCGGATTCTCCTCTTGACGCCGGTTTCTTTGCGGACGTTGAGGTCTGCAGACAAAGCTCCGTACTGGTGCTAGTTGTTTTGCGTGTGAAACCTAGGTGCGAACTCGTGCTGCCATGGTTCTCACGACCGATGAGCGCAGGGAGCTGCGCCGTTTGCTGGATAAGATGGATTCTGCAGATGGCTTGGCTTCGACTGCCAATACTTCTATGACCGATGGGACCAAGCGTCTCAGAGATGTGGGTGGATATCCAGAGGATGGGTCTACTGCATCAGGTTCTGCTTGCGGTGCCCAGCTGCCGATTTCAAAGGGAAGCGCAAAGGGTGTCGTGAGCACGCCCAAGTGTTATGAAGACCTCGTCGATGCCTTCGAGGGGGAAGAGTTTGGGGAGAGTGACAATGTGATTGTCGTGAGCTATGCGGGTACTGAGGTCACCTCGGTGCCACTTCCGAGTGATCTCTCCGTGGAGGATTGGGGTCGAACAATCTGCGATCTGCCAAAGGTCCAGAAGAATAAGACTTGGTTTAAGAAGTCCTATGCGGTCTTGGTCAAGCTATCCAAGGAGGATAGCGACCTTGCAAGCTATCTCAATTGGGTCAAGGAGAAATTTGGTCGCAGTTACGATCCGACGACCCCATCCAGTCAAGCCTCGGACCTTGCGGGGTATTTGATGAGGATTGGTTTTTCAAAGCAGAAGGGATTCCAGCGCAAACTGGCGGAGGAGTGAAATCCTTGCTGGATTGCGGAAGAGTTCTTTATCAATTTGGGAGCATGGGTACATGTATGAGCGGTGAGAGCTGGTATTCTCAAGGATGCCTATGTGTATATTCACTGTTAGAAGTCCGTTGGGCTTCGCTTTGGGTGATATCCTTTCTGGCATGAGAGAAGAGCTGGCTATCTGGCGCGAGATTTTCCAATACCTGTATCTTCGTCGCTTCGCGTGGGTTGCAGCGTGGCTACATGGTTGGCAATGTTTCAATGTGTGCTTGGTGTCGAGAAGTGCTTGTTTTGGACAGCAGCAAGGATGAGAGATGATACACACATCGAAAGGGGGTGTGAAAAGTTGTACCTCGCCTCCGGCTGAGGTTTCCCTCCCCTGTGCTGCTTCCCTGGCCACACGTGGGTCTTCCCCGCTCTCGGAACCAACTGGTCCTCCGATGAGCTTTCACCCCCGTAACCGTGGGCCTCCCGCACCGGTGGAGCACTCAGTCACTGCAGGAGTTGCCTCCTCAGCCCCGGCCGGCTCCCGGCCCGCCCCGGCGGCTGAGGCCTGTCCCCCGACAGGTCCTAAGAGCCTTTCCTCGCCTTCGGCTGAGGTCGCTTCCCCTTCCCCGGCCCCTCCTCCGGCTGACGTGGGTTCCGCCTCCTCGGCCCTTGCTAAGGCTCCGCTCCCAGGCCTCCCTCAACAGGGCACCCCTGCCTCCAAGGCCACCGGCCCTTTGGAGACCCCACAGGTCAAGCCCTCGCCTCTGGCTGAGGTAGCAGCCTCTGTTTCAGTGGGCCACGAGCCAAAGGCTACCGCCTGGCCTCCCTCAGGCCCTCCTGGCACCTTGTCAAAGAAGGGAGAGCCTGCCCCTTCCACACCCCGTGGCCCGGGTAAAGGGGCCACAATCTCCACCGCTGCTTCGACAACTACAACTCCTGGCGGTCCCCTTGAGACCCTCGCCTCCTTGGCTGAGGTTTCGGGTCTCTCCACGGCCCCGCCGGACCCTGCAGAGCCAGGTCTCGCTGGCCTCGCAGCGGTTGCCGAGCAGAGGGGGGCCAGCCCTAGCTTCCCGAACCCCTCTAGATTCTCGGGCGACGAAGCTACGGACTCTCCAAGCTCGTCTCCTCGCCGGCCGGCTAGAGGTCCGGCTCCAGCTGAGGCTCGTCAAGAGCCGGCTCACGTGCAGGTCTTCAGCGAGAACTTCCTCCGCTGTTTTGCATGCGGCGTCACTACTTCCAATCAACAACTGATGGAAGCCCATGCAATGACCTCCAGGCACGTCCGCCTTACCACGGCCTATGTGGCCAAGCGAAGGCGAGAGCTGGCAGCGGCCCAGGCTGCCCAGCCTCCTGTGCCGTAGGCCCCGAGCCTTGGCACTCGTCTCCTCAGGCACACCTCAGGCTCCTTCCTCGCCTTTCGGCTGAGGTTCGACCCTCACGGTGCTTGGGAGTGTCCCGGGCATCCCTTGGTCCTTTCCTCGCCTGTTCGGCTGAGGTCTGCTTCTGAGGCAGCTTGCCCGGGCTCCGGTAGAACCCCGCCTGTACAGACTTTGGTAGGGCCTACCCCTCGTCTGAAAACGACTGAGGTTGGCGGGTGTAACTAGCCACCTGTAGTCCAGGACGTAGGGCCGCCCTTGCCCAAAGTGGCTGAGGTTCTTCTCACTTGCATGTGAATTCATCCTTCGAACTCGTCTACGACGGCTTGCAGCTCGGCGCCGAAAAGTTGTACCTCGACTGACAGGTTTCACCTGCCGCAGCGCGAGAATATGGCCGGACGGTGGGTTCCTCGGAACCCACCGGGCCGTAGGATCGCAACTCCAGCCAGGAGTTCGATGGTTGCTCGTGGACGAGCATGAGATCGCGGCTCACGACAGCCCGCATCTCGCGGTGCCGCCCTCGCCTCTGGTGGCTGAGGTTCCCCAACGAGTGGTGGCACCTGAGCTTCCCCCAGCAACCTCCTCGCCTCCGGCTGAGGTTTCCCTCCCCTGTGCTGCTTCCCTGGCCACACGTGGGTCTTCCCCGCTCCCGGAACCAACCGGTCCTCCGATGAGCTTTCACCCCCGCAACCGTGGGCCTCCCGCACCGGTGGAGCACCCAGTCACTGCAGGAGTTGCTTCCTCAGCCCCGGCCGGCTCTCGGCCCGCTCCGCCTGCTGAGGCCCGCCCTCAGGCAGGTCCTAAGAGCCTTTCCTCGCCTGGCTGAGGTCGCTTCCCCCTCGGCCCCTCTTCGGCAGCCGGACGTGGGTCCTGCCTCCTCGGCCCCAGCAAAGGCTCCGCTCCCAGGCCTCCCTGAACAGGGCACCCCTGCCTCCAAAGCCACCGGCTCTTCGGAGACCCCTGGGGTCAAGCCCTCAGCCTCTGCTTCAGTGGGCCACGAGCCACAGGCTACCGCCCGGCCTCTCTCCTGGCACTTCGTCAAGGAAGGGTGAGCCTGCCCTTTCCACACCCCGTGGCCCGGCTAACCACAATCGTCACCGCTGCTTCGGCAGCTGCAACCCCTAGCGCTGTCTCGACAGCTGGAAGTGGTCCCCTTGAGACCCTCGCCTCCTTGGCTGAGGTTTCGGGTCTTTCCACGGCCCCGCCGGACCCTGCAGAGCCAGGTCTCGAAGGCCTCGCATCTGTTGCCGAGCAGAGGGGGGCCAGCCCTAGCTTCCCCAACCCCTCAGGGGTCTCATGTGACGAAGCTACGGACTCTCCAAGCCCTTCTCCTCGCCGGCCGGCTAGAGGTCCGGCTCCAGCTGAGGCACGTGAGGAGCCGGCCCACGTGCAGGTCTTCAGCGAGAACTTCCTCCGCTGTTTTGCATGCGGGGTCACAACCCCCAATCAACAACTGATGGAGGCCCATGCCATGACGGCTAGGCACGTCCGCCTCACCACGGCCTATGTGGCCAAGCGAAGGCGTGAGCTGGCAGCGTCAAAGGCTGCCCAGCCTCCTGTGCCGTAGGCAGAGCTTCGGCACTCGTCTCCTCAGGCACACCTCTGGCTCCTTCCTCGCCTTTTGGCTGAGGTTCGACCCTGCAGCGGTGCTTGGGAGTGCCCTAAGCATCC
The DNA here is from genome assembly GCA_905221615.1 of Symbiodinium sp. CCMP2592. NCBI lineage: Eukaryota > Dinophyceae > Suessiales > Symbiodiniaceae > Symbiodinium > Symbiodinium sp. CCMP2592. The sequence continues at coordinate 34,581 of CAJNDT010006063.1, forward strand.
CTCAGCTCTCTTTGGTAGGGCCTACCCCTCGTCTGAAAACGACTGAGGTCGGCGGGTGTAACTAGCCACCTGTAGTCTAGGACGTAGGGCCGCCCTTGCCCAAAGTGGCTGAGGTTCTTCTCACTTGCATGTGAATTCATCTTCCGGACTCGTCTACGACGGCTTGCAGCCTGGCGAAGAAAAGTTGTACCTCTGAGCTGCCTGTTGAGTGGTGGAGCCGCTCAGTGTGCTGGGCTGCGATATGTATATCATCAGGCTGCTGACTGCAGTTTGGAGTGCAAGCCAATTTTCCTGCGATTCCTGGAATTTTCTGAGGTGCAATGGTTATCTGGATATATTCTGCATGGTTTTGGTTTTGCAGAGGTTTTCTCAAAGCACTGGAAGATTTTCACTGGGAGCTGCGGTTTTCATGGCATGGAACCTTGGTTTTCAGCTGCGAGAACAGTTTTCGACATGTGGCATGAGTTGCTTGAGCTTTTGAGTGAGCTGAGTGAATGCTGTGAGCCGTTAGTTTGATTAGAGTCCGCATGAGTTCTCGAAGGCCTCAAGGTACCTTCTCGAACAGCTGTAGTGTGTGCAAGTTTGTTTGCCAGCGTGGAGCTTGTAGGAAGCTGTGACGGCATGCTTTTGAAGCGAAGTTTTGTTTTGACATGTGCTGAAGCACATGTGAATCCGGAGTGCCGCGCTTATGTGTGGCTCAAGGCTGGAAAGCTTTGAGACTGAAGCTCGTTGAAAGAATGGGCCGATGATGAAACACGTTCTGAGGCTCATTAAAGCAAAGCTTAAAGCAAAGCTTTAGGTGACAGCAGTGCAGTGCAAGAACAGCTGAACACTTCGTTTGTTGCGCGAGCAAAAGTCTGTGCAGACCTTGACGGGTTGTTCAGGGTTTGTAAGTTTTACAACTGAGGCAGCTGAGCATCAGGCGGCAGGGCTCGGGGACATTGCCACGGCCCAGCCAGGTGTTGCGGGACGCGAAGGACGCCTTGCCTCCCCTTCGGTCCGGAGTGCTTACATGCTGCTGCTTACGCAGGGTTCAGCCGCACTGCAGCTACGGTATACCTCCTATCGCGAGGTTAAGACCTTTCTTAGCGGTGCACATGTTATCGTGATTGATGAGGGTCAGCAGGAGGGTCAGCCGGCTTCGGCTGCCATCCTTGCCAATGCAGAGGGCCAGCTTGTCATCCGCACTGGCGATCCGCGACAGCCCGCTGGAGGCGGCAAAGGTGAAGTTCAAGTACGCACGTTAGGCCGCCTCATCGCCAAGCCTGTTGGCATTAGGGGAGTCGCTCAGCTTCCCTCCCAGCCGGTTGCGCCGGGTCGGCTCGCCGCGGCACTGCGTGGGTTGGTGCAGTCTACTCCGCAGGGCCCACTTCACACTGTCCGGTGGTCCAGCCTGGGACACCGGCACAATGGCCAGCCACCGCCAGGCACCAGCCTCACAGTCTGTCGGAAGCTGTCGGAATGCCTCTTTGGAGTTGAGGGGGAGGCGGACGTTGGCCTTGACTCGGATCTTCAGGACCTCCGCGGATGCCGGGTGACACCACAAGGGCTGAAATACTTCATTCCTTATTCCGGCATCACCAAGGTCGGCGATCGAGTGTGCCCTCACCCCGGCCGCCTCACGCCAGCAGCCATTGCGGTTGATTTCCTCCACCAGTCTTCATCCCACAGTGAAGCGATCCTGTGCTATCTCAACCGTCTGTCGGCAGTCGGCGCAATCCTTGCGCCGGCCAACACCGCAATGCAAGCTGAAGGCCTCGCCTCCATCAATGGAGTCTGTCTAAACTTGGCCCTGGTGGCCTCCACCAGGCTGCTGGCCGACCTCTATCTGCTGATCACAGCCGTCAGATACCCGCAATCCATGCTGACGGCTCCCACCAGGCGGGTATCTACTTTATTCGACTCCCGAAGCAGTCGTCTTCGGCCATGCACCAGGGGAATCTAGTGGAGTTGCTCTGCGTCCTGCTGGTCCTTGCTTGGCTTGCCTCTACTAGCTTTATTTTCCTTTTGAAAATTACTGCGAAGTTTTCAAAACGCCTTTGCTTTATTTTGAACTACATTTCATGGCATGAATGCATGCTTTGAATCGTCTGAGTTCATCTCTTTTATTTCCCGCGCCGCCTCGAGACAGGGGTGGGATGGGTGGGTAGCTGCTCCCTGGCCAAAGGGCCGGAAATTTTGTCCCTCCCTCCACTCCCGGGGTGTTCGTTGGCGATCCTCGTGTTCGCCATCGATCGGTGCGGGGATGTCACGACTTCCCCCTTCGGCTTTGCCGGAAGGAAAAAGCGCCACATCTGCTTGAGCAATTTTCTTATTCTTTATATACTTTGATTTTCCCATATAGTTTGGGAATACTGTGATTGGAATCTTACTTTTGAAATAAAGCAAAGCTCCGTGGAAAATAAGCCATTGATGCTGCAGCAGATTCCTTTGAGCTTGAGTGGTTGACAAAAGCCGGTGTTCTTGAACAAACTGAGTCCTGGCTTGAAGGGCATCGGACATTGTCTTCAAAGTACGTTCGCACCTGGAGGCTTAAAGTGATCAATCAGGAGCGCGTTTGGTTGCGCAGAGCCAGGTTGGTGGCGCGCGAGTTTGCGCATCTAGATCCGGGCAGGCAACACTTGTTTGCACCGACGACGACCCAGTGCATGCTGAGAATCGTTCCATCGCTTTTCATTCGCAACTTTGGGGACGGTTGGTCCCTACTGAGTCTTGATGTGTCTGACGCTTTCTTGCAGTGCAAGCAACAGCATGATACCTTGACAAAAGTTGATGGAAAATGGTATAAACTTTTCCGGATGCTGCCTGGGCAACGGGACGGATCTGCTACCTGGTTTCAAGATTTTATGTGTGAAATCCGCGCAGCTGTTGCTGCTGAGCCATTGGCAGAGCAGCCAGTGTTGTTTCGCATCCCACATGCGGAAGGCAACCACATGTGCCAAGGAGGTGGAATGCTGCATGTAGACGACATGCTTGCGGCAGGATGGACCGCACGCCTTCAGGAGCTTGAGAATCACTTGAAGAAACTTTTCTGCCTGCAGACTTTTCTTTCTTTGAAATCGGTGACAGGCCGCAGGCCGTGTTTGACATTGACAACGGTACTTCATGAGACTTATTTCATCCCACCCCTTTTTGGGTGGATTTTTTAAGAGAAGTATTTGACATGCTTTACAGATTTTCAGTCGCATGTCCATCCTTGTGTGCATCTCTGATGACGCTCTTGTTTGTGACGAAGTGACTTCTCGAGCTGAGCTTTTAAAACTTTTCGGTGGGTCCAGCCATGGAAGGCCGTGCCGCTTTTTGGCCGCTTTTTACACTGCGCCGAACATTCCGATGTTGTGCAGCTTGTTTGGATCCACATGTCTCCAGCCGATCGCTTTTATTTCCTTCGTGTGAGCTGGAGCCTTCGCGTCTGCTGCTTCTGTGCTCAGCCTTAAACAATGGACCGTCAGTTGCCTTTCGAAGCTTCTGATATGGAAGGGGGTGATTCGGCAGAAGCTCCTTACAACGTGTGGGGGCTGATACAGGATGGACCTGCCGCAGCCGGGGACCCATTCGAAGAACACCTTGAGGGGCTGCTTCGGGATGACCTAGCAGAGGTCCAGCAGTCGGACATCTTGAGTTTTGAGGGATGCGCAAAGTATGCTGAAGGCGAGAATTTGGATTTTTCTGCGGATGAGAGAGAGTGGTATTCTCAGGTTCAAGACAATGAACTGGGAAGCTTTGAGTGCGTGGAAGAAGAGATATCTGCTTCCTCTTCTGCTGCTCCGCCACATCTGCCAGGACCGCAATCCAATAAGCTGTCATGGCTTGAGGGACCTATGGCTGAGCTGGACGCTTCTCAAATGGTGGCTGCAGCAGTTCACAAGAGAAGGAGGTTTGAGTTGCCACGTCAGCCCTGGGAGTCAAAGCCTTCACATCTTGAGCAATGCTCGGAATTTTTCTTGAGACTTTCGACTTCTGTTGGGGTGAGCGAAACTCTGTCTATGACAAAGGAGAGGGATCCTGAACCTGATATTTTTGCCCACATCCCTTGGACGGTGACCAGAAGGTTGGCCAAAGCAAGGCTGCCGAAATCTGATGCGGACATAAGGGATTCTTCTTTGAGGAGGTTCAAGATGCTGATCTTGATTGACCCCGAGGCCACAGCCTTGGGCAGCAGCCTGGTTGATCAAGGAAAAGCCATGGAGGATGAGCAAGTCATAATGCAGAGCCTGGCAGACGCTTTCCGAGGAAAGGCGTCCTTGACTTTGCAGAAGAGATCCCTATCGCTGCAAGTGTTTGTGGTGAGGTCCTATGATGCTTCGCTGGATTCACCATGGCGGCTTAACGAGGCTCAAGTCTACGCGATCTTTTCAGGATTTCGGGAGCATGGTGCTAAAGCTTCTACGGCTTCTCATATCCTGGAAGCTTTGAGGTTCTTTCATGCCATTGCCCGTTTCAAGTATATGGACTTGGAGGCCATCTTATCTTCGAGGGTGCGTGGCGTCGCACAGGACTTGAAGCTCAAGAAGGCTCCTCTGAGACAGAGGGATTCTCTCAGTCGTCGACGAGTGGAGGCATTGGAGCTTCTGATGGAGAGATGCTCTGATTGGACCCGATGTGTAGTCGGGCAATTTCTCTTTTGTGTACACACATCTTGTCGTTGGAGCGATTCTCAGAACGTTCTGTCCTTGACTCTCACCTCTGAGGGAGAAGGCCAATTGCTAATTGCGGAGGCCCTTGGATCGAAGACGTCTACCACAGTGGAGGCCAAGACGCGCCTGCTGCCGTACGTATGCGTCTCAACTGGGGTGAGCAACACGCCGTGGGCGCAGCTCTGGTTGGAGGCACGTGAGAGAGAAGGCATCCAGTTTGACAGAGGGTGCTTGCCTTCCTGGTCGCAGAAGTGGGGATGCTGGGGCCAGGAGCGAATGTCCTCAGAGGAGGCCAGCGACATCTTGATCGACGTCCTAACATCACTGGACATGGCCCCTGGACCTGAGGAGTCGATAGGGACCCACAGCTTCAAGACTACCTTGATTACGTGGAGTGGATGGTCTCCTATAATTTCTTTTACCCCCAAGGAGAGGTTGTTGATGGGACATCACCTCAGGAAGGGCGGCCCTTCTTCGACTTTGATTTATAGTCGACAGTTCTACATCAACTTGTCGGGCAAAATCCTGGCAATGTTCAGGACCATCCGCCAGAACCAGTTCGACCCGGATGCCGAGGTCACGGACAGAGTCGCTGCGGTGGCATCGGCGCTCGCCGGCGACACGACTGCTGCACAGGCTCCCGCTCCTCCTGAAGATCAACATGTGGGTGCCGCCGATGTGGAGTCTTCTGAGTCTGCTGAGTCCATCGTGGGGTATGAGCCGATGCCGCGTTCCGGTCTTGAGCTTAGGCCACCTTTCGAGTGCACTATGGCGGAGCTCCGTGTGCATAGCCTGTCTGGCATCGTTCATCGACTTAGGGACGAGGGCACTTTCTTTTGTGGGCGTCCCCTCACGGACAGATACAGGGATTTCGAGGAAGACGATGCCGATGATCCGGACACCTGCCATCAGTGCAGGCGGGCGATGTCGGGCGCTGATTGAACAGATAATCTCGAAAGAAAAATCGGCCGAGCTCGGTGGTGGGATGTACCACTGCAGTTCTTTTGCATCGCCGGCTTTTGGCCCGTGGCGAGCTCAGACAATGCCAAAGCGAAAAGACGTCCCGATCCTTCGGATCCGTGGGACCCGCTTTCCCCATTCAGGAGTGAGTTTCATTCGACGTTGATGTGAACTGTTGGGGCTGTATATCGTGGCTCCGGAGAATACACATGGCACCGGTCTATGACCCGAGGTGACAGACTGCGGATGCCGGCTTTCCGAGCCCGGGGCATGCCGAAAACCCAGACCCTTTCTCTTGGAATGGCGCGGGCTAGATCTGATGTAGGACTGTGAAACACATCCATGCATCATGCACCGGCCTATGGCCCGTGGTGCTGGAAGTTTGGCGAACATGCTTAAAGTGTCGTTGCTGAAATCACGATGTCATGGTCAGCTGTGCAGCAGCTTGGCAACATGTCAAAGCGTGGATCCGGCGCCCGTTGGCTCAGACAGTGACCGAAGCATTCTGCTTCAACACTGTGTCAACGGCCGAGTCCGAGTAGCCTGCAGGCTGAGCCATGTCCTCTGTCATATTGGACAGTGAAGCGTCGTTCCGGGAAAGATGCAGTAAAATAGGCCTCAGCAACGATCTTCTAGGTAAGTTGATTGAAGCCGGTTACAACACATTCGGAAAGCTGGCTTTCGCCGCATCGTCTACACCGCAAGGTCTGACAGATGAAGCTGTCGACTCATGGCTAGCCACTGTAGTCACCCCGGCTCCTGGTTCCTTTCAGGTTTCAGTGATCCGTAGGTTGCTGTTTGAATCGCAATCACTCAATGTGGCGGACCTCAAGTCTAGGGTCGAAGGGACTCCAGAAGGTTCCGTGCGCCGCCTGCCCCAGGCCGAACGAAAGGAGCGGATTGAGGCGCAGCATCGTAGGCTGTCGGGTCTCATCCTAACTTCTCATACAACCCCTGCCCATAGCTGCATCGACCTTGTGACCGACATGTACGAGAATAACACACTCAAGTACATTCCGATTAACAGATGGATATCCCGCTTCCAAGAGATGTCTCTCCAGAAGAAGGATTCTGCCGTTCAGATGGACAACGAGGGCAACCTAAAGGTGATCCAGAAAAAGCCGGAGCCGACGTGCGACACCACAGGCATGTACCCTCTCCGGCAGGCCTTTCAGAGACGGTCGCTAGCCTTTGATCTGGGTCACTTGTGTAGCTTTGAAGCTATGGAAACTTGGATCAACAAGCTCTTCGAAGCAGTTCAACGCACCGTGCCAAAGGGATATGTGGCAGTTAGCTTGGGACAAGTTGTTACGGCAGATCGCGAGCTTTTTGTTCGGTTGGCCGACATGCTTGAGGGACAATTGCAGAAACCCATAGGTGTTGAAAAACCCATGGATGCTGCCTTGCGCGATCTATCGGGAAGCCAGGAGATAAATCAGTTTCTTCAGCCGCTTGTAGCTCCTCCTCCTGCCCCTCATCCAACGAAGCGCCCTTTCAAGGAGCTTACCACGCCAACCAAAGGTGACGGGAAGGGGAAGACGCCCAACAAGGGCGGTGAAAAGGGCGGAGGCAAGGCATCCCGTGTGACCATTCCGGATGGCTGTGCAGCCAAAGATCCTCAGGGCAAGCCGAATTGTTTTGGGTTTAACTTGGGTACATGCAGGCTCAAGGTGACGAAAGGAAGATGCCCGCGAGGCTTCCACCAGTGTTGGCGTTGTTTTGGGGATCACCCCTTTACTGAATGCACAAATCAGGTACAGTGATGGGGCCATGCGAGGCCCCAGGGGCCTGACCTCGTGGCCACTTCGGATTCTGCCCCTAGCGATGCTGAGGTCCTCGCACAGGCCATTTTGGCCAGAGGGTCAGGGATTACAAAGCAAGATGTTGTTCAGATTTTTGATCTTTTGCCCAAGGAGATTCCTTCTAGAGGAGCCTCCTCGCATCCTCCGAGCAGCTTCAGTTGTGGGGCATATGCAAAAGGTGGATTGCAGGGTCTTCGGAGTGAATGTGCTCTGTTTCCATTCTGCGTCAAGCTCTTCACTACTTTTGTTCGCGCTTTCATGCCTGATCATTTCTTCACTACAATCAGTCTGTTTCACAACACCAAAACCGATTTGCATGTCGATTCGAGGAACCATCCTACCCCCAACGGGGTCATACCCGTGACATCTTTTCAGGGAGGTGGCATCTGGATCGCTGATGGATGCGGACCTCACACACGGTCAATCAAAGGTGACATAGTAAAAGGCTCAATCCTTAGCCTCGAGACCCCGGTCACTTTCGATGCCTTTAAATACCCTCACGAGACCGAAAGCTGGGTTGGCGATCGCTTGGTTTGTGTGGCCTTCACTGCCGCGAGCCTTGAGAAAATTTCAACTGAGTCAGCAAGGACCCTGCTTAATCTCGGGTTTAGGCCCCCGCCTGATCTAGCCTTTCCCATTCCTGTGACTGCCCAGGAACAGCCGCCTGTGAAATCAGACTCGTGGGTTTACGAGCTTTTCGCTGGCAGTGCACGTTTCAGCAAGGCTTGCAAGGATTTGGGTTTTCGGGTTTTGGGGTTAGACAGTTCTTGCTATAGAGCAGTCTCTCCTGTAGCCAAGCTTGATCTGACCTTAGATTCAGCCCAGGCAATCTTTTGGGATCTCATTAAGGAGTGCCCTCCTTTTCACGTGCATGCATCGCCCCCTGCGGGCACGGCTTCTCGCTCTCGTGAGCGTCCCCTGCCAAGGAATCATGCCCTTGCCTCTAAGGCCCCTAAACCTTTGCGTTCCGATGACTTCCCTTTAGGCCTGCCGTCGCTGAGTGCCGCGTCTCAGCAGAGCCTTGCAGTGCGCAAGGACAATGTGCTGTACCGTTTCGTTTACAAGCTTCTGCTGCATTGTTCCGCTTCAGGCATCAATGTCAGTGTTGAGAATCCTCGGAATTCGCTTTTCTGGAAGGTTCTTGAATGCTTTGCTGAGGCCGAGGGTTTGCTTTGGCCGCCGGCCGCCTTGGAGTACGTTGATTTCGACCAGTGTTGTCATGGTTCCGATCGACCCAAGTCCACTCGCTTCTTGTGCACTCGAGGCTTGTTCCACTCGCTTCGAGCTACTTGTCCAGGCAATCACGTGCATCGCCCGTGGGGCCTTGTGTTCCATGAGCGTTCTATGCAGTTGTCGTCTTCTCTGGTGTCGGCATACCCCGTTCTGCTCTGCAAACGCATGGCCTCCTGTCTGGAGAGCGCGGCTTCGTTCCTGGGTCTATCTTTGCAGGCATCTCCTGACTTGGCAGCCAGCTCTGTTGCAGTTCTTGGTCGGCAGCACCGCCGATTCCCTCCCTTGATTCCTGAGTTTCGCAAGGTCTCTTGGGAACCGCCCTCTTTCCAACCTGACGACTCCTGTCGCATCCTTCTCTCTCAGAGTGCTGGGGAGGATGGCGGGAGAGAGAATGCAGCCGAGGACAGCAATGCAGCCGACAATGCAGCTGTGTTTGAAGGACGGGTTACTGGCGACAAGGAGTTGAACCCTCCTGCTAAGCTCCCCAGAGTCGCGAATAAGGTTTCCAGCAAGGTTCACTCCTTTGGTTTCCCTAACGGTTCCGACCTGCCCCAGGGTTCGGTTAAGGTGGGGTGGTACTTGTCGATGCAGGATCACGTGGCAAAGGCCTTGACCTTAAAGCATCCCGTCGACACTGCCGTAGCCCTTGATCAGGATCAGCTTGATGCCATCAGCTTCTGCATGAAAAACACAGAGAAAGAGGTGGTAGATCATCGTAAGCTTCAACTTATGAAGATAAAAATCCTTGCCAAAAAGTTTGAGGCCGACGAGGCTCGATTGCATTCTTCTTTCGACCCTTGGTTCGAAAAGGTTGTTGCGGGAAAGCGTCTTCTTTTGTGGAAGCACCTTCTTGAACAGAACGGTTTCGATGACATGCAAGTCTGCGATTTCATGATGTCAGGCGTCCCGATTGCCGGGCAGTCAGCCTGCCCTCCGCCTTTCAGCAAAAAGATTGTGCCGGCGACCATGTCGGAACAGGACCTCAAAAGCACTGCATCATTCCGCCGAAGGGTCTTGACTGGATCCAGTGGCATGCAAGCAGCCGACCTTCAGGATTTGCTGTCAAAGGCTACGATGGACGAAGTCGATCTTGGTTTTCTGGAAGGCCCTCAATTACACCGAAAGTCAAGTGTCTGGCTTATTCCATTCGGAAGATTGGAACTGCATACGAAGATTCCTGATCCTTCAAGGAGCCGAGAACAAACCTAGACCCATTGATGACGGGCACGAGGCTTTGATCAACAATTGCTTCACGGCCACCATAAAGTTGGAGCTCCAGAGTTCCGACTTTGTTGCAGCTCTAGCAACAAGGATCGCCGTTGAAGAGGCCGAGAGATCTCGCGCTACAGGCGAGCCCCCTCGATCGTGGCTGGGCAAGTGCCTTGATTTATCTAAGGCGTACAAGCAGATGCCTATGAAGAAAGAGCATCGCTCTCTGGCTGTGATCTACCACAAGGGCCCGGCTGGCGAGGATCAATTCTTCATTGCAAACTCGCTGCTCTTCGGTCTCACTGCTTCGGTGTACGGGTTCGTGCGCACGAGCAGAAGCCTTCACAAACTGCTGCTGAAGATATTCAAGCTTCCTAGCTCAGTGTACTTTGACGACTTCCCGATGTTTTCGACATCGCTCGCCTCTAGCGACACTGACGGCATCATCAGCGAATTCTTAGATCTTCTCGGCTGGAGCCACGCCAAGACAGGCAGCAAATCACATCCCTTTGCGGAGGTCTTCTCCGTTTTGGGAATGCAGATCGACTTGAGCAACATGTCGGAGAGAAGCATCGTCCTGTCGAACAAACCTGGCAGGATCGATCGGATCGTGGAGAAGCTTGAATCCGTGGCTGCTTCGGGTTTCCTCACGATTCACCAGGCACAGATTTTGCTGGGCTTGCTCAACTTTTCATCGGGTTTCTTTGCCGGTCGTGCCCTCAAGCACTCGTGCAAATGGCTATCTGGTTTCCTGGCTGGAGACAGGCCTTCAGCGAGATGTGCAGGCACACGATCAAGATTCTTGTGAGTACACCGCCCCGCTTCATAAGTTGCGATTCGACCGGCGAGCCTCCCATCCTGGTATGGACTGATGGAGCTTGGGAGCCTGCCAAAGCCTTCGCCGGGATCGGTGCAGTGATTCTCGATGCGAGCAGCGGCGTTTCCAGAGTCTTTCAAGGGCAAGTTCCCGAGCGCCTTGTGGTTCGCTGGCGTGAGGAGGTCGGGGAGCAAATCATCTGTGAGGTGGAGCTTTATGCCCTCCTGATGATCAGGGCCGGCCTTCAGAATTTTCTTTCAGGAAAGAGAATCATTTTCTTCATTGACAACGATGCTGCTAGATCTGTGGTGTTGCGTGGTCAAAGCAGAAGTGACGCGATGCATCGTTTGGCCCTGGCTTTGTCTATGGTCGATGCCGTCGCCCCTTGCATTTCTTGGATAGAGAGGGTGCCATCCTCATCGAACATCGCAGATTGGCCCTCCAGGGGCGAAGGCTGGAAAGCGCAGAAAGTCGTTCGTGCGACAGATGTTGAGCCTTACCTTGTTGACCAATCTTTGATTGATGCCTACCTGCTCTGAGTTCGTCGATCCGAGGGGGTGTGTTCGGGACAAACTCTGAGCGGCTTCTGGCCCGTGCTCCTCGCATCGGCTGAGGCCCGGATGCTATGGTTCCCGAATTAGAATTCGTTCAAACCCCTGATCGCTGAAGAGAAAAATGAAGAGTGCGCGACCTTCTCTGCTGCCGACTTCTTATTTGTCCGGGAATACCATTGAGCCTCGAGCTCGACTCCTTTTATTGAGTCACATACATATCGAGTTGGATTCATTTGAATATATCGGATTGCGAAGTTTTTAGATATCCTTATTGTGTACTTCACCGCGAGAATACTCTGTGCAGTGTCGTCAGTAAGTGCCTCTATCAAACATCGCCGATTTTAAAGAAGAAACTTTTCTGCCTGCAGACTTTTCTTTCTTTGAAATCGGTGACAGGCCGCAGGCCGTGTTTGACATTGACAACGGTACTTCATGAGACTTATTTCATCCCACCCCTTTTTGGGTGGATTTTTTAAGAGAAGTATTTGACATGCTTTACAGATTTTCAGTCGCATGTCCATCCTTGTGTGCATCTCTGATGACGCTCTTGTTTGTGACGAAGTGACTTCTCGAGCTGAGCTTTTAAAACTTTTCCCCGCCCGCCCAGCCCAGACATTTGTGGGGGGGGGTGTGTTCGGGACAAACTCTGAGCGGCTTCTGGCCCGTGCTCCTCGCATCGGCTGAGGCCCGGATGCTATGGTTCCCGAATTAGAATTCGTTCAAACCCCTGATCGCTGAAGAGAAAAATGAAGAGTGCGCGACCTTCTCTGCTGCCGACTTCTTATTTGTCCGGGAATACCATTGAGCCTCGAGCTCGACTCCTTTTATTGAATCACATACATATCGAGTTGGATTCATTTGAATATATCGGATTGCGAAGTTTTTAGATATCCTTATTGTGTACTTCACCGCGAGAATACTCTGTGCAGTGTCGTCAGTAAGTGCCTCTATCAAACATCGCCGATTTTAAAGAAGTCAAAGTTCAAGGTGTCCAGTGAATGGATCCGCCAAGTAGGCGACGAGGTTTCCTTCTTGAAGCGGCGACTGATCCTAGTCAGCCCCAATTTGCTGGTTGTTGAGCCTGATATCAAATATCTTGAGAAACTCTTGAAGATCACTGGACTAGATGGTGCCAAGGAGCGGTACAAGGCGGCCCCGTTCCCGACTGGAGGCCTGCCTACAGACCTTGCATCGGACCGTGAGCTGAACGCAGAGTCAGCATCAAAGTATCGCTCAGCACTTGGTATCCTAATGTACCTTGCTTCTGACCTGTTGGCGTGTCAATTTGGGATTCGGTTCTTGTCCACACATGCTCACAAGCCAACCGAAGGCTGCTGGAAGCTACTGAGGCATCTGACTGCCTATGTGAATTGCCATAAGTCACATGTGCTGGGTTTGGCAAAACCTCAGCTTGGGCAAGGACTGATCTGCAATCGTGTGTCTGAGCAGAAAACTTCTACCCTCGAAATGTTCTCAGACAGTGACTGGTCGGGGGATAAGAAGACTCGCAAGTCGGTATCTGCATGTTGCATTCTTTGGGACGGGCAGCTGCTCCACTCGAGCAGCCAAACACAGAAAGTGATCAGTCTTTCTTCGTGCGAGGCTGAGTACAACTCCCTGGTTGCTGGTGCGGCAACTGCCATCCTCCTTAAGAATTGCGTCATACACTTGTGCCCGGAACTGCATATTTCGCTAACATGCTTGTGTGACAATGCAGCAGCTAGGTCGCTTGGGAATCGCCAAGGAGTCGGACGGACTCGCCACATCGACGGAAAGCTGTTATGGCTTCAGCAGATGACTCAGGAAAAGATGCTGGACATTTCACCGGTTGGAACCGCAGAGAATGTTGGTGACCTTCCCACGAAGCCGCTAAAGCCGGAGAGAGTTGAGTTCATCCTTGCACGGTTGAATGTTCGTGACAAGGACTGCGGCTATGCCTTGGTTGGGAACGCCCACTTGCTTGATCACAGGACGCGACATCATGTGAGTCGTGTTGTGAAGCGAGGAGCAGTCAACCCACAGCTTGTGCTTCAGATCCTTGCATTGGCTTTGCAAGCAGATTCTGTCGCCAGTGCCGATGATGAGCCCAATACGCATGACGATGACGCCTTGAGCCAGGGGACTGGCGAGCATGGTTACGGGGAGATGTTTTGGAATTTTCTTGAACAGTTGCTGTATGCGATTTTCTTGATTGCTGATTTCCTTGCAGAGCATCCCATGATGAGTTTCATTTTGAGCCAATGCGTTATCATTGCAGTGCTGTGTGGTATCTTCTTGTGCCGCGGAAGCAGGCCAGAAAGGTTGCAAGAGAAGGCGAATGAGGCAGCAGCATCGTGCAACGAGCACAACGCGCCGCAGGTGACGCCGAGTGTATGCGTTAATGTAACGGTCGAAGGAACCAAGGTTTCGGTTGATAGGGTAGCCCCGCAACCTGCCGAAAGCCCTAATCCTTGCACCTTGGCCAGCCCTAAGAGTAGTGCCGGACCTTCTAGTGCAAGTGTGCTTGAGCAGAGCGGCGCCCGAGCCGCCAGCAGCAGCAGCCGAGCTGCTGATGACCATGATGTTCCCGACCCCGATGCAAGATCATCCAATGGACCTGCGGTGCAGCCGAAAGCACCGAACCCAGCAGTCGCACATACACATGTACTTGAGCAGCGCATCAGAGATGAGCTTGATCAGCAGATCGTATGGGTGACCAAGTCACGTGGTTATGCATACCATGGTCGCCGAAGTTGCGGCAACTTGAAGTGTGCTAAAGCACTTGAGCGCCTTACACGTGGAGATGCAGTGCGCCGAGGCTTTAGGCCATGCAAATTGTGTTACGGTGGCTGACTTGGTATAATGCTCCTGATGCGCCAATCCTTGAGTGCGCTGCTTCGAGCAGTGCACTGATCGGTTGGATTCTTGTACAGAGGCTGCTGTGGCAACGACGATTGTACATAGTCTTGTGTTTGAGCAGAAACTGACAGGACTTTGGAAACAGCATTTTGCTGTCAATCTTGATTCACTTACCAACCACTTTGGCAGCTGTGGAGCAGCTGCGAGTCCACAGGAGTAGGCTCACGAGCCACTCGATGCAATTAGGCATCCCCATACTGTGTGCTGATTCCTTAGGAATCATGCTTTGTCGTGGTGGGGCAGCCCAGAGCTGCATGGAGCCCACTTGAACCGCCTACGCTTGGGTGAGTCAAGCTATCGTCTCGTGGGCGATGCACGCCCTCAGAGACGGTGTAACCTAGTCGTAGATGTACAGTTCTACGTAGTTGAGCATAGTATTGAGCCAATGACCTTTTGAGGCAGTGCTCATGAAAAGTCGTCTGTAGGTCGAGTGCGATCCTGAACTAAGCAAGCTGTTGTTCTGAAAGGGGTGAGGCAAACTTGATTATGCCGAAGACTTCAACCCGCGAGCTCAATGAAGCTTCGTAGGCGGGGTGTTTATTATTTTGCCTCCTAGGAAACCCCACGCAATTTATCATGATTTGCTTTATCGTATTTCATGCACTCATGTGTTTCACATTGTGATTGCGCTGTACTCCGCAGGCGTCTTTGAGGATTCAAAACATTTTCAACAACGAACCTAGAAAAGGAATTCTTGACATGGCAAGAGCAGATGAGACGCCCTGTCTCAAGACTCCCATCGGGGTACGGCTTAAGGACCGCAGAGTTTTTAGCAAAAGTGGAAGACGACATGCAAGAATATATGGAGAGTATGTCCACGTTGACAGAAGACGAGAGGAAGGCTGAGAAGCTTACAAGCAAGCCAGAGAAGAGATGGATCAATACGAGCAAGAACTCAAGAAGGAGATGAAAGAAAAGCTCGAAGCAAAGATGAAGAAAGTGCGAGAGCTCGAGGAGGAAGCAGTCGCAGCAAGAGGAGATGTTGAGAAGACAAGCAATGTGAGAAGTGCTTTACAGAAGCTAGGCGAAGTGGTGCAGACGGCAGACAAGCTACTGTCAGCTCTAAGCGAAGAGTCCAAAAGCCTAGATCTGTACACAAGGCCAGAGCCAGATCAAGAAAAGGAGCGACAAGCCTTAGCAAAGCTTATGGCGACGATCAAGAGAAAAAGCGAGGCAAGCAGCCCAGCAACGCCAGCAGCAAAGGCAAAGCCAATGCCAAAGAAGGTACCTCAGTTCCTCAAGATTACGGATGAAGAAAGAAAGAAAGGCAGCGAATACTTTGGAGAAGCAGTTAGCTTTGAAGAGCAAGCTGAGATCATCGTTCAAAGAAGCAACTGATGAAGCGATAGAAAAGGCAGGGAAGGCAAAGTTGGATCACAGCAAGGAGAAGCCAAGCGAGCCAGAAGGCACGCCACCAAGAAAAGGGGTGAACCCGATTTGGCTTCAGGATCCAAGAGAAGAGTCGTTCAAGAAGACCAAGTACATGCACTGTTTCTATTGCAAAGCCACGGACCAGCATAAGGCTCCGGAATGCCCGGAAATGGAGAAAGCTGTCAAGATGTACTCCGATGGCACAAGGCCGGACAGCAGCAATACCGAGCGCAAGATCTTTTGTAAGTTCTGCTTTCTAAATTTCACCGTAGCCATTTTGGCTCAAGCTCACGAGCGGTTCAAGCTTCACAGGTCCCTCCCTCTTCTCTCCTTGAAGCCATGACGAGCCAGGGAGACCAGCTGGACAAAATGTCTGCTTTGCTGGCAGAAGTAGCTGCTCAGCTAGAACAAGTGAAGCTGCAAGGAGCACGGCGTGAAGAGCAGCACCAGGATCTCACAGAACGCATGTCGCAGTTGGAAGCACGCATGGATGCCCCACAGTCTTCGGCTGCAGTGCTCATCCCGACCCAACTGCAGCCACAGTGCTTCGCAGTGCCGCTAGCACAGGGGGTAGACCTCAACGCCCCGGCCACAGTCGGACAGTGCATGGAACTGGTGCAGATGGCGATGCAGCAAAAGGTCGCCCCTGCTCTTGGAGCCGTCTACTCCTCCCTGTCTACTTCACAGGTGAGGACAAACGAGCGCGTGGGAAACCTTGAGCAGCAGGTACGGACCCTTCGCATCCGCACAGCCTGGGCCGAGAAGGACATGCTCTTTGCTCAGATCGAGCAGGCCAAGCGCACCATCGTATGCCGCAATTTCCCATCGTGGCAGACGGAGGCCGACCGCCGCCTCACAGTGGAAAAGGCCCTTGCGAAAGCTGGGCTGTGGAACATTGATGGCATGTGGGATTTGACCACGACGCGCCTTGACACCGGCACACCGGGCAAGCCGGAGCTCTCTGCCACGTCCATCCTCACAGTCCCTTCGCTCACAGTCCGGAAGCGGATCCTGGAGGTAGCGGACAGGGTGTACCCTTGGTACTTCCACCAGGAGAAGCCGGAGACAACGGAGGAACCCAAGGAGCCCGACGAGGCGAAGGACAGCTCCGAAGGAGCAGCGGAGAAGGCCGCGGCGGAATCCTCACAGGCAGCCGGGTCCAAGGAGGAAGCCAAGACTTATGAGTACAAGGGCGGCGGTCCTGTAAAGCTCTCTCCTGGAGTCACACAGTTTGAACGCCGGCTTGCTTCGCCGCTACAGGGACTCATGAACGCGTACAGGGCGGCTTTCAGCAAGTTCACCAAGGAGCCATTGGTGCCGAGGTGGAAGACCTTGGCACTGGTTGACTCCAAAGAGGCTTGGCTGGGCCGCATTGTGTACCGCCGCGGGGTTCCCTCACAGACGACCTCCACAGGGACCCTCACAGACTGGGAGTGCGAGATCCACATCCCGGAGGAACATGCCACCAAGCTCTTGGAGACTTGGCGAAGCATCTGGTACGACCAATTGCGACAGCAGGTCAACCAGACAACTGTCGAACAGGAAGCTTTTGACAGTGCCGCTCGCCTCACAGCGCACAACTACGCAGAGGCCAGGAGACTTAGCAGGTTCCTGACCAAAGCCATCCCAGAGTACAACGAGGGCGAGGATGAAGGCCTGGATCACTGGATCGCCAGGTTCCGGTATGAGTTCCCATGGCCGGTGAAGTTTGTCCAAGTTCCACCGGACGCCGAAGAGAGGACACACTTCACAGGACTCAGGTCCACAGAGGAGCTCATGGAACAGATGGCAGCCCAGGAACAGGAGGCGGCCTTCACAGTGGACTCTCAGAGTGGAGGTGTGGGGGCGATGATCGACGTGGCTTCTCAAGTGAAGCGCACTCACAGTGATGCAGCCTCCGCTGTCAGTGGAATCAGCACGGCTAGCATCCCGAGCTCCGCGCTACCTCCCCCACAGCCAACCAAGGCCAGGCCGAGCCACTACCCGTTCAGCTCACAGGCAGAG
Organism: Symbiodinium sp. CCMP2592; assembly: GCA_905221615.1. NCBI lineage: Eukaryota > Dinophyceae > Suessiales > Symbiodiniaceae > Symbiodinium > Symbiodinium sp. CCMP2592. The sequence continues at coordinate 52,066 of CAJNDT010006063.1, forward strand.
CTAGAGGCAGCGGTTGAGGAGGCCAAGATCGCCCACATCAACAACGGCGGGGTCCCAACCGACTACCCACAGGAGGCTTGGGAGGCATGGTGCATCAAGCGCCGCTCGGCTGGCTCACAGTGATGGTTCGGCAAGCGCGCCCTCTCTTCCTTGCAATCTTCCGCAGCAGCTGTGCGACCGCATTTTTCACAGGCTGCTGCCTCTTGTACCATAGCAGACCCAGATTGTACCACACAGCTGGGCAAAAACGAGTTGAACCGTTCTGGCACGCCACCTAAAGGCGAGCTGGGTGCGCCGAGCCACTATTGTAACTCTAGTCCATCTACACTTCACAGTTTCGCTTTGCCAGGTTGCTCTGAGAGTTGTTCTAGTGTGCCTTTCGGCGACGAAGTGCCCCACAGACCCCACACCACTTCCCGGACACCCCCCTCCTCACAGACACCTCTCCAACCCCTAGTTGTGGTTTGGGCTCCAGAGCTAGGATCAACAACCAAAAGCCTTTATACGGCCCCACGCCGACTGCCCCAACCCCGGGCGGCTTACAGCCTGTTTCCACCAGGGCTTCCCTTAAGGGCCGAAGCCCACAGTTTCGCTCTTGCAGACGTTTCCACCGCCTTTTGGCCAAAGCTCCAGACATGAGAGTGAAGAGACACCCCCCACAGAACCGATCCACCCCCAATCATTTGAGGCTTCGAACATCGGAGCCTGCCACCCCACCAATTGGCCATTTTGGCCCGCCTGCCTCCCCAACGGAAGGCTCCTCCACGACGGTCCCTCTCACAGCGGACACTCTCCCCCCCTCTCTCCCTTCTCCGCCCAACCCCACCCCCCCGTCACAGCCTCAGTTGAGCAGTGGCCGTGATTCCTGGGCCGAGGCCCACGATACTCAAAACAAGCAGCACACCCGAGCACACTGGTTCAAGACCCACTGCCGCAGCCCTCAAGAACACGGCAGACAGAGGCATTCCACACAGCTGCGCTCCAAAGTGCATCTGAAAGGGGGGTTCTGGAACACCACGGGCCTTCTTGAAGCTGGCAAGATCCACACCTTGATCAAGATCATGCAGACGCATGGCCTTGACTGGCTGGCCCTCACAGAGACCCACGTGAAGCAACAGGATCGCTTTATGATCGATGGGTACACCGTCACACACAGCGCAGATGACAAGCTGGATGCCAAGGGCAATCCGGTACAGACCTTCACGGGGGTGTCCTTGATTACCTCCCCGCGGCTCACACTTTGCATTCTGGACATCGTTGCCACCGACGGTCGTTTCCTCTCTTTCAAGATCGACACAGCCGAAGCCCCTCTCACAGTTCAGGTGGTGTACGCTCCTCACAATCAACGTGAGCAGCCGGTCCGCGATGCCTTCTGGCAGTCACTCGGGGACATCCTTCACAGCCACCCTGCCAGCGAACCCCTTTTAGTGGTGGGTGACTTCAATGCGCAACTGCTTGACGAACTCTCGGCCAATCGCGGCAGTGTCGGGCCCCACGCCCACTTTGGAGCGAACGTGGCCGATGAGACCTTAGCCTCACAGGCTGGCGAGGATGACTCTTTGTCCAATCACGCGCAGCTGTTCGAGATGTCGGTCAGTCACGACCTGTGTTTTCCACAGACGTGGATGGACAAAGCCGAGAAACACCGGATGACACACCAGCGCCCGAACGGTGACCTGGTTCAGCTGGACCACGCCATCACTAAGTTCGCCTGGAAGAATATGGTCACTGATGTGCACACCCTCCCGAACGCCGCCCTCAACAGCAACCACTTTCTCACCAGAGTCACACTCTCCTTACACACAGCCTGCCACAAGAGAGCAGCACCCACCCCCAAGCCGACCAGGCGCCCTGATGCACAGTCCATTCTTTCTTTCAACACACACTTCACAGAAACCCTTCAGCATAAGCCAGCCTTCGAGGAGCCTACCCCACACGAGGCCGAAGTGGAGGACGTCTCCCCCCAGCCTTCACAGTCGAACACCGACCAGCAGAGGCTGGACCAGCAATGGCAATCGATCAAGGATTCCATTTTGCAGTCCATGGAGAAGCATATCCCCGCGCAGGACAGCAAACCCAAGCATCCCTGGATTAGCCAGCAGACGTGGGAGCTCATAGAACAACGAACCGCCGCTCGCCAGAGCCAGGATCTGGACACTGAGCGCGAACTGCACAAGACCATCCGCTCACAGGCCCGCAGGGACAAGCAACAATGGCTCAAGGATCGCCTTCAGGAGAGCGAAGAGACCATGGACGCTCGGGACAAGTGGCGCTGGATCAAGCGCATCCGCTCGGACTACAGGCCCCGTACGGTTACTCTACACGACTCCAACGGCAAGCCCACCAGCTACAGCAAGCAGGCCGACACCTTTGCCAAGCACTTGTCGGAAGTTCAGTGGGCCCCGCCACCAACAGACTACACAGGACCCACCCACAAACTGACGGACGAAAGTCCAGTCAACATGGAACCCATCACGATGGAGGAGCTCAACGCCACCCTCAAAGGCATGGCTTCACACAAAGCCCCAGGCCCGGATCAAATTCCGGCAGAGGCCTTACAGTGGCTCACACCAACCAATCGGCAACCGCCACCGGACCTCTTCAACGACGCATTGCTCACAGGTCTGGCACCGGAAGAATGGTCAACGGCAGTTGTGGCTGAGATTCACAAGCGAGGCACCATGGCGGACCCCAACAACTACCGCCCCATCGCCCTCCTCAGCACCTCTTACAAGCTCTTCGCCAGGCTCCTCCAGAAACGCCTGGAGCAGGCGATAGACCACAAGCTGCGACCCACACAGTATGGGTTTAGAGCCACCAGATCGACCTCACAGGCGATTCATGTGGCAAGGAGGCTGTTGGAGCGAGCTGAACGCTGCGGTTCAACTCTGTACGTGCAGCTTCTTGACTGGAGCCAAGCATTTGACAAAGTCCACCCACAAGCAGTAACGGTGGCACTCGAACGGCACGGGGTGACGCCGTCGTTTGTCAATCTGATTGGCTCGATTTACAACAACCCCTCCTTCACAGTCAAGGCAGCAGGACAACAGAGCCAGCAGTCTCTTGCAAGCTCGGGCATTCGCCAAGGCTGTCCGCTTTCTCCCTATCTCTTCCTGGTGGTTCACAGCATGATCATGGCCGATGTCGACGCGGAGCTGCAGCAGCACGGCCAGATGCTTCCGTGGCTTTTCAGCCAGAACCAACCATTCTACGACCTCGCTTACGCAGACGACATGGCCATCTTCACTGGTACTGCGGAAAGGGGCCAGCAAATTCTGCACAAGATTCAGGAAGTTGCCGCTCACAGCAACCTCTCGTTGAATCTTAAAAAGTGCGAATTGCTTCGCTCACAGCTGGCCGTCAATCACATACACTTCCTCACAGGTGAACTAATGAAGGAAGTCACACAGGCCAAGTACCTCGGCGTTGTCCTCAGCCAGGACTCGTCCAGCAAGGCGGACATCACCGCAAGATTGGGGAAGGCGCGGAAGCACTTCAACACCCTGCACGTCTTTTGGCGACACACAGGCCTGAGCGTAGCGTGGAAGCTGCGCATCTACAACGCGGTCTTCATCCCCATGATTGCTTATGGCATGGAGTCCGCTGCGCTCACCACAGCAGACCTCCACAGGCTTGAGGCCTTCCACTCACAGTCACTCCGCAAGATCCAACGGATCAAAGCCACCTACTACACCAAGATCCTCACAGACAACCCCCTCGCACAGACCATCCGAAACGAAGGAGTCCGAGCCCTTGCCGACCAGCCCCCACTCACCCACCACATTCACAGGGCACAACTGAAGTTGTTTAGTCATGTTTTGAGAGCAACTCCGAGCAACCTGGAGCGAAACTGTGTTTTTACGAAGGCGTTTGTATATAGAGGGGGTACAGTACAGGCAGGCATACGGCCGGGACGTCGTAGACTGCACTGGGCCGAGCAGTGTGCCGAGCTAGCATGGCACTGGCTCTCTCGCATACTCCACATGCCATGACTTCTCTAGCCCCTAGTTTTCCTTTTGCCTTCCTTTTGCTTCACAGGCTGGCTGTTAACCGTCCGGCTTGGCTTCAGTTAGTGGGGCTGCCAACGTGCAAGAAGCTCCTCAGGTCTAGCGCGTTCTTTTCCTACTCACAGTGAGTACGCTGACTTGTGTCGGCTTTGCATAGGGCCGCCCAAAAATTTCACACACCTCAACTACCGGACCTTCAAGTATAAGGGGTGGGGTACACATACCCCGGACATCTGCAAATACAAGGACGATGTCAGGAGCTACTTGGAAGACAACAAGTACAAGTACGACAAGGAGTTAAAAGACATCCAAGAGACAGATGGCCCAGGATATACCCCGAAAGACAGTTGGGGAGCAGAACCAAAGAAGCCTAAGAAAAGTGATGAAGAAAAGGCTGGAAAGAAAGCAGAAGACAAGGAAGCGAAGAAGAAAAAGCCAGCGGACAAGTCCAAGAGCAAGGACAAGGACAAAGAGAAGAAAGCTGAAAAGGCTGAAAAGGAGAAGAAGCGGAAGAGCGAATCTCCGTTCGATCAAGCAAGAGCTGAGAAGCGACAGCGTGGAGAAAAGGAACTGGAGTAGATCAAGGTTGCGGTTTAAAACGCAAGCAAAAGGCCGTGAGGGCGGAAATCGCCCAGCAGCAAGCGTGAGGGCGGAAATCGCCCAAGGCAAAGATGTTTCACAACGAAAGCTTTAGGAAGAAGCTTGTGAGAAGCGTGGGTAAAGCCACAGCAAAAGCCACGAGGACTGCGTAAAAGTCCCACGGCAACGTCAAAGCACTACGAGCACAACGATTGTTTAAAGGTCAATGACAGAAGGCTGAAAAGCCGATGCAGGACTGATGAAAGAAGTCCAAAATTCAAGAAGGCAAGCCAAAGCTTCCAGATTGCCGAAGAGCAAGAATGGACCTACATCGCGAAACGCGACGTGAAGAAAAAGTGAGTGCGCATTTAGATTCTGAGTGAGTCCATGCCAATCGTGTGTGGAGTGGAAATTCGCAAATTTGCTATAGGACATCTGAAGATTGAGGATGAAGACCAAAGGAAGAAAAGGATAAAGATGTTCAACAAGTGCTCAAAGAAGCGTGCGAGAAGAGAAGATCAAGCTCACAGGAGCATGCGAAAACAGTGGTAGAAGTAGGAAAAGTTTCACAAGGATCACGTTACACGACAAAGCTGTGTACGTGATGAGGGCGTAACAGATAGTTCAATTTTCCCTCACGCCCATTTACATACAGGAATCCAGTGTTTCACCGCAGGTCAAACGTAGGCTCAAGCACAGCCCGACAGCGGAGCACAGAGTGAGAAAAGATTCCAAGCTCGCGCCGTGGTTGTAAGAAGTATACTGGTATAAGGGTTTAAACTTTCACAATGCCACCGTACATATGCTTCATCATGCATGCTCCCAAAACGGCCTCATCAGGGGACTTGGTGAGCTGAGTGGTGCTTTGATGCAGGCGGCACGGTCCAGCGGGCTCACCAACATAGCCAGAGACTCAGCATGGACTTTCATATGGCCTGGATGGCAACGACCCACGCGCCAGCATGATGCAGCAGAATTCCTTCAGCATTTATGCCAACGCACGGAGTGTGAATCACTCAAAGGAGGATGGGAGGCTCGCAAGTTAGGTGACGGAGTATACGACATGACAGATGAACAATTCACCTGTCCACACATGAGGCTCCAGATGCATCCGCCATTCAAGATTCAGGAGGCCGTCAATAGGTGGCACAGTCAAGACACAGTTCATGCACTCACACGCCCACCTGAGATTCTGATCTTGCAGGTGAGCCGGTTCATACACACTGAACGGGGCATCCGCAAGACCCGCCAGACATTCCAGCTCCAGCGACAAATCAGCGTTCCCGCCTTCACTGATCATGCTGGCACTGTCAGTCAAATACACTATAGGCTCTGTGGAGGGGTGTTGCACATGGGAAAAGTAGTGACGGCAGGCCATTACCAAGCCTTCTACTTTCCGGGGGATTCGGATGATCTGTGGAACTCCCACATGCTTCATGATGATGAAGTCGCAGCCACCGCGGGCACTGCTGCAACCAAACAAGCCATAGTTACCAACTGTTATCTGCTGGCATACAAACGTTGTGTGCACCCCTGAGATTGCTGGGGGCTAGTGGTTTCCACTCCCTATCTGTCACCGATGCCTGAGTGAGCCTGCATCAATCTTTTAAAGACGGTGCTCGAGGGTTCCTCTCACTGTCATGGATGCCTGTATATATCACTTGTACAGCTCCTCAGTTTGCTTCTTAGGTAAATCCCCACAACTCGGTGGGGTTCTCATTTATGTCCCTGCCATGGCATCAACTGCCGGGCTCTACGGGGCGCAGTTGAGTTTCCACCGGCGAACCCTCCTCTATGGAGGAGGGGTGACAAGGTCACAATCGCCCGCAAGACAGCTGACACAGCTGATGCACTTGAATGAATGAAAAAAATGATGATCCGAGTCGCTTTTACTTCGAACGACTTCACAAGCTTGGCACTGCGAGAATTTTGCTTGACGAAAGCTGGGTCGCGAGCCTCGTTTTGGAAGCGGGGCGAGGCGGCCGGGAGGCTCGACGAAGGTTTCCCCTTCTCGCAAACCGAGCATTTGTGTGAAGAAAAAAGAGCGACGTCTGGATCTGGCAGATTGCGAATTTTCTCATTACCACGTTTACTATAGATATGATTGGAATCGATTTTATATCAGAGCGGGAAACTTTGAGCACGGTTTGTGTTTGGAAACATAAATGCCATTTCACCGGAGGTGACAATCACCTTATCTTTCCAAACACAAAATTTCAAGAACCTTTTGGTTTTGAAATAGTGCTCGCGAAAGTTTCTTCTTTTCCGCTTTTACACTTTTCGCATACATGTCGTTTGTTTTTACATTACATGTGTCGTGCTTGCGGTTGCTTTCACTTTGTGAGCCGCCGAAGCACTGGCTCTACGCTGGTGGAAGTTTTTGCCCGCCCTCCCGCCCCTTTTGTACCTCTTTGGAGGTCATGGGGTTGTGCTCGCATGGTGCTGTGGGCACCGTGGAGCCGTTTATGCGCCTATCCCGGCCGTTTGAGGCGGCCGGGAGGCTCGACGAAGGTTTCCCCTTCTCGCAAACCGAGCATTTGTGTGAAGAAAAAAGAGCGACGTCTGGATCTGGCAGATTGCGAATTTTCTCATTACCACGTTTACTACAGATATGATTGGAATCGATTTTATATCAGAGCGGGAAACTTTGAGCACGGTTTGTGTTTGGAAACATAAGTCAGTCTTTTTACTTCCGCTTGCATGAAGCTGCTGCTTACACTACCTCTTGTGCTGGGTCCGCTTGCCCGAGTCAAGCGTGCAACAGTTGGTGATGGATGCCCAGGCGTCCTCCACCGACTTCCGTAGTCAGACAACGCAAACGCGTTTGTAGCTTCTAGTATCAAGCACGGTAGTTTACGGTAGGTCAAGCCAAAGACCGTTGTGGCAGCGCTTGTGCACGCGAGTGAAACCTTAGTGGAGCTGTCGTGAAACTAGTTGTACTCTCTTTGTTTACCACGTCATACCGGCCTTAGTGTAGCTTTGAGCTTCCGTACAGTGTGGCTTTTGAAGTCGCAAAGTTATGTGAAAGCATTGGCCTTAGTTGGACTTCGGTATGCTTTAGGGGGGGTGCAAAACTTTGCACACCTTCTACTCGTACAATATGTACACGTATTTTCCATTTGTTTCTCTGGCCGGTATTTACATGTGCATTTGTTTTACTTGAGAAGCTCCCGAATTCATTGAGCCCAATGTGCTGACTTTGTGTACTCCGCAGGCGCTTGTGTTTGAATGAAAATTAGCACTTTTCCCTTTCAGGTGACGGGCGCGAAATTCGTTTTCCCACCCAGCCCACCCTGCAGATCTTTGCATTCCAAATTTGCCTAGCCCGACCGTCAGTTCGGCGGCACACGGACCTTTCCCCATGTGGGCAAAAGAATGTGCGACTCTGGATTGCGGAATTTCATACTATGAGAATTCAAGGAATGATATATTGCAGGATCTATTTGTCGGCTTTTACATTATATGATTGCAAGCGTTTCTTACAAGTTGAACCGTTCTGGCACGCCACCTAAAGGCGAGCTGGGTGCGCCGAGCCACTATTGTAACTCTAGTCCATCTACACCTCACAGTTTCGCTTTTCCAGGTTGCTCTGAGAGTTGTTCTAGTGTGCCTTTCGGCGACGAAGTGCCCCACAGACCCCACACCACTTCCCGGACACCCCTCTCCTCACAGACCCGAGCACAATACCACCGCCACCTCAGGTCACAAACAGCACGGCAGCGGCGAGCACGCCGCCGCATCACCACCAGATCTCGCAGCAGGCGGGAATACAGAGCTTGGAGGCATGCTCTATCCACCTCTCCAACCCCTAGTTGTGGTTTGGGCTCCAGAGCTAGGATCAACAACCAAAAGCCTTTATACGGCCCCACGCCGACTGCCCCAACCCCGGGCGGCTTACAGCCTGTTTCCACCAGGGCTTCCCTTAAGGGCCGAAGCCCACAGTTTCGCTCTTGCAGACGTTTCCACCGCCTTTTGGCCAAAGCTCCAGACATGAGAGTGAAGAGACACCCCCCACAGAACCGATCCACCCCCAATCATTTGAGGCTTCGAACATCGGAGCCTGCCACCCCACCAATTGGCCATTTTGGCCCGCCTGCCTCCCCAACGGAAGGCTCCTCCACCACCGCCCCTCTCACAGCGGACACTCTCCCCACCTCTCTCCCTTCTCCGCCCAACCCCACCCCCCCCTCACAGCCTCAGGTGAGCAGTGGCCGTGATTCCTGGGCCGAGCGAGGCCCACGATACTCAAAACAAGCAGCACACCCGAGCACACTGGTTCAAGACCCACTGCCGTAGCCCTCAAGAACACGGCAGACAGAGGCATTCCACACAGCTGCGCTCCAAAGTGCATCTGAAAGGGGGGTTCTGGAACACCACGGGCCTTCTTGAAGCTGGCAAGATCCACACCTTGATCAAGCTCATGCAGACGCATGGTCTTGACTGGCTGGCCCTCACAGAGACCCACGTGAAGCAACAGGATCGCTTCATGATCGATGGGTACACCGTCACACACAGCGCAGATGACAAGCTGGATGCCAAGGGCAATCCGGTACAGACCTTCACGGGGGTGTCCCTGATTACCTCCCCGCGGCTCACACCTTGCATTCTGGACATCGTTACCACCGACGGTCGCTTCCTCTCTTTCAAGATCGACACAGCCGAAACCCCTCTCACAGTTCAGGTGGTGTACGCTCCTCACAATCAACGTGAGCAGCCGGTCCGCGATGCCTTCTGGCAGTCACTCGGGGACATCCTTCACAGCCACCCCGCCAGCGAACCCCTTTTAGTGGTGGGCGACTTCAATGCGCAACTGCTTGACGAACTCTCGGCCAATCGCGGCAGTGTCGGGCCCCACGCCCACTTTGGAGCGAACGTGGCCGATGAGACCTTAGCCTCACAGGCTGGCGAGGATGACTCTTTGTCCAATCACGCGCAGTTGTTCGAGATGTCGGTCAGTCACGACCTGTGTTTTCCACAGACGTGGATGGACAAAGCCGAGAAACACCGGATGACACACCAGCGCCCGAACGGTGACCTGGTTCAGCTGGACCACGCCATCACTAAGTTCGCCTGGAAGAATATGGTCACTGATGTGCACACCCTCCCGAATGCCGCTCTCAACAGCAACCACTTTCTCACCAGAGTCACACTCTCCTTACACACAGCCTGCCACAAGAGAGCAGCACCCACCCCCAAGCCGACCAGACGCCCCGATGCACAGTCCATTCTTTCTTTCAACACACACTTCACAGAAACCCTTCAGCATAAGCCAGCCTTCGAGGAGCCTACCCCACACGAGGCCGAAGTGGAGGACGTCTCCCCCCAGCCTTCACAGTCGAACACCGACCAGCAGAGGTTGGACCAGCAATGGCAATCGATCAAGGATTCCATTTTGCAGTCCATGGAGAAGCATATCCCCGCACAGGACAGCAAACCCAAGCATCCCTGGATTAGCCAGCAGACGTGGGAGCTCATAGAACAACGAACTGCCGCTCGCCAGAGCCAGGATCTGGACACTGAGCGCGAACTGCACAAGACCATCCGCTCACAGGCCCGCAGGGACAAGCAACAATGGCTCAAGGATCGCCTTCAGGAGAGCGAAGAGACCATGGACGCTCGGGACAAGTGGCGCTGGATCAAGCGCACCCGCTCGGACTACAGGCCCCGTACGGTCACTCTACACGACTCCAACGGCAAGCCCACCAGCTACAGCAAGCAGGCCGACACCTTTGCCAAACACTTGTCGGAAGTTCAGTGGGCCCCGCCACCAACAGACTACACAGGTCCCACCCACAAACTGACGGACGAAAGTTCAGTCAACATGGAACCCATCACGATGGAGGAGCTCAACGCCACCCTCAAAGGCATGGCTTCACACAAAGCCCCAGGCCCGGATCAAATTCCGGCAGAGGCCTTACAGTGGCTCACACCAGCCAATCGGCAACCGTTACTGGACCTCTTCAACGACGCATTGCTCACAGGTCTGGTACCGGAAGAATGGTCAACGGCAGTTGTGGCTGAGATTCACAAGCGAGGCACCATGGCGGACCCCAACAACTACCGCCCCATCGCCCTCCTCAGCACCTCTTACAAGCTCTTCGCCAGGCTCCTCCAGAAACGCCTGGAGCAGGCGATAGACCACAAGCTGCGACCCACACAGTATGGGTTTAGAGGCACCAGATCGACCTCACAGGCGATTCATGTGGCAAGGAGGCTGTTGGAACGAGCCGAACGCTGCGGTTCAACTCTGTACGTGCAGCTTCTTGACTGGAGCCAAGCATTTGACAAAGTCCACCCACAAGCAGTAACGGTGGCACTCGAACGGCACGGAGTGACGCCGTCGTTTGTCAATCTGATTGGCTCGATTTACAACAACCCCTCCTTCACAGTCAAGGCAGCAGGACAACAGAGCCAGCAGTCTCTCGCAAGCTCGGGCATTCGCCAAGGCTGTCCGCTTTCTCCCTATCTCTTCCTGGTGGTTCACAGCATGATCATGGCCGATGTCGACGTGGAGCTGCAGCAGCACGGCCAGATGCTTCCGTGGCTTTTCAGCCAGAACCAACCATTCTACGACCTCGCTTACGCAGACGACATGGCCATCTTCACAGGTACTGCGGAAAGGGGCCAGCAAATTCTGCACAAGATTCAGGAAGTTGCCGCTCACAGCAACCTCTCGTTGAATCTTAAAAAGTGCGAATTGCTTCGCTCACAGCTGGCCGTCAATCACATACACTTCCTCACAGGTGAATTAATGAAGGAAGTCACACAGGCCAAGTACCTCGGCGTTGTCCTCAGCCAGGACTCGTCCAGCAAGGCGGACATCACCGCAAGATTGGGGAAGGCGCGGAAGCACTTCAACACCCTGCACGCCTTTTGGCGACACACAGGCCTGAGCGTAGCGTGGAAGCTGCGCATCTACAACGCGGTCTTCATCCCCATGATTGCTTATGGCATGGAGTCCGCTGCGCTCACCACAGCAGACCTCCACAAGCTTGAGGCCTTCCACTCACAGTCACTCCGCAAGATCCAACGGATCAAAGCCACCTACTACACCAAGATCTTCACAGACAACCCCCTCGCACAGACCATCCGAAACGAAGGAGTCCGAGCCCTTGCCGACCAGCCCCCACTCACCCACCACATTCACAGGGCACAACTTAAGTTGTTTGGTCATGTTTTGAGAGCAACTCCGAGCAACCTGGAACGAAACTGTGTTTTTACGAAGGCGTTTGTATATAGAGGGGGCACAGTACAGGCAGGCATACGGCCGGGACGTCGTAGACTGCACTGGGCCGAGCAGTGTGCCGAGCTAGCATGGCACTGGCTCTCGCATACTCCACATGCCATGACTTCTCTAGCCCCTAGTTTTCCTTTTGCCTTCCTTTTGCTTCACAGGCTGGCTGTTAACCGTCCGGCTTGGCTTCAGTTAGTGGGGCTGCCAACGTGCAAGAAGCTCCTCAGGTCTAGCGCGTTCTTTTCCTACTCACAGTGAGTACGCTGACTTGTGTCTGCTTTGCATAGGGCCGCCCAAAAGCGTTTCTTACTTGCGGAATAAGTTGTTTTCTGTTTCTCATGCATTTTACTTTGCTCCGTTTGAGAGTGCACTTGCGAACTGTGTTACGACCGAAGGCTTTGAGTGCTCTTGAGTGTGAAAAGTTTCGTATTTTATGAAGTTGCGGCGGATATTTTCTTTCTTATTAATCGTGACTCTCTTCCAATGTGAGCGGTGCCGGAGGCACAACCCATAGGGGGTGCGAACGGACCTCGATGCTTAGTCCAATTCGTCGCAATACCAGCTATGAGCACAATGTCAAGGTTAGCCATGTACATAGAGCAAGGCTTCGTTTTGCGGATCTTGTCTCTTCACCAGTATCATGCTTGCGCATGGGACCGCCAGCCGGACCATGCGACAACGCCTACATAACTGCTCACCCTTGCACCGACAACTCGTCGCGAATCTTAAGCGAGACAACAGTCGGACCGAGGTTGGCCTGCAGGGATTGCTCTGGGTGTTGCGAACCAACAACCCGTTTGTCAAGGCAAACCACAACTACATCAATGTGCTCGGTGAGGTGAGCATATATATCGAATCGTCGATACCAAATCCTCACGCATGGGACGTTAAACAGGAAAACGGCACCTGTTTTCGAGCAAAATTCCCTCCAAAAAAATTCAGCCATAGTCGCAAAAGTTGGAAATGGGCCCGCAAGCCCGATAAAATGTTGAGCCTTGACACGAGTGTTGGTGGGAGGCCCGGAATGTTGCAGGGAGTGTCAACGGTTTGGAAGCTGACATGCACACCGGATATTTTGCGGAATGATTTTGAAGCTTATTACAATCTTCGATGCCGGAATGAGTAGCACCAGAGAAAAAAGGGATTTGAACGGGCCGCTTCCCAATCCGTCAAGACATCCTTTTGGGCAGGCCGTCCCCATTCCCAACAATTTGCCGAAAACATCCAAAGACCAATCGACCAGAAATCCATTCAGGGCTGAAACGCCCAGTTTTTTTGTTTGAGTCAGTGAATCGATAAATTCTCGAGAACGTGGTCGGTCACCTCTGTGTCGATTGTGGTGTCCAGTATCCAAGACATATTGTTGGCATGTGAAGCAGAGGGACATGTGCAAGTGGAGGGCATAGACGAGACACGCACACCCACGCACACACAGACACATATATATATATATATATATATTATATATATATATGGTTTCATGGATCTTTTTTTCTACGAAGCTCGAGTGTAGCCATGGCGCATTTTCCTTCGTTACAGCGAGCCACGGAGAAGGCAGAGTCGACACGTGTACCCTTCGTTCTTTTCCTGCCGGCGGAGTTTGCAGCTGACAGGTCTTCCAAAGATATTTCCTCCTCACGCAGGCGCATCGCATGACCGCGCGAGTTCCCTTCCACGTTTAGACTTGCAAAAGGCCGCCAGTGAGAACTTAGCCAGGGAAGTGCAGGCAGTGACGAGGTGGGCGCAGTTCTGGGAAAATATGCCGCTGTCGCTGAGCGCAATGGGCTTGTTCGACCCGGGAGGATTCAGAGCGTTTTCCGAGCCTCGAAAATCCGGCGCAGCAAGAGCCTCCCATCATGACTTCATAGTCAGACTTCAGACTTGCTTTTTCGCAGGTTGGCGTGCAGTGGTGGGCGCCACGCTCATGATACAGGCAGTCTTCCCGGTCATGCAGAAGAGGTTGTTGATTTGTTTTTGTTGCCTCCCTGCTTCCTTTCTGCAGCGCGCGGTCCGTGGCTGGTCTGGCCGGCGACGAGCCCGCACTCTCCGATTCCAGCGTCTCAGGCGCCAGTTGAGACGGATGGACAGTCTGGTGAATTTTCATTCTTTTGCCCGTTGCTGGCAGCCGAAGGCAGTTGCAGAACCAGTTCTTCCATCAATCAGCTGTCGTGTGCCGAGCCTCCGACAATCCTTCTAATGGGCAGGGTAGGTCGGGGTAGTAGGCGAATGGTATTCAGGTGGTGATCCAACGATTCTTCCGCGGCTGGTGGAGTCGGAGGTGCTCTGTGGCCTGCACTCAGCTGTGTCACGAAGCAGCAAAGCTGCTGTCAGGCACTTGCATGACTTCCAGGGAAGGAAGAGGTGCGCCCTGCCATGCCTTGGTCGGCTACAAATTGGACCTCTCTCGTCGGCTGGCCGGGCCTTGCAAGAGGTATGTGGAGAGATGTGCACAGCGCGGACAATGGACCCATGTGCAGGGAACTCCGGCCTCCGTCACGTGCACGCCACGTGGGACGGAGCTGTCTCTGAGGTACTTGGCTCATGATCACCGGGTCCCCTCCTCGGTGTTCAGCGCCGGCCATGAGCCGGTCCGGTCCGCGGGTCCCGCACCCAACGCCAGGAGCGCTTGGCACTGGCGAAGATGGAAGAAGAGCAGCAGATGAGGAGCCGTTGGGCAGAACACGAGACCAAGTGGAGAAGACACGGAGCAGAAAAGATCATCCGTGCCGTCCCCCCCTCTCTCCCTCACTCTCGCTCTCGCTCTCGCTCTCGCTCTCGCTCTCTCTCTCTCTCTCGCTCTCTCTCTCTCTCTCTCTCTCTCTCTCTGCGTAACTCTGTCTGAGAGAGAGGGTTTTCTCAAGCTCTCCCAAGCCTGGGCTCCCGGAGGCAGGAGTTCCGGGCGGTGGCGGGGGAGATCCACCACCTGGCACCTCGGCCAACGGGAAGTGGAGACAGCCCGACAGCCGCCTGAGCCTGGCTCCGGTCCGGCTGTGCGGCGGAGCGGCGGTCCGGCGGTCCGGGTCGCCCTGCTCAGGTCAGCACGAAGAGCATTCCAGGACTCGGCAAATGTGAGAGGTGCAAAACGGTGCAGAGAGCTGCAGTTCCTGGACCTGCTCAGGAGTCTATAACCCACCGTACAACGACCACCTGCCAAGGGCCTTTGACAAGCCGATCGAGCTGGGTGGCCCAAGGGAGACCTGAGATACCAGTAGCATCCCGTCGTCTTTTTGTCGCCGAGGCAGCACTTGCGAGAATCCTTGCGGCTTCGGCTGCCCAGGCCTCTTCGCTGCGGCTCCCCAAACCTCGCAGGGCCATGGCTCCGAGTGACAGGTCCATGCGCCGCCCGCCTCACCGCATCCAGGCCTGGGCCTAAACTCTTGGCGCGGTCTCATGTAGTGATGCCCCGGGCTGCACAGGCCAGCGCAGTGCGTGGCAGCCGTGTTGGAGGCCAGCGATCGGTGCATGTCCTTCACGAAAGGAACAGTCGCAACTCACTATTGGCCTCTGCTTGCAGTCTCGCAAGCCGAGCAGATGCTTTCAGGCGGGCAGAAAGTGCAGCTCGCACTTTGGTGTTGACAGAGTAGCTGGATGCAGGCAAACAGGAAACTGCCCCCCTCCTCTCTCTGTCTCTCGATCTTTCGATCTCGCTCCTTCACTCCATCTCCGCCTTGAGACCAGCACACGGCCGGCCCGCCGCAAGAGCTGCCGGGCCGCGCGCCTTGCGCCTCGAGGAGCGTGAGGGTTAGTCGACGTGGGGAGGCAGAACGTGACGTAGAGAGAAGAAAAGCAGCAACGAGGAGGGGAGATCGGAAGGGCGTGGGAAGGGACGGAATATGGGAAAGGAGAGGAGTGGTGGAAGTGCGGCTGCAGAGGACAGCGAGCACCGGTCGCTGCCAGCGGGTGCAAGGTCCTTTCAGGCTGGTGGCCGACTGTGTGTTTCTGGCACTTTGCTCTTTTGAACCTCGGTGGAGGGTTTCGATGTGATAATGGAGCTCGGCGTCTTTACATTGCATGAGTATTGCATGTCTGCCGCAACAGCCTTTCTGCAATGGACAGAGTCGAGGGTAAGAAGCGATGGACGGAAGGATGAGGAATGGCAGAGCGAGGGTTCGAGTTTTGCTCGAACCCCCAGCCGAGCCACGTTGACTCACGGTGACTAGCGGTGACTCCCAATAGCTTTGTCCCTTCGAGTGTTCTTTTCGGGGCGAGCTGAGCTCAGCTCCCTGCGCCAGGCTGCAGTTGTCGCTTCTGTCTCTTCCACTTGCATGTTCGGTTGTGACGGATAGACTCGGATAGACGGCCTCGTCCGCCGTGTTGAAGCGAAGATGGATGCGATTTTGGTGTCTTGTCTTGCACGGGTTCCAGCTCGCACATCCAAAGAAAATTTGGGAATTTCCGCTTGGAAGCGCAGGGAGCTGGAGACGTTAAATCGTGTCGAGGTCTCGTGAACAGATCGAGGTGGCCAACGTGAAGGCTGCCAACCTCTACAAGTCGGTGCAGGAGCGGAGCGGAAGGGGGCCTTTTCAGCGTGCATCGCCTGCAGCAGATCTCTCCGCACTCTCCGCCCTCTGCCTCCTTCTGCCTCCTCTCTTCGCCCTTTTGTTGCCTCTCCGCCTTGGCCGCTCGCATCCGCTCGCCGCGCAGGCCACGTCTCCCTACGACGCCGTGGAGCGGGATTTGAAGATGCAGAACAAGCCCCCCGGCCCCACAGAAGGAGTCTTTGTCTCCACATGTCTTAGTCTTCCTTCTCTAAAAAAAACATGCATGGCATAACGGCATAACATGGTCTGCTACAGGTAGGGTCAAACCCATCAATGAAACTGTGTATTGAGATGGTTTGGTGGGTGTAGCCACAGTGGTGAAGTGAATCAAGAGGTGGTGTAGCGCTGCAATGGTGAAGTGGGATATCAAAGCATGCATAGGGACAAACTGATTGGTGGGCAATGCCTAGCCGACATTTTCGAGAGCTTGCCTGTTTCAGGATCGATGCAGGGACTGCACGGGAGCTTAGGAAGGATTAGGAAGAGGTGGTACTGAGTATCATGGATGTATGCTCTTCGGGGAATGGCACGGTGTTGTTTGAAGCATAATTCCAGCATTGACGTGGCAGCTGCCGGTTCCCGGGACACGTAGTACTTTGCAGCTTAGAAACTGGTTAGATTTCATGATTCGGTATACCGAAACATGTTGAAGAGCATTAAAACATATGTCAATGTGTCATATGTGCGAACAGTCGACAGTGGACATTGTCCTTATCCAAAACAAAAGCATTCAAGGTGTTTGCCTTGTAACATGCAGCAACTTTTGGTAGGGCCTAAGCGAGGAATGCAGCACCGGAATGGGACACACGAGGGTGTGCAAATCATCGATCTGTTGGAAAGAAGATCTTGAGAACACTGGTCCAGCACCTAGGGTTTGGGTTTCAGTACTTTGCCATGGTTGAACCAGTTGCTGACTCCAGAATGGCCCATGAATGCTTGAGCGAGGCTTTGCAAGATGATCCGCACCTCGCCGGAAGACTTTAAAGCACCGGGGCGCCTCGCGGAACGTCCTCCGCCTGCCAGTGTCCACACGACGGGGCGCCCAGCAGAGGAAGAATGCAGCGAGGGAGCAGCGCCCGCCAGCGCCCGCCGGGACAGCGTTTCCGAGGTCCGTGCCCTACTTGGAGAGGCCCTTCGAGCTGCGCAACGCTCGGGCCCCGCCGGCCGCTCTGCGCCGCTCTGCGCCGCTCTGCGCCGCAAAGTGCCAGGATTACCTGGAGCTGCCCAAAATCAGGTGCGGGCCCTAGGTCCTGCAGGTGCAGGCTTCTGAATGGCGTCACATCTTATTTGGACGCCAGCGCACCACCTCCATCAGGAGCATGCTGCAGCATGCTAGTTGTCCTGCAAGCTGCCCACGGTTTCCACGCCGAAGCATGCTTTCCTGGCAAACAAGCTTCGGCCATGTGCATGCCATGCATTTGGACGGTGTATCATGGGCATCCAACCACTCATTGGTGTGAACACACTGGAAGTGCTATGACAGCCATGAGTTGTAGAACATCTTGCAGGGACAAGCCGCCGTTCTACACAGCCTTCCCGAACAACAAGAATTTTGAGGCGGTTGGCCTGCCCGCGCAGCGTTACAACGTGATGCTCTTTCTTGTCTTGTCTTGTCTTGTCTTGACGTGTGGGGTCTTGCCAGGAGTTGAATGAGCAGCCTTTGCTTCCATGTGGCCATGTTTGACCCACAACGTTTTATGCCAACGCCGCGAGCCTCGCAACATGCAGGGTTTTCGGCTTTCCGTGAAGTTACGGTAATTCACTATGTTGCAACCCGCAGCCGTCGCGCGAGAATATCGCCCATTCGGTTGCTCCACCGTAGTTCGTTCCCACGGCATCTTTGCCATGGTACGGCGGCAGCTGTGTGCAAGTCGCGGCAAGAAATTTCACCACCCGAAGCTGTGTGAAAGTGTGTGTCAGTGCGTGTCGCATGTGTCGCCCGCGAAAGTCGCCAACTTGCGCACTTGTCGCAGTAGGTCGGTCCCCATCCACAGATGTGGCAATCACTGGTTTCACTGTGTGCCGAAGGAAATTCAGATGCATTGTGAGGCTGTCAGGTGGAGAGCTTCTAGCTTCAGTTGCTTGCTGCTTAGCCGCCTTGTCGTTCCAGATGGCCGCAGAATGCCGCAGAGCTCAAGCCATGCGGGCCACCACGCAAGGACGCGGGTCATGGCTACCTGGGAAGCCGCCTCCGCCGGGAGCGGGAGCTTCCGCTCCAGAAAACGGCCCAGGCCCGGCACTCGGGGACTCGGGGAGCACGTGAGCCGATGTCCCGAGATCTCCGTTACGCTCTCTTCACGTGACCTGAAAAGGGCGTCTTTTCCTTGGGAGACGCTCACTGAGAATGCGGAGACCAGGACGGAGATGTGCGAGGCCGCGGCCTGAGGCCTGGCTTTTGCACGGAAGAGGCGTGCCGGCTTTCAGCTCTCTGCCGCAGGTCCTGGCAGCTCGCGGCTGGTGTGTGCTGGTGCCGAAAAGCCCTTTGCCCCACGCCTCTCCTCTCCTCTTCAACTCGCTTGTCTAGGAGCTGCCAGATTCGCTGAAGCGCCTTTGCGCAGAGATGCAGGACTTGGCCCAAGAGGCCCAGCAAAAGCTTGTCCTTTGATGGCCGTGGCTAGGACGGTTTCTTGTGCCGACGTTTTTTCTGTGCTAGTTCTTCCGACGTCCCCGCAATGAGCGCTGTGCCCTTGGCCGATTGCGCCTCTACCGGGACAAGGCGTGAGTTCTCTGCTTCCGAAGAAAGCGACCCTCCTTGCTTCAGTCTCGTGGGTGCACAGCACGCACGGAGACTGCACAAAGATGGCGTGCGCGTCTTCGAAAGTTCTTGAAGCTGATGATGTTTTAGACTTAGACTGAGGCAAGTGCTTCGTGCTTCGACGCAGAAACACTCGTGGAAGTTCGTCGGAGGTGGTGGGTTACCGTGAGCTGGCAGGGGGTGCCGCGCGCTTTTTGGAGGCGACAGGAAGATCGGAGCCTTTTCTCCATTTGTTTTGGGATGTAGTGTCCAGAAAGAGGTGCATGCGCGTGCTGCGGGGCGTGGTGGCCTTCCTGCACCGAAGGCGGGGAGAGCAAAGTCAGAGATGAGTTTCGGAGTTTCGGGGCCGTGCAGATTCCCGCAGCTTTGGGTGGGAGAGCAGCCGAGCTGCACCAGGCTCTGCAGGCAAGCCCTCGGAAAGAGCGTGGGAGCACGGTGTGTGTGTGTGTGTGTGTACCTCCCTAGCACATGGGAGCAGAGGATCACTCCTATCGTCGATTGCTTTCTATTGTCAGCCACATGTTGTGTTTTCAATCAGTACATAATTTTGCAGGGGCATCGGGCACTCCTTGGCAAACCCAATGCAATGCAGCTATGCCATGGAGTGGGAAGCAGTTCAGGACGCTGAACTGTGTACCTGCAAGTTGGGCCCCCTGAGGCAGCAAAATTGGAAAACGCTGGCCCCCTGAGGCAGCAAGAACAGCGTTTTTCAAGTTTGCCACATCAGATGACTGAGCATGCAGCTGTTTTTGCACGTTTGCCGCAATCTGACATGCAAAACAAGCAAGTGCACCATGCCTCTCTCTTCCTTCCTTTCTTCACTCTTGCTCTTGGCCGAATCAATCAGTGTGATCAGCGTGGGTCATGAGACTCCAGAGCAACGGCTTTCCGTCATGGCGCCGTGGTGACCCTTCGTGGGAGACCGGTGATGAACCGGATTGTTCAGACCTCTGGTTCAGACGGCAGAGCGGTCACTTGTGCAAAGATTTGCCCGTTCGCTTGTGCAAAGGGTTGGGCGTTCGCTTGTACGCGCGGAGGTGCGCTTTGTATTGGCAGGGCCAATGAATTCGGAGTTCGTTACTTGTAACTTTGCTATGTTCGGGAGGCTTGAAAGTGCACGAAACGTCGGCAGGGCCGTGGTTTCCGGCTTTGGGCGTGCACGCTCGAAATCGCGCTTTTTGGCTCCGAAGTTGTTAAAGTGCTGGCAGGGCCACAGGATTCGGCTTCGCTGCGTCGGTCTTCAGCCCCTGTTTTGAAGCATTTGAAAGCAAGCAATCGACTCCAAACCTCGACAGGGGCGGCGGTTTTGCTTCACGCCGCAGGCGTTCGAAACGATGTTGGTTATTCGCGGATGGTGGAAAGAAAGCGTGTTTTGCAAGCCCATTCCTGCACCATGCAGTTCTTCTTCTTGGATTCTGCGGCTGTTCTGTCGTCGGAACCCCTCCAAAATGTGCTTTTGGAGCCTGCAAAAGTGCGTTCTGGAGGTCAGTTCGGAGTTTGCGCCTTGCGGGAGGCAGCAGTTTGGCGTGTCCAACGCGAGGTGTCGGCTACTGGCCAGGCCAAGCCAAGCTTCTTCATGTGAAACCCAGCACGAGCGAGTCAGGGGGACGAAAGCAGCGGTTACCTCGCTTGCCTCGCCTCCGAGCGGCATGAGGTTCGGACCTTCCAAAACCTGCTTTTCCAGGCTGCAAAAGCACATTTCGGCGGTCCGTTCAGAGTTTGTGCTTTGCAGGATCCGAGCGCGCTTTGGTGCACAGGTCACAGGATGGGGCTTCGCCGCTTCGGTTCTTAGGCTCTGTTTTCAAGCACTTGAGGGCAAACAAGCGACTCGACACCTCGACGGGGGCGGCGGTTTTGCTGCATGCGGGCAAGCAAGCGACTCGAAACCTATTAGCCCCCCACTGGTGCCGACAAGACTTCTCTTGCTGCGCGCGTCGAACACGGACGTTATTATCCCCGCAAGCGTCAAACACGGACGTTATTGGCCTCCACATAACCCCCCACCCCCACCCGCCCCCCCTGTGACCAAAGAAACATACATGCTGGGGCCAACAAGACTTCTCTTGCTGAACGCGACAAAAACACGGACGTTATTAGCCCCCCACCCCACCCCCCCCCACCAAGCCCCACCCGCCCCCCTGGGACCAACATGAAAGAACGTTCTTAGCCCCCCCCTTGGACCAACAAGAACGTGCTGCTGCCAGCGAGACTTCTCTTGCTGCACGCGTCAGACACGGACGTTATTGGCTCCCCCCCACCCCCCACCCTCCCCACCTGGGACCAACAAGAACGTGCTGGTGCCAACGCGACTTCCTTTGCTGCACGCGTCAATTACCAACGTTGTTAGCCCCCCACCCCACCCCTCGCACCCTGGACAAACAAAAACAAACGAGCGTCAAAATCGAATGTTATTAGCCCCCCACCCCACCCCCCACCCACCCGCCCCCCCATGGGACCAACCAGAGCGTACTGCTGCCAACGCGACTTCTCTTGCTCCACGCGCCAAACACGGACGTTCTTGCCCCCCCACCCCACCCGCCCCCCCAGGACCAACCAGAACGTACTGGTGCCAACGCGACTTCGCTTGCTCCACGCGCCAAACACGGACGTTCTTAGCCCCCCACCCCACCCCCCCACCCGCCCCCCCAGGACCAACCGGAACGTGCGTTTCGAGCCTCCAAGAATGCGTTTTCGTCAAACACGGACGTTCTCAGCATGCTGGGGCCAACGAGAATTCTTTTGCTGCACGCGACAAAAACACGGACGTTACTAGCCCCCAACCCCACCCCCCCTCCAACCAAGCCCCACCCGCCCCCCCTGGAACTAACATGAAAAAAATGGTTCTTAGCCCCCCACGTCAAACACGTCGAACACGGACTTTATTAGCCCCCCCCTGGAACCAACAAGAACGTGCTGCTGCCAGCGACACTTCTCTTGCTGCACGCGTCCAACACGAACGGTATTAGCCCCCCACCCCACACCCACCCTCCCCCCCTGGGACGCCAAACACGGACGTTCTTAGCCCCCAACCCCACCCCCCCACCCCCCCACCCCCCCCCAAGAACCAACCGGAACGTGCGTTTCGAGCCTCCAAGAATACGTTTTCCATGGAAGCAATGAAACTGCTTTTGCGGCAAGCGTCAAACCTGACGTTCTTAGCCCCGACCCCCCCCCACCCCACTACAGCCAGGAAGCCAGCCCCAACCCGACCCCCCCATGCACCCCGCCCCCCCAGCCCCCCCCCAGGACCAACCAAAACGTACTTTTCGAGACTCCAAAAGTGCGTTTTCGATGGTGCCGTTTTCAGCCCCCGAAGCATGCTCTGAAAACGCTTATCCGGAAACCAACGAAAACATGCTTTTCGAGACTCCAAAAGTGCATTTTCGATGGTCTGTCAGATGTTTCCTAAAACAGCTCAAAACGCACTTTTCGGCCAGCACTTGCCAACTGGGCAAGTGCACTTTCCTATGGTTTTTACAATGGATTCGGCACTTTGGCGCGTAAATGTCGTCAACTTCGGCTAACTTGCAAAGTGGACTTTCCTATGGTTTTTACAATGGATTCGACACTTTTCCATGCTTGTTGAAGCCATTTCCGAAAAAGACCGAAGTGCACGTTCCTATGGTTTTTACAATGGATTCGACACCCGTCTTTGCGCAAGCGACTGGGCAAATCTTTGCGCAAGCGACGCGAATTTCTTTGCGTAAGCGACGGTGCTGCCGGTTCAGACGTTCAGATCTCCCGCTGCTACTTATTCCCTCTCTCTCTGATGCTTGCATGTGAGTCTGACATGAGTGCAGGTGCAGTAAGTGGCGTCTAGTGCAGTAACCGGCTGCTAATGCACAGGACTACCTCGGTATTCTGCTGTCCTCTCAGGGAATGCGAGGGCATGTGATGCAAGCGACTGCAGCTTCCTGCGGGAAGTAATTGGCCATCGGTTCTTGCATTCTCGACGTCCCTCAAGACAACAAGGCACTGGAAGCTTTTCGTGTAGCTGCGTGCTTGTCTTCAAGTTTTGTATTAAGATGTGGCACGAGCAACACGTCGCCCACCGCCCAGCGGGAGTGAGCCATCAACCGCAGTTTTTTCAACAGACGCAGCCGGAACAGCAAGTTTGGACACCGGCATCACCGTGCCCGACGGCAGCACGTCCACAAGTGCAGCCACAGCAGCATGAACCATGGATGCAACCTACATCCTATCCAACACAACCAACTTACCCGGCACAGATGCACCTCGCACAGACGATGCAGCCGTCTATGCCACAATTCAGCAACCCTCAAGGCACACCAACGATGCCAGGACCAACAACACCACTTCATCACCAACCACGCTCACCTTTCCACCCATCCGTGCAACTTCAACAACCAAGTCCCACCGTACAAACTACACTTCAACAAGCACCACCACAGCAATTCATGACACCACACTCGTCATCTTTTGTTATGACACCACAACCAACATTTCCTATGATGCTTCAGCCTCACATGACTCCTCAATTTTCAACACCACTTGCACCTACCACATTCACGGCTACCCCCCAGGCACATAGCACTCCTTTCGTCTACAGCCAACCAGCACAACAGCTGCAAACACCCCCACCCACACCTAGCACCACATCAACAGTACCAAATTCGCTGCTGGATCAGTCTGCCCGACCTATTGCAGCCACACCCGCGGCCCAAGGCCCACAGGAAACACCAGCACCCCCTCAGACTGCGGGAGGTCAGAGTGTATCCACCCAGGCGCCGACAGCATCCGGGGACGTGCCTCGCCCGGCTTCACCTCTTCCACGCCGCAGACATCGCTCACGCACCCACAGCCACGCACGAACAGCAAGCAGAAGCAACCCACGCAAGCATAAGAAACACTACAAGAGACGCCAGCGCTCCCACAGCCGCCATCGTCGGGACCGCACGCCCACAACAAGGCGCAGACGTACACACAGGCGCAGCCGGAGCAGCCGTGGGTCTTTGGAAGCTAGGACTCCCACCGTGGTGCTCCGCAGCTATTCAACGGTCCAAGCCCAGTCAGGGGACCAAGATCGATGGCATTTTCGAAGAGAGAAAACTCCACCAACCCGGCAAACACAACGCTTGCCCACCCCACCAGCAGTTCCACAACAGCAACTCCGCCATACTGGCGATGCGTCACAGAGCCTCGCCTCGCAGTTTCAGCGAGTGGCTAGGCATTTTCGCTTGAAAGCCTCCTCATCCCAGCAACCTGGGATGCATTCTCCCATTCAGCAGTCTACAACTGCGGCAGCGCAGCCGCTTCTGGTGGATCCTACAGCACCACAGCAGAGCATCGAGCAGTTGCGGAAAGACAGCCGTCCTCCGCAAATGGACGTTATTCCATATGCGGAATTGTTTGAGAACCAGAAACCCACGTCACATGCAGTTGACCTTGATGAGGTTAACAAGCTGACTCAGACCGAATTCGCGACAGACACTGAGATCAAAAAAACACGCTACAGGAATTTGCCTACGGCGTCCTGTCGTCTGGAACTCGGCAAGCTTGTGAAGAATTAAGTTCGGTGGTCACCCCCATCAGCGATGGGGTACACCAGATGCTCTTCGTGCCATGGCGCGCACCTCGATCAAGCATACATTTGGCGACAACTACAATGAAATACCAGCATGCGTGGTATATGGCAGCGCCACACCGGGGGAGGTCAGCGCGCACACCATACACATCGTTGCGGACCAGGCTACCCGCAGACCTAAGGGGCAACAGGGTATGCTTGTTTTCGGCAAAGTCCGCAGCAAATTCCAGCATTATAGAATCTCGTACAGCGCTATGTGGCGGGAATCATTCATCGCTGGCCGCAAAGGCATGGTCAGAACCCCCGAAAAATGGGGTTCCACGCTGGACATCTCAGCATTGTTGACTTCGGCATCATTCAGTAGGTTCACTTGCCTTACAGTTCGGTCCACGGGTCTTCCGGTCTTCCTATTTGTTTACAATTTGTTCACATTTTCTTCCGATGCCCGGTTTTTGTTCACCCGGCTGCTAGAGCTGGCTAACATTGCTCCGACTTCACATTTCTGAGCCAAACAGGTGCCAGGGAACCTGGATACAGTGCAAGAGTCAGCCTGACGGTTTGTTGGATTGCAGGCTTCTTCGTGTACCCCGCAGCCTTTTGCATCTACCGGCCTTATACGCAACAAGCTTCATGATGCAGATGAACCAGCATACACAACCCCGGTGGGAACCAACGCCACCGACAGGCATGATGGGCACTTCCATCAACACGCTACAGAGATCCATGACGATGCCGATTCGGCCAGGGGGACCACCTCCTCCACCACCACCTAACAATGTTGAATTCTGTACATAGGAACGCCCCACACCTTTGGTGAGCCCAGGCTACGGTATAGTATTGTATAGCTGCATACTATGTGACCGACGCAGCGCCTTTGGTTCAAGAGTAAAAGCGTGACCGCTCAGGGTTTTACAGTTTAACTTGGTAGCGGAGCAAGGAAGCCTGAAGATCCAGGAAACCTGTGGGCCGAAGGAAACCGGATTGGAACCGGAAGAAGTACACGAGGATACCTGGAAACTGGACAGTAAATCTTGGAATTCGCCATGAAGGTGATCATGGAGAAGATGTACCAGGACCTCTTGCTATTTGTGGTTGGATTCTGTATGAGTATCACGCTGAGCCAAGGAAGTATTCAGGAAACAAGTTGCTTGTGGATGAACACGTCTCACCTTGTTATTCGACCTCAGCCGTTTACCCTCGAAGAGGAAATTTCGGATTGTGTATGGGATCAATTGTATCCCCAAGGATGGGAGAACGATCGGAAGAAGGATCTCTCGTCCCAGCGGCAGGAACTATGGAACTCAAAGACAGTGAGATCTTCCAGGATGAACCTCACCAGAAAGTGTCTCGAGTCACGGAACATGAACCGTTGCCTAGAGTGGCAAGACCTGTACATGAAGATGTCATGGTGGACCGGACTGCAGAGTTGGGAGAAATGCGGCAGAGCGCAGAAGAGAGGCGAGCTACCTTGGTGGAGCAAGCTAACCTCCTGCAGACTCCAGGAAGGAAAGCTGAAAGTACTCCAGCAAAGACTCCAGGGACAACTGGAGGAAAGTCGCGAGAAGAAAAGAAGAAAGAGAAGAAGACTGCCAGGAAAGAAGCCAAGCAAAGCCGTAAAGCCAAGAAGGCTAGGAAGGAACAGGAAGAAGAAGCTACCAGTCCTCAAGGTGTTCGACGTAAGCTGGATGAAGCTATGGAAGTGGCAGGATCGATTGAGAACGTCATGTTGCTTGAGAAAGAGTATAAGAGATTCAGACTTGACGGAAAGTATCAACCCCCCTTCCTTAGTATCTACAGCCGGATGTTGCAGAACAATCAGAAATTCAAGCCCAGATCTTTCTATGATCCCCCAGGAAAGGATCAAGAGACAGAACAACTCGAAGCTCTTAAGGAAGAAGAAGAGAAGAAGTCCGAGGCAGAGTCTCGGAAGAGAAAGTTGGCCGATCTGGAAGAGCAAAAGCGGATCTTGGAAGCTGAGACGAAGGAAAAGCAACGAGCACTGGAGGAAGAAACCAAACGCCTTCGTGCAGTGGAAGAATCGGAGCGTATGGCTAAAGCACTTCAGGAAGCTAACAAGCAGCAAGCAAAGCTCAAGGTACCCGAAGCAGCACTGGACTCGGCGGAAGACTGGTACCGCAACAAAGCCCTTGAAGTCGTGGACAAGCTACGAGCTCGGAAAGACGAGCAAGTGGAAAACTCTCGTAAGGCCGAAGAGAATTGGCTCCAAGCTTGCAGGAATATGGAGAAGGCTCAAAGTGGATTCATTGTGGCATCGGAGAGACTGCAAAGTGCCATGGGACAAGCCCTCAACATCGCAGTACGCCACGGAGAGGAAAAGGGTCTACTTCAGATCTTGCAATCCATCCACGATGGAACTACTCAAGCACCGGAACCAGCTGAACCCGCTGTTAAAGCGATGCCAAAGAAAATGCCCAAGTTGGGAACGGATGCTCAGGCTGGAGAGGATAAAGAGAAGAAGCTTCCAGAGCAAAGAAGGTCTGGAAAAGGTAAGAAGCAACCGCCTGAGGAAACCCCAGGATGGGAATGGACAGAAAGAATTTATGAAGAAGACCTTGACGAGAATCGCCCTCTACGAAGCGGAGAAGAGTATTTACCTGGGTCAAAACCTTTCAGTCCAACTTGGACAAAGGAGTTGGTACAAATCCTTTCTGGATTGGCTATGCGCGGGATTGGAGAGAAAGACGGAGAGCATCAGCCCCTATGGGAGTTCCCTTGGCAGATCACTTCGTATGAAGACTTTGAGACAATCCAAGCCCAGCTGGAACCTTACAGTGTACGACTCATCCCGTCTCGACGGGAGTGTAAGGGTGCCGGACGCTTCACGGAAGTATGGAGTATGCATCCTGCAGGAAAGGGTCGTTTGGACATCGAACCAACAGAGACTACCCGGAGACGTACTGTGTATGGAAGCTTACCTCCAGGAAAAAGTTTGTGCTCGCTATGTTGGCATGGTGGACATTGGAAGAAGGCATGCAAGTTTAGCCAGCTATGCTTTTGCCTGTACGAGCCCATGCTCACAATATTGGATCGCGGAAACAAGACAAGGCGACTGTACCCGATGCGAGGAATCACTCGTCCCGGATTCCAAGGAGATACTACGAATCCGTACAAAAGATTTTTCCCAATGCTCGCACTTTGCGACTTTGGGAGTATGTCCAGGGAAGTCGCGGAGAGTAACAAGCGATTCTGGAAGCAGGCAAAGGATGAAGGAGACTTTCCAGTTCTGTATAGAGAAGAGCAAGCCAACCGGAAGAAGGAGGCAAGCCAAGCAGCTACAGCAAAGAAGAAGACCAAGCCAGAAAAGCCCAGTATCTGGACAGCCAAGGAAGATGAAAAGAATGTGGTGGTTTTGGTCGAGCCTAGCCCGGAAGCACCGACCCGAGAGGAGCTTCGGCAGAAGTACGAAGAGCACCACAAGGCCAAGCTACGCAGAACGTTGGAGTCGCGTGAAGCAAAGAAAATCTTGGATGCCCCGGAAGCGGATGCAGGAAAAGATCCAGAAGTTCCAAAGGAAGCCGTTCCGGAAGAATCTACAGTACCAGAAGCACCCGCAGTGCCGGAAAAGACGCCTGTCAAGGACAGTATGCAGGACGAAGCAGGTAGCGACAGTAAGATGTCAGATGAGGCCAGCGAAAGTGAATCCCCTGTGGATAATTCGGAGTCGTCGGAAATCGACGAACCAAAACGCCGTAAGACCGCTAAAGAAAAGCAGCAGGAAGAAGCTGGAAGAAGTGAGCCAGCAGAGCAGATCGACAAGAATGATCTGTGAGGCGCTTGAGCAACTCGCTGCCCAGTGTACGAAGTTGCGTACAGCAAACGCTGTGCTTGTACTAATAGCACTTCAGCTCATCTTGAGCTGCGTATTCAGATCAACTCTTCTTGCAGGAAGAATGCAAAAAGGAGTGACATGCACTTGTATGCGAAGGAAAGTGAATCGGATGCATGGTATTCGTTGGAGACGTAAAGTGAGTGGATGCAAGCGGAAACTCAGAGCAATGGTACTTGTTTGTTTGCTTGTCAGGACGGAAGCTATGCAAGGACCTCAAGCCGCACAACCATCATCAGCCGCCGGAGTGCCAGTACAAGATGGAGCAGATGGAGATGGATTAGGCATGGTACCTACTCAAGAGATACTTGGACAATTGGTCCAGAACTCCAGAGTGACTACAGAAGCTATTCACCAGCTAGTTACCTATTCTGGAAACCAAGGAAATGCAGGAAGTTCGTATGAAGGAATACTCTCTAAGGCATTGGAAGGTGCAGTGAAGATGTTGGGGAGACCACCATCATTTGGTGGAGGTGAAACCGATGCACAAGATTTCATGGACTTCAAAGAACAACTTTATAATATTCTTGCGTATGCGGAACCCAAGTATTCGGATGCCTTTAAGAACTTGGAAAAGTTGGGAGACCATGAAGTACTACCAGCTACTTTCTCGGATGAAACGTATCAGACTATGTCAACGAAGCTGTACTCGCTATTGAATTCTTGGTTGTCAGGAACCACGAAGCAGCACGCGCGAGATCCCAGTATCGCTGGATCCCGGAATGGATTTGCTTTGTGGAAGTCATTGCTGAGGATGTATCAGCCGAGTACGAGAAGTCGGAGTCTAGCTTTGATGCAAGCGATTCATGGATACCCAAACTTTTCACCCGGACTAAGTGCTGTTGCACAGATTTCGAAGCTGGAAGAACTAGTCAAAGACTATGAGAGATGTAGTGGAGTGAGCTACCCTCGAGAGATTCTCCTGTCGACTCTCTTGAGATGTATTCCTAGTCCTTTGAAGGAACACATCCATCTTCAGCTTACGGATAAAACCACATACAGCCAAGTCAAAGAAAGCGTACTAGTCTACGAGCGGACTACGAGAAGCTGGATGCCGAACCAAGTATATCAACCTCTCGAATCAGGACATGGTCAACAGTACTTGGGAGCAGTGGAGAATGCCCCTACTGGTGGAGGACACCAAGCAATGGAAGTGAACCGAGTAGAGTACAAAGGAAAAGGATGGAAAGGAAAAGGCGGAAAAGGAAAAGGCAAGAAAGGTTATGGCAAGATGTTCGGAGGATTCGGAGCCATGCAGGCAGGTAGAGGATTCAGAAGGTTTGGTCGAGGTAGAGGCAAAGGCAAAGGCCGAGGTAAAGGTAGAGGAAAAGGTAAAGGTAAGAAAGGTGGAAAAGGCAGAAAAGGCAAAGGAAAGAGTAAAGGAAAAGGAAAGAAAGGAAAAGGGAAACGACTTGGAAGGACAGTTTGTAGACTTTGTTACCAGGAAGGACACTGGGGAAATGAGTGCCCCAACAGACATTCTGTTCGGAACGTGGAAGCCGAAGAACAGTCCCAAGCGGAAGCGTATCCCAATAATCCACCGAACCAAGAACCTTACCCGAAGCCTAATGTTGTCGAAACTGGTAGTATTCGCCAGACGACAAGTCGACCGGACCCAAGGATTGTCACCCGAAGAGTAGGAGTGTCAAGCGGATCAAGTGGATTCAACCCAAAACCATTTTACCATATAGCTACGCCACCGGAAGAATATCCGGAGACCTTCCCGATCAATTCAGAAGATGAGTCCGACATTGACATCACGTATGTCAACACCATCCGTATGGTTCGAGATGTTGCAGATGAAACTGCAGAAGGTGAGGAAGTCACCAACCCATTTTTCGGTGAACTACCCAGTCCAGGTTTTACAGACTCAGATGAGGAACTTGGATCTGGAGAACCTACTGGAATTTGCCAAGGTTGTGGTACACGCCTGGAACCGGTGTGCAAACCAGTTGCGCCACCGACAGAGTCTGGAATCCCACGAGTACCAGAACATTATCCAGGAGAAGAACACTATCTGAGGCAACAGAGGAAGCTGAAAAGTGAAGGAAAACCTTATGATAAGAAAGCCATCGATGATGCGGTGAAGCGAGAGAATGAGTGGATCGAGTCTCACCTCAAAGCGACGGAGGAGAAAAAGGAGGCCGAGACTGATAAAGTTCGAATGGTTCGTGAAGAATTCCATGATGTAGCAGAGTGGTATGTGATGGATGCAACGGATGAAGACGGAGACTGGTTTGTTGTAGACAACCACGAAGTAGTTCGAGCAGTTCAAGCAGAAGAGACTGTACCCGAGGAAGCACTTGAGATTATCATTTTGGATTCAGGATCGGATGCTAGTTTGTTACCTAGGTCACATCCGAAAGCGACACGCATGAACTCAGGAACAACGGGTATCATGCTAGAGGATGCCCAAGGGAATGCAATTAGGTCAGCAGGAATGGTCACAGCAGTGATCGCCGTGGAACAAGGAGAGGACTGTTGGACAGCCCCCAGTATTTCGGAAAGCTTTATTGTAAGCGATGCGACAAACATTCTGTTGTCGATGGGAAGACTGCTGAAGAATGGCTGGAGACTGGAGTATCAGCCAGATGTACCTGAGGGTGAGAAAGCTCTTAGTGTTCAGTGGAACCTTACAGTGTCGTCAATGGTTTTGGTTAGCCCGGATGGAAGAGCGAACGCAAGGATCTTTTACAAACGGAACAGTTGTTGTTTGTTAGGTAGATTGTCTGTTGTCGGAAATGATCGTAACACCCGTTGGACGGGAGGAACAAGTCGGAGCGATGGAAGCTCGCGAAGTAGCACTGACAGTAGGACTGCAGTGGAGAGGAGCGTCACCGTACGTATTCCAAACTATTTACGGGAACTGTTGGACAGTACACCCAGTGGTAATTGGACGATCATGGAAGACGGTACACCATTTATTTTGTATCAAGGAACGACTTATATGGATCCGAAGGATGCTTTTCCAGGATGGAAGTACAGGACGACAATGATATCAGAAGGAGGAAGTGAATGGTCACTAGTCGAGTTGTACTCGGACTATGGTTCTATCAGGAGCCACAATGTGGAAATTGCAGAGTGTCATGGGAGACCGAAAAGGATCTGTGTTATCCTACATGCAGTGAGTGGAAACTTTTTCACTTTCTGTCGAGACTTTGAAGCGATCATGGTTTCGAGAGGACCGGAAACACCTTTTGCTAGAGGTGAAGGAAGAGTTCCAGAAGAGCTGAGTACGCCGGTGGTACCGGTAAGTATCGCCCCTGGAAGGAGCGAAGGAGTATTGGGACCAACCTACGATGGAGACGGAAATCCGTTGTCAGAGTTGGAGATGCAGAAATCTGCACAGAAGCTAAAGAGCGAAGAGAAGGAGAAAGTACGAGTGGAAGCAGAACCGTACAAACCCTCGGAAGAAGAGCGACTTGCTCACGAAGCAACACACCTACCTTTTGCTCATTGGTGTGAGTCATGCGTAGAAGCCAAGAGTAAGCAGGATCACGAAAAGAAGAACCCAGAAGCAGGAAAGGACTCAGTGGGAGTACCTTATCCAATAATTCAGTTGGACTTTATGTTCCTACAAGGAAAGGACACACCAGCGTTGGTTGGAATCTGTTCATGGACAAGGATGTCAGTTGTGATCCCGGTATCTGGAAAGCAGACGGAAAGAAAGACCGTGGAGAAAGTGTTGAAATGGGTACACAGTCTTGGACACTTGGAGGAAGTCGGATTTGTTGGAGATTCGGAAGAGGCAATGTTATCACTGATAGCTGCAATCGTGGAAACTCGGAGAAAGATGAACCGCAAAACACACGATCAGAACAGCAAGCCGTATCAGAAAGGAAGAACGGCAAGAGTGGAAAGGTTTATCCAGACGGTGAGGAACCAAACAGTTTGCTTGGTACGAGCAGCCGAAAGAAAGCTTGGTATAGAGATTCCCGAAGGCCATGCAGTGTGGGCCTGGGGATTGTGCCATGCGTCATGGTTGCTGAACAGGTACCACAGACACGCCGCGATAGGGTCAACCCCTTACGAAAGTGTCGTTGGTAGACCTTACCTTGGGAAGATTGCCCCATTCGGAGAGTATGTGTATGCGCTGAAGAAACCCGAGAAGAAAGGAACAGCGAATTGGATTGGAGGAATCTACCTTGGTAAGAACTCTCAGGATATGCACTTGGTAGGAGTTGAAGACGGAATCTTGGCAACAGGATCTGTAAGGCGAATCGCCACTGGATGGAGAAAGGAACCAGTACTGAAGCTGAGTGTAACTCCATGGAACCCCAAGAAGCCAAAAGGAACGTATACCAGACAGCCGTTACCAGCCCCAGCATTGGCAAGTATCGCAGAAGAAGAAGGAACAGCACAGGAACCCGTAGTTCGTGCGGAAGATCGAGGACAGTCCCAAGAGGAACAGGTCGAGGAACTGTTGGATCTGTTGGACACAAGTGGAGCCTCAAGCGGAGGCAGGGCCTCAAATGGAGGCATGACCAGCACGGGATCTAGTTCTCATTCCCGGAGTTCAAGTTCAATGCAGGACGCACCACCTGGAGAACCAGAAGGACGTGTCAGTGACGATACTATGCTAGAAGACCTCCGGAAGAGAGCTGTAGAAGGTGGACAGGAAGTCGAAGGATCGCCGAAGAAGTCACGAGAAATGCCATCAGCACCATCATCGCCTTCAAGAGGAATCTACCCGCCTTTGTTCGCAGGCAGGGTATCTCAGGAAGATGACCCCTTTCATTGGGATGAACATGAGGATCTCACGGCAGTAGAAGGAGAAGACGTGGAGTATGAAGATCTCATGGAAGAAGAGATGGAAGAAGTTCCAAAGAATGACCAAGGAGAAACACCACCCGAATTAAGTCCAGAGGAACTGGATGCCTTGGATCAGGAAGCAGCCGTGGAAGAATTGAATCGCCTTAGCAAGCTAGGAGTAATCGAGGAATTCATGGAGGCGAATGCAACAGGTGATGAAAAGCGTATGGATTTGCGCGAAGTCTACGACTGGAGGCATCGTGACGGACGTTGGAAAAGGAGGTGCCGCATAGTGGCCAGAGAGTACAGGGCAGGTGCGAGCAGCACAGCTGAGACATTCAGCCCAACGGCAAGCAACGCCGCGTCGCGCCTAGTCTTGTTGTTACACCTGGTGTATAACTGGGTCGTAGTTGTACTTGATATAAAGGACGCGTACCTTCAGGTCCCGCAGCAAGAAGAGGTGCTAATCACAATTAGTGATTGGATGAAGCGAGCCGCGAACCTGAAAGAAGGAATCGTGTGGAGGCTCAAGAGATGCCTTAGCTAGACACACCACAAGGAAGCTGTGTATCTCTATCCATGTAGATGATGAGCTACTAGCAGGAGAAAAGGAAGAAACCATTTGGTTGGTAGAAGAACTGGAGAAGGTATTCAAGGTGGAGAAAGAAGGACCGTACCCAGCGAATGGAGTAGGAAGTGGAGAAGAGATGCGATATCTCAAAAGGAAGTATGTCTTCACCCGAGAAGGAATTGTTGTCCAACCGAATGAGAAGTATGTTCGGAAGCTCATTGAGTTGTATGACCTTGGAAAGTTGAAGAGTAAGGCCACACCAGAGCATGTGGATCTGGTGAAGGAAGACCGGACCAAGGAGTTGAGTGCTGAAGAGACAAAACGGTTTAGATCTGGACTCGGATCTATTTTGTACCTTGCACAGGACAGAATTGACATTCAGTATGCCTCAAAGTGTTTGGCATCAAGTATGTCGAAGCCGACGGTGCAGGCACTAAAGTGTCTGAAGCACTTGATTCTGTATCTGAGTGGAACAGCCACAAGGGCTACTCTGTTACCGTATACCGAAATCGGAAGCCGGTTGATCACGAAGTTGAATGGCCATGAAGACGAAGAAATTGCCAAGGATGCAGGACATGTTGTGGAAGCGTATTCGGACAGTGATTGGGCAAGCCTGAAGACCCCGGATAGAGCCCGAAGGAAGAGTACATCATCAGGAATCATTGTACATAACGGAGTACAAGTGTTATCATTTTCTAGGACTCAGAAGGCCACATCATCATCAAGCTGTGAAGCAGAGTTGTATGCACTAAGTGGAACTTGTGGAGAAGCAATCCTAGTCGGAAGGCTATTTGAGTTCCTGGTAAATGCGCCTGTACGCGTGGAGATACGGTGCGATTCATCATCTGCACGACAGTGGAGTCAACGACGAGGAGTTGGACGTCTGAAGCATGTGGACGTTAGGCTGTGTCAACTGCAAGATTGGGTGCGAGACAATCTTGTAAAACTTGGTACAGTGCGAACCGCGCTAAATGTAGCGGATCTGAACACCAAGAAGTTGTCATATGCCCGAAGGTCATTTCTACTGTATCACTTGTCTCAAGTAGAGTATGATGAAGAAGGAAACTTGGAGTATACTGGAGAGAAAGAGTATGAAAAGCATGAACAAGAGAAGAAACTGAAGGAGTATGTCGGAAGTGGACAAATCAAGAATCTCATTAGAGCCATACAGGTATTTCATTTGATGAAGCCGATTACCGCAGTAGTGCTCAAGGAGGAAGTATCTGACGCCCAAGTAGAAACCAGTGGAGCCTTGGAAAAAGGTATGAACGCCATGGACGGAAACTTCACGAAGTTTGAAGTTGGAATGATGGTATGCGTATTTTTACTCGCAGTGCCGTATGCTATCTCTGTATGGACAAAGCTTGCAAGAGTTTTGGAAAACCTGCGAGGTATTGGACGCGTGAAGATCAGTACGGGAAGCCGGGCACGTGTATATCACCGTGCTACTTGCTGGCATGCTGTTAAATACTTCTGTTACCTAGCATGCCCCTTTTCAGTGTGCATAACAATGCGCATGTGCAGTACCTGAGACACTCCGCTTTACAAGGCCGTTTTGCTGAGTGAAAAGTTCGCGACCGTATTTGTTATGGTAGCGGAGCTTTGAGGTCCATTCCTTTGGGTCTGGGCTCATTGCTCGGGGTCAGGAACCAAACCCCAGTGTGTGTGTGTAGGTGTGTAGAGTAGTGCCCAAGTGTGTGTCTTTCGGTTGAGTGAGCCATCGGGCTGCGCGGCGGCCAGTTCTAGGGCACTGAGTACAAGAGTGTGGCGGCGAGCCACTGCAATTCGCGAAGTAGCCTCTTGCGGGAGACTACAACTCTTTGAGCCGCTCGAGGGTGGCCTGAAATCCTATATCTTCTTTCAAGAGCCGCTCGAGGGTGGCCTGTACTTCATTTTCTTCAAAATCTTCTTGTTTTGCGGAACATCAGAAACTTGAACGGCCTTGAGTCTGGCTGCGAAGGATGAGTGACGACGACATAAGTGAAATGGAAGCTGGAGCACCTCCTCCCGGCTTCGAAGGACCTTCTCCCCAGAGCCCAACAGCACCAGCTCAAGCAAGTGCTCAATCAGCAGCTGCAACACTTCCAGATTCGGTAGTACAGCAGCTAGCTCAGGCTATACAATCATTGGCTTCGTCGAATAGCAACTCGTTCAAGGATGGCGGCAAGGCCGTCAAAGCTCCAGATGTGTTTGCTCCAAAATCCCTTGAAGAAGAAATCAGTGGTTTCGAGGAGTGGTCTTTTCTTTTTGTCAATTGGCTACTTGTACATGATCCGGATTATCGTGAAGATCTTCGACATGCCGAAACACAAGCTGAAAGCATGGACATCAACAAGTACTCGGATGCTGGTAGGAAGAGGGCCTATCGTCTCTACTCTATTCTTTCTTCCTACTTGAAAGGTAGGCCCCTTAGGCTCCTGAAGGCTGTCACGAACCGTGACGGGCTCCTCGTTTGGCAGAGACTACATCAGGAATTGAAGCCTTCTACCAGAAGCCGTGAGCTGGCGCTTGCGGAAGCGCTGGTGTCGTTTCCGCCACTTCAGGCTGGAAGCTCCCTCCTTGAATATGTGTTGGTCTACGAGAGACTGATCCGCGAATATGAGGCTGTCAGTCATACCTTTTATCCTGACAACTTGAAGATGAGCACACTTCTGAAGGGATTGCCGAGTGATGTGAAGCGACACATTCAGTTGAACTTGTCCGGTGACACAACATACACGGGGCTTAGAGACAAGCTTTTGCAGTTTGAGAAGACTACGGCTAGTTGGACTACAGAACATGTCATGCGTGGTTTGCAGCTCACATCATCAACTACGTCATCTTTCGGCATGCCTTTCACGAGTGATCAGAGCGGTCCGAGTCCAATGGAGATTGATAGACTTCATGCTGAGTCTGGTGGTAAGCCCAAAGGCAAGGGAGCGTTTGGTGGTGGAAAGTACGGCAAAGGCAAGCCCTACCAGAAGGGCTTGAAGGGGAAACCATTTGGGCTTCAAGGAGTCCCTGGAGGTTTCCATCAGAAAGGCTTCAAAGGCAAGGGCAAGTTCGGTGGCAAGAAAGGAAAGCTCATGATGTCGCCCTTCTACGGTAGTGGAAAAGGAAAGTCACAGCAGAAAGGCAAGCAGAACAAAGGTCCCAAAGGTAAAGGTTCGAAAGGTGTTGGCCCTTGCTACGCGTGTGGTCGCATGGGACATGTGGCTGCAGACTGTTGGGGCACTGTTCGTCAAGTGGAGAGCGGCGCTGGCACGTACGCTCCAAGTGTGGCTCCGAGTGACTCTGCATCCCAGGTAAAACCTGGGTCTACAGCGGCTACAGCAAGTACGACGGCTTCAACTGCTACTGGTGGTGTGGCGACTTCGATGGCGAGGCCTGCTCAGAGCGCGGGGTTTGTTCGGAGGTTGCAAGCTGCTGGACTTGGAGATCTAGGAGAGTGCACTGAGAGTGAGCATGGCGATGATCAGCAGTGGAGTGATGCTTTGTATGACGCTGAGTGGCAGATGCAGTTCGAAGCTGACGGTGAGCAGTATCTAGATGAAGCATCCTGGGAAGCCTACGTAGCTGAAGCCGAGTGGGATCCTTATGATCAAGCTTCTTGGGAAGCTTATGCGGAAGCTGAGTGGGCATCTTGGCCTACGGAGCCTGAGTACGGAGATTGGGTGCGACGCCTTGGGGTGTCAGACGAAGAGTCCGAGCTAGTGAGTACGAGTTGTTTGGTTTATGATCTCACGGTGCAAGATGAGCTCTCTGACGATCCGGATTGTGAAGCTGAAGAACCATTTCATGAAGATGAGCTTTGTGATTGTGAGGGAAGCTTCATAGACAATATCGCTGTAGGGGAAGCCAACATCACTGCCGATCAACTCCATCATCATGTGCGTGCTGTCGGGACTGTGGAGCTTGAGAGCGTGATTTTCGATAGCGGTGCGGATGTCACAGTCCTTCCAATTGATCGCTTTGCGGAGGTAGGTGTGAGAACTTCCGACAACAGAAAGCCCTACAAGCTTCGAGATGCGCAGGGCAACTCCATTCCAGGAGGTAGCCTGAGAGCTCGAGTCCAATTCGAGGTTGAAACGATGGAAGGCGACACGGTCGTCTTTGAAGATGATGCTGTGCTGGCGCAGGTCGCAGCACCGCTGCTCTGTTCAGCACGGTTGTTTCGAGATGGCTGGAGTTTGGTTCAGGGTGAAGAGTCTATGCTGTTGTCCAAGGGTGAGAGACATGTGCCTGTGCATTTCCAGAAGAACTCGTTGGCCATGAACATGTACATCAGACAGATCTGTGATCAAGATGAGCTTGACGTTCGTGCAGTTCTTCATGTCGGTGATGAACTTGTGCAGACAGTTGTGAGGGGCACGGACGGTTGGCAGCTAACGAGTGATGAAACTCCTGTATTCGTGAGCAAGCACTCGTCGGTCACAGAAGATCCCAGTCTTTCGTTTCCGTGTGATCATTGGCCCTATAGAACTACGCTTCTTCACATCCCAGGTCGTCCGAAACCAGACCATTTCGAAGTCTTTGAGTTGGGAGCGTATTGGGAAGGCAATGAACGGAAACAGATTTCACCTGATGGGGCGAACTACACCATTCTCACTTTGCTGTCTACACGTCCTGTTGAAATCCAGCGCTTCGGGAAGCTTGTACGTGATTCGGTACCGGCAGCTGGCATCGGAGAAGAGTTGGAGAGAGAAAAGAGGGAGAGTGAACGCGCGGAAGCTCAAGAGGCTTTGGCGGCGCGCGATGCGGAACAGGCTCCTATGGTGCCTCCTCCAGAAGTTCAGGTAGATGATGGAAGAGAGAGAGTTTCACTTGCTGGCATAGATGTTGATGAAGCTTCGTCATTGGGAACACTTCGTGCCGCATGCAAGTTCTTGGACATCTCCCATCATGGTACAAAGGCTGTGCTATGGAATCGCATCAAACAATCGGTCACAAAGTCTAGGCTAGATGCAGTCACGCAGATTGCCGACGCAGTGTTGAAAGAGTATGAGAGACCTGCTGAAGGAGAACCGCTAGCAAAGTTGCCATCGGTTGCTGAACAAGAATTACATGCTCTAACACATTTACCGCGACAACCATGGTGCCAAGCATGCCTAGCTGCGCGCTCGAGAGAGGATAATCATACCGCAACTTCGCCCGAAGAACGTGCAATACCAGTCGTGTCAGTGGACTACATGTACACTGGGACCGAGGGCACAGCAGATGAGAGAGATCCGTTGTGTGAGCACTTGTTGGTCGTCGACATGAAGACAAAGTATGTCCTGGTCTTGCCCATTGACGTCAAAGGTGGAGCTTCAGTTCGCGGTTGCACTGAGGAGATTGTGAGAATGATGTCGTCCTTAGGGTGTCGCGAAGTACACATCCGCGCTGATACCGAACCAGCGATGAACCAGCTTGTAGACCACATCACTCAAGTTCGCACGAAGCTTGGATTCAAGACAGAACGCGAGCCTGTGCCCCCAGATGCGTCAACACATCAAGGATTGCCTGCAGAGCGCTATGTGCAAACAATACGTCAGCTTGGAAATTGCCTCCTTAGAGCGATTGAGTTGAAGTGTGGCTACCAGGTCAAGTCGTTTCACCCGGTGTTCACATGGGCATTCCGACATGCAGGGTGGCTTCATTCTCGTTATCATGTTCTATCGTCTGGTCAAACTCCTTACGAATTGATCCATGGCCACTCGTTTGCCGCGAAAATTGCTCCTTTCGGATGCTCAGTGTTTGCTCAGTGCCTGCCCAAAGTCAAGGCCAAGGGTGCAACGTGGATCAAGGGTGTGTACCTAGGCAGATCCCATAGTGGCGCGCTCAATGTGATCGGCACCTCTGAAGGTATACAATTTGCTCGTACTATCAGGAGGTCCCCTACCGAGTTTGAACCGATGCTCTTGGATGCAGTGAAAGGCGTATCGTGGAATTTGACTCTTGGTGTAGTTGGTGTTCGAGTCCCTCGTGGTGGTCGTCGTATTCGTCTCCCAGCAGTTGTTGAGCAAGCAGAACAAGCACCTCCAGAAGAAGAACGAGATCAGAGAGAGCAAAGTGGACCGGGAGATGAAGCAGGTTCAGACCCAACAACTTCCTCATCCTCCTCTACCTCTAAGAAAGACGTGTCGCTCGAC
The DNA here is from genome assembly GCA_905221615.1 of Symbiodinium sp. CCMP2592. Taxonomy (NCBI): domain Eukaryota; class Dinophyceae; order Suessiales; family Symbiodiniaceae; genus Symbiodinium; species Symbiodinium sp. CCMP2592. The sequence continues at coordinate 92,007 of CAJNDT010006063.1, forward strand.
TCCATGTCACTACCAGGCGAGAGCGGCAGTGGGAGCAGTGGCACTGGATCTGCATCTGGTGGATCACGAGACATCTTGGCAGAGAATGTTGGAGTAGAGGAGGAAGGTAGTGCAGCTTTGGAGAGCAGTCCGAAGTTCAGAAAGCTTGGTGAGGGCCGTGTTGCACATGTTTCATTTATGGTGCGCAGACTTAGAGATGACTTGTATGACCCGTCAGAGCCGATTGAAGTCCCGGAAGTGTCTGAAGAGCATGATCAAGTAGTGGATCCTCAAGACGATGGTGAGTTCAATCAGGTAATTGATGAGATGGACACGATTATGCTGAACAACTACGAAGCGGGTCCACCAGAGCTGAGCGATGAGGCCTTGGCACAACTCGATGCCGAGCGTGATCAGTTCGAACTCGATAGGCTTGTTGGCATGGGTGTATTAGTGAATGCAGATGAAGAACAGTTGGATGATGACACAACCGAGTTGAGCTCAAAGTTCGTCCGCGATTGGAGGTGGAGAGATGATAAGTGGACAAGAAGAAGCCGCCTGGTGGGTCGAGAGTTTCGTTCTCTATCCCCAGAGCTTGATGACTTGTATAGTCCAGCTTCTATCTCTAGTACCACAAAACTCCTTGCGGCAATGGCTGCTACATCAGTTGAGCTAGAGCTGTATTCGCTAGACATTTCAGACGCTTATCTCATGGTCCCACAGCGCACACCCAAATACGTCAGGGCCAACGGCCGGGTCTACAGAATCCTGTACAATCTACCAGGTCAACGGGATGGTGCTCAGGGATGGTATGAGTTCTTCAGTGCAGTGCTTCAGAAGCATGACATGAAAGTTTGTGAAGTTGCTCCAGCGATCTTTGCTATCCCGGGGAGACTGGTCATCAACACTCATGTGGATGACGGCAAGGTTCTTGCTGCACCGGGCGAGATGGAGAAGCTTCGAGAGCACCTCGAATTAAACAAGTTGAAGGTGAAGGTTGAAGGACCGTGTAGGTTGGATTCCGGTAGCTGTCGCTTCTTGAAGAGGGCGTATGAAGGGCATGGTGACTACATCAGCGTGAAGCAGGAGCCAAAGTATGTTCTGAAGATTCTTGAAGTTTTAGGGCTCCAGAACGCATCATCAAAACCAACGGTTTGGCCATCGGGTATGTCACCTCAGCCAGACGACGACGAACCACTTTCCGCAGATGAACATAGTCTGTTTCGATCATGTACCGGGATCATCTTATACATCTCACCGGATCGGCCAGAAGTGCAGCACGCATCAAGAAGGCTTTCCTCGAAAGCCACCGCGCCTTGCAAGCAGGATCTTCGGTGCCTTAAGCATGTGGCAAGGTACCTCAAAGGCACTATGGATCATGAGACTCGATTCCCAGCTACATGTCCAGGTCGTTCGTTCTTGAATGAGCAGAGTGGCATCGGTGACCACTCATCGTTTGAGGTTGAGAACTTGCTTGAAACGGTGTCGGATGCAGACTTTGCTTCGGGTGATGATCGGAAGTCTACCACGGGCTTTTGCATTTTCTTGAACGGCATCCCAGTGTACTCGACATCTCGTAGGCAGCATGTGATTGCTCTGAGTTCTATGGAAAGTGAGCTGTATGCCTGTTTAGCAGCCGTAGCTGAAGGATTGTTCCTGAAAGAAGTGGTGAGTTTCATCACTGGCAAGAAGGTTGAATTGGTGCATCGGACGGATGCGAGCGCTACTATTGGTTTCTGCAAGAAGGCTGGTTGTGGTCGGACGCGTCACTTGGCAACCAGTGCATTGTGGATTCAGTCAAAGCTTAAGGACGGTAGCTTCAGCATTCGCAAGATCAGTGGGAGAGTGAACCCTGCAGACCTTTTGACAAAGACTTTCAGTGCATCAAAGATGAATCAGCTGCTTTACCATTTCCATGTCTTTGATAGTGAGACTCGCTTGGGTGATGAAGAACACGCGCAAGAGATCATCAGAAGGACCATTTTTGGGTCCACAGGCTTGAAAGCATTCAGACTCATGTTAGCCTCTATGTTGATCGATCGAGCGGAAGGCGTGACAGTTTCAGCAGTTGAGTCCCACGGGACATGGATGAAAGTAGCGATGGCCTCAATGCTGATGCTCATGGTTCTTCTTCCAATGCTCCTCATCCTGGCAAAGAACCCAAAGCTTCAGGACAAGGACAAGGAACAGCAGCGCCAGGAACACCGTGGTTTCTATCGGCATCAGCAAGCTTCGACCTCAACTCCGACGACGAGCGGAAACCCAGCGGTAGCAAGGAGAAGAAAACCAGACAAGTTTCCCAAAAGTCAAGACATTCAGCTTATGCCAAGAAAACCCTTCGGCGATTCCTCTATGAACAACACCAGAAGCTCAAGTCAACAGACTTCTATGCCAAGAATCCCAAAGTCCTACAACAACAAGCTGATGAGTACACAAACCTGGTTCACATGGGAAGATTATCAGCCTTGGATGTGGATATGGTTGCTGGTCGTCTCCTTCGTGCTCCTTTTGACGACCTGTATGTGCAGACGGTTGCCGACTATCGTTATCAACATCGACTTGTGGCCTCAACGAGCTCAAAGTCCAGTGGCAAATCCTCTTCTACCGGGAGATCAAAGAGAACCTGAACATCTACGTGAAGTACAAGATCAGCGACTTCCTCATCGAGACGCCGGCGCACAACGTGAAGTACCAGATCAACGACTTCCTCATCGAGACGCCGGCGCACAACGTGGAGTACAAGATCAACGACTTCTTCGTGGACAAGATCCTCATGCACATTATGGCCGCGACGACAACAACAATCCTGGTTTGGATGGTGTTACCCAACGAAGACTACACGAGTGGATGGAACAGGAGGTGTTGCCAATACTTCAAAATCATACTCCGCGGTGCCGTATGGACGGTATAGATGGAAACATGCGGGTTCACATTGCAACTCACTATGGGCGCTCATGTCATCGTAGAGATTGCAGTAGCATCACGAAGGACGCCAAAGCCACTCGAGAGATGAGCTTATCACAAGCAGTAGAGCGCGGACTTGCACCGTGCCACCGTTGCCTCTATGACATCTACGAAAGCTTGAAGCAGCAGAATCCAAATGACAAGATGTTCAACATCAAGAAGAAACAACGCTGAGAAAGTTGCGTCAACACGTAGCTCTAACAACTACTTGAGCTGAGACTGGCGTAGCTTCTTTCTGTACTGCGTAGCTTCGTTCTTTAGTGACGTAGCTTTTCTCCCGCACTCTGTCATGTAAGACCTTTGGAATAGCTTTGACAGAGCAGCAGTTTCGCAACTTACAAACTTTCCAGTGTGGCTTCGCAAACTGTACAGTTGGTGCGAATCCAAGAGGGCGTGTTAAATACTTCTGTTACCTAGCATGCCCCTTTTCAGTGTGCATAACAATGCGCATGTGCAGTACCTGAGACACTCCGCTTTACAAGGCCGTTTTGCTGAGTGAAAAGTTCGCGACCGTATTTGTTACATGCCCAGGGATCTCACAAGAAGCCAGGCCGGTGGGTCTGGAAGGACGTACAAGAAGCCGAGCAAGATGGCTTTAGGGCATGTTGGATTTGTTTCCCAGAGACGAAGCCAGAAGGAAGTTCGAGAAGACGCCGAGAGCGCACAGAGCCGCCAACCCCAGACGAAAGCGACTGGGAGGTAATGGAGCTTGACTTCGAGGTAGAGTCAACTGGCGGATGCACAAAGAAGTGCTACTGGTGCGGAGTACGGAAGTGTACAAGGGAGAAGGTAAACCACCAGAAATGTTCTTGCACGGAATGCATCAAGACATATGCAATGGAACAATGGAGGAAAAGTTATGACAGAGCTGTGACAGAAGGATCTTGTGATGCCACGGAAAAGGAAGAGACCCGTGTAACGGATGATGGAAAGCATGCATGGAATGCTGGACAAAAGAGTGGCAATGGAAAAGGATCTTTGAAGAGACGTGGAAGAGCAGCGATGGGAACACCAGCAATCGTACACACAGATGGTGTGCGTATGCCCATCATAAGTGAGGAAGACTACCGACGTGGTGGAAAAATCACATCTGGAAGAAACAAGCAGGATGTGGAGATAAGCGATGAAAACTTCGTTCGTGGAATGGAAGCCCTGGGAAGAATTGTTTCACCGGAAGCCCAGGAAGAACCGGAAAAGAAGAAGGAGCCGGAGATGATCGAGTACCGCGGAAAGATGATCACTGTGGAAGAGATGGGGAACAAGATGCTATCCCCAGAGGCACAGGAATCGTATGAAAAGTATTGCGAACAATGCAATGAGACGTATGACGCGTCAGGAGAACGCGCACAAGGATCGGATATCCCGATGGACCTGTTTGGGAGTCCGAAGCCGGAAGTGGAACCCGGTACACCGGACAGCACGGAACAGAGAACGTTGTTTGGGAGTCAGTAAGTCCTACATCGTGTACGAGTATGAGGCAGAGAAGTGAGTGTAGGCAAGACTGAAAAAGTTTCACCTCGGAACACAGCAGCGAAAGCGCAAAAGAAGGATGAGCGCTAACGCAGGAAGTTTGTGTGGAATGTTTCACTAGGACGAAGTACTTGTTACTGTACGAGTCAGGACAAGGACGGTCTGACACACCTCCTTAATTGGGGGACGGTCAAAAGGTGGGTTGCACGGAGTGTTTAACCCAAGGACTTGCAATGGCTAAGCCGATGCAGTCACGGGCGGAGGTATGCCCGACCGCTGACCGATCGAAGTACAGCACAAGGACTTCGAGGCAGGGTGTTGAATTCTGTACATAGGAACGCCCCACACCTTTGGTGAGCCCAGGCTACGGTATAGTATTGTATAGCTGCATACTATGTGACCGACGCAGCGCCTTTGGTTCAAGAGTAAAAGCGTGACCGCTCAGGGTTTTACAGTTTAACTAACAATCAGGCAACTACGAGCCACCCAGCACACATCCTTCACACTCCCTCAACATGGAACCACATACCGGCAACCAACATCCCTTGCTACCAGCCGACCTTCCCACCGCCACCCCCACCCCCACACGCACTACATTCACAGCTGTACACACCTTCCCGACCAACTTCCCCTCCACCTTCGCATTACTCACCATCACCAACAGCTTTTTCACCAGCTTTCTCACCCACTGTCACAACCACATCAACTACACAGACACCGACAACATCCCACACCGGCAACAACACCACCACGGCAACACCATTTCCCGCTCAGATACCACACGACTTTGTGCAAACATCGGAGCATTGGGACAACAGGCAACTATTTGGCCTTAATCTTCCCCGACACATTCAAGCTACACCACATTCACACCACATTCGGTTCAAAACAAAACAGCAGGATGACCGATCGCTACCATACCCTTGGTGGCTTTTCTCCGCCACAATTGGTCGTCGTACTGGTGAAGGTACGCGGCTGACGGCGATGATTTGCATCTCACATGCAACAAGCATATCAGCGAGGCAGTATTTACTACAGAGCTTCTAGGGATGCTTCGCGCACGCAGAATAGATTTGGATCAAGCAGCCACCGCGTTCTGTTGGCAGGAGAAGCTAAATCTTGCAAAACGTCCGGCCATGTCCCAGCTATTGGTCCTTTATGTGCAAGAGTTGCAAGACCAGTACAACGATGCCAACAAGGCATCAAAATAGACTGCTTCCCATCCACCCGAGCAGAAAGAAACAACAACACAAGATTCCCAGCAGGAGCAGCAATCTGAAAAACCGGGCCCTCAACTCCCGGTTCAGGAGTCACAGAAGGATCCGCATGACCCTCATTCAGCTCACCGGATCAGTGACTTAGAAGCGCAACTGGCTTCAGCCTTGGAAGCAGTCGAAGCAATGAAAGCATCGGGGTCAACCAGCGGTCACCCCAGCACGCCCAAGAAGCCAAAAGTACATCAATCCGCAAAGCCCCGCGCCCCAGCCGCCACAACACACAACCCAACTGGAAAACACTCTGTCATCGAGGTTTCTCCAACGAACGAAAATCGAGGGCAAAAACGTGCTCTCACTTTGGACAGCAACACGGACAGCATGCATCCACACACCGCTTCTACCTCCTCCGGTGAGCCACAAGCTCCAGCAACAAACACGACACCATCCACCACAGCATCACCACCCGCTTCGATGACGGGAACCCATTTCCCGGGCAGGTCTCTGACCGGAATCAAAAGACAACACTAATCCACCTTGGCGCCTGCAAAATCTGGATCCCACAAGGAGTCCAAGATGGACCCACAGCGCATTTTCCAGCAACCCACACAACCTAGCATATGGTTCCAGGACCATTTCGCAGGAGTACATTCCGAGTCAGGAATCAGTCGGTGGTTCGGAGCTATCAAGGGAATCACGGAGAAGCAGCGAAGCCAAGTAAACCAGTACTTGGATCTGGTTGCATCAGAGTTTCCAACTCTGAGTGAGTCACAACAACAAACACTGCAAACCGCTGCAGTGGCATGGGGAGTGCCGCCAGCTTTGATCAAACTCGTGGCTATCATCAGCCAAGTGACCGAGTGACTACGACAGCACTTGCAATCTCACCACGCTCCAGCCAGGAGCCAATCTCGTCCCCGCAAATCCAACTTCACTGCAAAACAATTTAAGAAGGTCATCCAAATTTTGGACAAAGGCAGAATTATTCTGCAAATGTTGTCGCCACAAGCTGAACAAACATCAGGACAGATGCACCAGATCATTTTATGGTTACAAGGTTTATCTTTGTCATTACGGGTTCAGCATTTTCACTTCAAACATGAGGGCTGTTTCGCCAACTTGCAACGACTCTTTCTACATTCATGTGTTTCACATCAGACCTACACACTTTCCTTTTTCAGGCAACAGCAGGTTGTCTACTGCCGTATATCCACACGACAGCATCTCCAGCGATTTGTCTACATTGGGAGTGCCAGTCAAACCATGACACAGCGGGAGAGCACGCGCAACCGCAAGTTCAAACAACTCAAGCAACACAAAATTGTGCAAGCTGAACTTTCACTCAGATGGTGGCATAAACACAAGTGCTATCACCAATACACCCCAATTGTGCTGCAGGCCAACATTTCACCTGCAGAGTTGGAAGCTACAGAGAACACACTCATACAGCACCATCAGGCAAAGCTCAATTTTCCTTACATCGCATCTCACATGAAAGGAGCCTTTTCAGGGTTCACAAAAACAGCCAACAACAAACACAACGGCGCAGCCACCTTGTGGGCCAAGCTTCGCAGAGGAAAACTACACCATTCCATGCGGAATTTCACCAGTTCCCCGCTCTTGGAGACACGAAAGCAAGCATGGCTTACAGTTTCACATCTCAGTTCCAACACACGCACCAGATTCGACACGGTGCGTCAGCTTTTGCGCTCCGACACGCCGACTTCCACAGTTTATGCACTGTACAAACTTACCAACAATCTACCACGCAGAGACCGCAGACATGCGCAAAAAGCCCTTCACACAGTCTTCAAGAAGCGACGACTTACAACTCCACCAGCGACAAAACCAATCTACCTACACACACTGTTGCATCCGCAATTCACTGACAACATGCGTCAGTTTCTACGCTCCCGTCTCACCGAGCAAAAACAACGCATTCCACCATTACATCTACCGAATCTACCTAGCGCAGAATTGGTTTACAAGAAACACCTACCGATTCAGCAAATTTTACACAACTGGAGGGCGGCTCACACCACCTGGCAGCCGCACCACAAGCCGGCATGCACGTGCGCGTCGTTGCAAGCGCAAGTTTCACCAGACCATATCTACAACAAACACATTGCCATTCAAATGGCAGAACTGCAGCCACAACATGAATTTTTGGCTTATTCAGGCAAGAGCAACTGCCTACCAAAGCCATCACAACTTGCAGCTCAACTTACACGATCCATTAGATCTTGGCACAAGCACTATGGCTTTCCATTCAACGTTGATGCCACAAAACAATTTGTGGTCGAACAAATGTCACAACACAAGGAACATTGTTCCCACACTAACACTTTGCACATCAAATCAGTCAAGCAGATACAGCAACAACTTCCAACCGGAATCATTCACTGCGAAGACCATTTTCCGATCAGAATGATGTGGTACTGCCCAGCTTTGTACCACACTGCCATTCACAACACCTTTCTCGATGAGGAAGTCTTTCGCGTTTCACCCCACGCACCCCTTCAGCATCACTATGATGTCTACATTGACATCTGTGCCATGCTCCCAGACTATACCTGGGCCTTCAAACAATGGGGCCGCATACCGCGAGCATATATTTTACCCAAACGCAAGAAGAAATTCGCAAGAGGACGTCCCATAGTAGCATTTCTAGACACTACGGGCAGGAAACTATGGGAGGCACTTGCGAACGTTCTACAGCTCATGACATCACAGGCATGTCCAGATTCACTCCATCAGGGAGATGGCATCACTCAATTCAAGTTGATTCGCGATGAACAATCCTCCAGCACCCACGGAGACATCATCTACATCGGCACCCACAGAAGTTTTGACCGAACGCCAGGAGCATGCATCGGACGCCGGCAGTGAGATCTCTACATTCAGCGATTGGGCCTTTCGGGATCGCCTTGCAGAGTTCATCGTTCAAACAGAACGGGAGCTCACAGAGTTGAAAGAAAGAGTTGCAAGACTTGAGGCACGCTTACGAACATGAGAGCCACCAACCCCCATTGAACTAGAGTTCCGTACAATAATCTGCGCTGCAAAACAAGGGCCTGTGCATGCTTGCATGTTCACAACCATTCACAAAGCAAGCTTTTATAACTGCGCAGCTGTTCAGCTCATACTTTCATCATGTGTTGGAACCATGGATCGAAGTACCAGACTCTTCATGGTGGCGCGAATACTTTATTGCTTCGAGAGATTGGATCAATAGCCGTACGCAACAACATGATCCAATTGAAAACTCACCTACTACGGCAACCCCGGGAGCAACCTCCACTACTTCGACCCCTCCAACATCTAAGAGGAAGAGATCCCGCACTCCGTGACTAGCACAGTTGAGCTGATATTCAAAGGCATTCATTGCTGCTTTCCGCGGCCAACGTGCACAGCAAAGCTGCGGCAAATTTCCGAAAGGCAGGACGGTTTATCAGTTAAGAGCATAGCCATTGACATGCAGCACATCCTTGCGGGTGCAAACAGCATCGGTTGAGCTGGTACGAGACAGCTTTGTATGTTCTTTTCTTGCTTTTACTTCCGCAGCCGTTTGGTAAGGCAACATGTCGACCCACAACACGATTCCATCTACCCCTCATGACAATGAGGATGACATCAGTTCTTGGGGCTCCGATGAACTGGCAGCGTTCCTGCGGAAAGACGACATTCAGCACGCTTCTTCAAGCACCGTCGTGAATCCTGAGTCTACGATATCCATTAAGAAGAAGAAGGACAACGGGGACGACATTAGTTCTTGGGGCTCTCATGAACTGGCAGCGTTCATGCGGAAAGACGACATTCAACATGCTTCTTCAAGCACCGTCGTGAACTCTGAGGTGGTGCCAAACTCTACTGTGTCCATTAAGAAGAAAAAAAGCGCCGGAGCAGAAATTCAACCAGAAATTCGTCACCGATTTTCACAACAAAGCAAGATCACAAGAAGAAGAAAAAGACAAAGCAGCAACAACAACAGCGTTCTCTTTCGTCATCAACATCCAGTGCATCCCCTACACCGGCAGCACCTGCAGCTACACCTTTGCATCGGTCTCCTTCCCGAGAGCCGTGGTCATCGGTTTCCGTGGCGCCATATGACACAGTGTACCCGCCGGTGGTGTACAGGCGATCTGCCAGAGCATGCGCCAAGATGCTGGTCCGTGCCGGCCTTCGTTGCCAGTGTCATCTTAAACTTCTGAGGGAATGCCCGACACTTCAGCGTCTCAATTCCGATAGCAAACGATAATTGCTTCTGTGAACAAAACTTTGCTTCGCCCTGGTTGGGGCTGTGTGTGTGTGTGTGAACCTCCCTAGCACATGGGAGCAGAGGGTCACTCCTATCGTCGATTGCTCTCTATTGTCAGCCACATGTTGTGTTTTCAAACAGTACATCATTTTTGCAGGGGCATTGGGCACTCCTTGGCAAACCCAATGCAACGAAGCTATGCCATGGAGTGGGAAGCAGTTCAGGACGCTGAACTGTGTACCTGCAAGCTGGGCCCCCTGAGGCAGCAAGATTAGAAAACGCTGGGGCCCCCTGAGGCAGCAAGAACAGCGTTTTTTCAGGTTTGTCAAATCAGATGACTGAGCATGCAGCTGTTTTTGCACCTTTGCCGCAATCTGACATGCACAACCAGCAAGTGCAACAGTGCAACATGCCTCTCTCTTCCTTCCTTTCTTCACTCTTGCTCTTGGCCGAATCAATCAGTGTGTGTGTGTGTGTGTGTGTGTGTTTACAGCCTGATTCTTGGATGATGTCTCCGACCTGTCTGTATCTGTCACGCGTAGAATCAAGTAGTTACTGTGTAGCCTCTTCTCACTTTTATTGCTCAAGACTCTCATCAGGCAAGGCTTAGCCGTGTGGATACGACCACTACCGCGGCCATAGCAACTGGCTCGGGGTGCGCGCGGTACACATACTTACACATAGCTGGGAGGCAAGTTGCTTCAGAAGCGGGACGCAATCTTGTCAGGTGGATTGTAGGTCAATTGACCATTGAATCCATCAGCGAAGAAGCCTTCCTATCCTTCTTTCTGCAGATCTTCTGGCTTGGTGGCCTTGTGATACTATTTGATCAATATCCTCAAATCTGTGTGCTCTGCCGGCGACTTCTTGTCCTGTCGACGTGGCGTCAGCTGCTTACCGATCTTTGTTACTGCTGCCTTTTCTGGGTGTGTGCCTTCTGCCAGTCCCGCGGATACACACGAACAGACCGTCCCGGCCTAACCTGCGTGGGTATGGTCGCGCTGGTGGCAGCTGGGCCAGGCGGAGCAGCTGGTGTACCTACGCTGGGAAGGATCGTGTTGGTGTCGCGCCCACCTGAGTGGGACGAGGTCCTGTTATCAGGATTCCAACAACGTCAATTGGATCTGTATTCCTCCTGAGGCTAGTGACCAATGGGTCCCGGGCCAGGGGCTCCCGTGCTGGGGCTCGGTGGACATGTGGCCGCCGGGCGAGAGCAAGATGTGGACCTCAAGGCGGAAGCCGCTGTGCAGCAACTGCAGGCCATGAGTTTGCAGGATAGGGATCCAAAGAAGGCTCGTCGTCACAGCAGCGACAAAAAGAAGAAAAAGGGAAGAAAGGACAAGAAGAAGGATGCCAAGAAGAGCAAAAAGAAGAAGCGAGAAAAGAACCATCGCGGTCCGTCATCCAGGTCAAGCTCGAGCCGGAGCAACAGCACATCCAGTTCGAGCAGCAGTTCTTCCAGCTCCAGCAGCGGATCGACCAAGCCGGTCCGGTGGAAGGAACAGGGGAGGTCGCAGCGTATCGTAGCACACGTGGACGGCCTCCGCTGGAAGAAGCGGGGGGATTTGGTGGCCTATGCAGCCAAACATCCCGGGGCATTGACAGCCCATTTCCGGGCAGGAGTGTATTCCCGCCTGTCCAAGGGTACGGAAACCAGGACGCCGCAGCTACGCGATGTCGGCATGGGCGCATCAGTTCACCGGGCTCGCGGAGATTCGGGATGAATCACAGAAACAAACCTGAACGGCCACGTTTCGGGAAATCTGAGGTCCTAAGAGCCGGGTGGCTCGGAGCCCGGAAAGGATGCCTAAGTTGCCAACCTGCTGAACCGGCCACGTTTCGGAAATCTGAGGGCTGGTGGCCTGGAATTTGGAAAGGATGCTTCAGGAGGCCTCCCTGTATGGTTTCGTCCTCAGGAACCACACAAACCTGAACCGGCCACGTTTCGGGAAATCTGCGGGGAATCGTAGCCGGTTGGCCCGGCCTCTTAGGAAAGGAGCCAGGCTCCTGTTTCGTCAGCAGCCGAGCCCCGAAAAGAGGGGTTAATTAGGCCACGGCTTCTGTGGTTTGCTTTCTGCTCTGCACAGAGACAAACCTGAAGCGCCACCGATCGGGAAATCTGAGAACTTTCCGGAAAGGATGCCTAAGTTGCTTTCCCGGTATGGTTTCGCGCTCAGGAATCAGACAAACATGAACCGGCCACGTTTCGGGAAATCTGAGGGCTGTCCTAAGAGCCGGGTGGCTTGGAACCCGGAAAGAATGCCGAAGTTGCTTTCCCGGTATGGTTTCGTGCTCAGGAATCAGACAAACATGAACCGGCCACGTTTTGTGAAATCTGAGGGCTGTCCTAAGAGCAGGGTGGACCCCTCTCGTGCTCCAAGCCTCGCTAGGTTTTGGGGGAGAGGTCTGAACAGTTGCACTTTGCGTGTTGCAGCCTCACTAGGTTTTGGGGGGAGGTCTGAAGGGGAAAGGGGGGGAGGGAGAGAAAGAAGAGAAAGAGGGTGAGAGAACCGCGTTCTTGCTACATGTCAGTTGCACTAGCTCGGTTCTGCTCAACAGCCGGTGTAGACGTATGGCGGCTATATCGTTGGCCGGAAACCATGACGTGTTTTATCCTTGGATGCCGTCAGCGCCGAAAATCCTGCAGACACCTCCTCACGCCTATTTGAACCCGGCTCTGAGCACTACACCTATAGTCTATAGTAAGGAGGGGCCTCGGGCTGAGCGGGGCATTGCTGACTTGCGCAGCGTGGGCATGAGGCGTAGAGAGGGTCCGTACTTCCTCCATTCATGCTCTGGTGTAACTCATGTGGGTGACCTCGGTTACTGGGTTGAAGCTTTAAGTGCTGAGATGGGCATGCCCATCAACTGTTTACGCATTGGCCTACAGGCAGATGTGCGAACGGACCTGTTGAGCCCTGCTCATGCTTAGCGTATTCTCGACCTTTGTCAAAGTGGTAGTATTTTGCTCGCCGCCGGGTGGTACTCTTTCAGCGCTGCGCTAGAAGCGCTTTCAAAAAGGACCTCGGCCACGGCAGCTTCGTTCGCGGGCCGACCCTTGGAAACCTCTTCTTTGCTGCACTCCAAGTGAAATCAAATCCGCTCTGGTGAGTTCGGCTCTCTTTCTGATCTGTTTGGGGCTTGTGGGGGAAGCCAGATCAAGGGGAGCGTGGGTCGCATTGGGGGGCATCTTGCGGACCGTGGTTGCGAGCCTTATCCTTCTTACCGTTGAGGTTGCTGTAGCTTGCAAGCAGCTCCGGCTTCAATATTCTGAGGTCGATCAATGCTGTTATGGTGCAAATTGGCTGGAATGCCGGTCATGCCTGACGCGCCGGTTCTGTGCGACCTTGGACTGCTGCTGATGCCACATACCCTAGTGATTTGTCCAGAGCGCTTGCTTCCATTTTTGTGCAACGATGGTTGTTGACGACTCGCCGGGGATACAGCAGGCCGTTCAAGCCACGCCTGGGATGGTAGCAGGCATGTTTCATGGCAATGGCTGGGGCCCCATGCAGACTTTCTTGCTTCACACATTGAAACCCTCCACTCAAGACAACTACCTCAAGGCGTTGTCCACTCTCAGCAGTGAGTTGCATGAATTGCATTTGTCGTGGGCTGAGATGTCCGAGGAACAGCAGGATAATTTCCTAGCAGAGTGGTTGTTCGATGCGTTTGAGGACGGTAAAGGCCCGGCGGCATGTGGTTGGGCGCTTTCAGCCGTTCAGAAAGTAAACCCTCGCTTTCAAGACGGCTTAGAAGGTCTATGATGCGTGGGGGTGTAGGGTTCCCCCACGGCAGGCGCCAGCGGCCCCTCCTGAGCTGGTCATTTCGATGTTCGCAGTAGCATGAGGTGGTGCTACACTGGCTCACATTGATGTGGCGGGACGTTGTGATCCAGCCTGATTCTATCGTGCTCTGTTTGGGTAAAACCAAGCGTGGTATGGAGCAGAAGGTGGTTCTCAAGGATGGGGCCGTGGTGCAGTGGTTTCAGGATTACTTGATTCGTTTTCTTCAAGGCTCTCCCGTTGATTATGTGTTCCAGCTTTCTTCTACCTCAGTGCTGCGCTGAGTGCGTAAGTTGGCCAATCTGCTCGGCGCGGATGCGCTCCAGCTCACAACACGCACATTCCGGCGATCGGGTGCTTCAGAGCCTTTGTCTGATGTTCTGGTGTTTGGACGATGGCTCAGAGAACGTTCAGCTCGGGAATACATTAGGCAGGGGGAAGTGGCAGTGTTACGAGCGCGTTTATTGATGCAAGTCGGCCTTCAGGAACGATTGAGCAAGTGGAATGCCGCAATCAAGCACAGCTGGTGGCTCTTTGATCGTTTGTATCTTTGCGCTTCCATTCTGCCCAGCGTATCGCGGTTTACAGCTGAGCGCTTTGCGCGTTTCGAGAGTTTGGTGTTTGAAACGTTGTCGGGTACTTTGCAGTGTTGAGGATACATGGGAAAGCAGGTGCCTGAGGCATTTTGTGATCCAGCGCGCTTGGAGTATGTATAGCCTCAGCGGACGGTGTCAGGCACCTTCCATACAAAGTCCAAAAATGCGGGCATGAATGGCGTGTCGCACGACTCAAAGTTCGGACTGCAAACTTGGTGTTCAGATGTTATGCTTTGCTGCACTCGGCTGGCGATCTTGATTTCGTCAGTTGTTCGGAGCCCGCGAGGGGCTTCACGAATTTGATGGCACACTTGTGATAGATTGGATGATGTCTCCGACCTGTCTGTATCTGTCACGCGTAGAATCAAGTAGTGACTGTGTAGCCTCGTCTCACTTTTATTGCCTCCTTGCTGCGCACTCCCGCCTTTGGGGTTTAGATGGGAAAGCAGGTGCCTGAGGCATTTTGTGATCCAGCGCGCCTGGAGTATGTATAGCCTCAGCGGACGGTGTCAGGCACCTTCCATACAAAGTCCACAAATGCGGGCATGAATGGCGTGTCGTATGACTCAAAGTTCGGGCTGCAAACTTGGTGTTCAGACGTTATGCTTTGCTGCACTCGGCTGGCGAGCTTGATTTCGTCAGTTGTTCGGAGCCCGCGAGGGGTTTCACGAATTTGATGGCACACTTGTGACAGAGAAGCTAAGGGCTTTTGGCAAACATTCGTGTTGTGAGATGTTGTCATCAGCAGGGGGGGCAGAGGAGGCCCATAGAGCTCCGCTCAACGAAGCTCTCTATTATCTCTATGGTGACCTCAGGATGCTGGGACTGATCTGCATACAGCATGGCAACCAGGCCAAGCCAAAAACCTGGCAAGCCGAGTGATGGTTGCATTGCAGTCATCCTTGCTTAGGCGAACCACCATCGACATCAAGATCTTCCCCAGAAAGTGTGAATGGCGGTGTCAACCTACACTCCGTGTGCGGCCTTGTCGCCACCGGCAACACTCGCTCATGCGAACTGCCAGGGTACGTTGGCCAGCTTCTTCGGGTTGATAGGCCCAACCGCTCCTATGGGGCCAACAGTGGCATGGTGCCCCTATTTAGACGGGCTTTCGTGACAGCAATCATATGGCGCTCCTGAAGGAGCGTGATTTAGAGCATTGATCAGTGTCAGCTCATGGTTTTGGCAGCATCTCGGTTTCTGATTGCGCTGTTGGTTCGCTTCTCTTTGTTTGCTTCCTTTAATTCAAACGTTGTCGGCGTGGACATCTTGCAGTACCCTGTTGACGATGAAGGGACGGCGCCGTCTCCCTCAGCAGTTCCTTGGCCGAGTTTTGGGTGCCAGGGAATTGACGTTCCCATGTTCAGTCAGGAGTCTGCAGGCCGTGACATACCTGAGACACCAGGGGTGGACCTGGCGAGAGAATGGAGGAAGAATCTTCAATGGGAACTGGGAGAGGAGACGGAGTACGCCGTGGCAAGGCCAGGGCGAGGACCAGCAGGCTAGCCCGCCCGAGCAGACGCCGGCGGAGAGGCCGAGGGCTAGCGAAGATAAGTTCACGATGCTAGACGATATGATGCTGCAGAAGGCTAAGATGTTGCAGCTAGAGCAAGAGCTGAGGGCTAGCGCTGCCGTTGGACGGCTACGGACCCCACCCCTGGAGAGGCCTTTGGCAAGCCGGCTAAGCCAACAACTGTGGAGGAAACCAAGGCGAGGAACAAGCAGCAGGATAGCATCTCTTCGGCTACCGCATCTACGGCTACCACCCTGCCCTTCTCGGCGCAGCTGGGCGTCCTGCTGCTGCTCAGTGTTCGTTGCTTCCAGGTAAATGATGTTCGTCAACGCATTGATCCTTCCAGACGATTTTCCGGAAGACTCCGCGGCATGAGATTGGTTGTCAGGCAGCCGCAGAAGACCATGGACCACACCTTCATTGTTGTCTATGCCTCGCCTGAGGACACTGATGCTGTATTTAAGCAGCACTTCTTTCTGGAGTTGCGGCCCGCGTGGGTCGAGACCAGGGCCCGCAGACAGCAGCAGTACCCCCTTTCGAGCGTCTTCGACGCTTTGGCGGGGGCCGAGCACGACGAGGGCCGACGAGGGGCTGGATCGAGCAGCTGGGAGTTGGACGCTCGCGGAGCCGAAGCCGGCGCCGCTGAGCAGCTTCCATGTGGTTGCCGGGAGCAAGCAGCCATTCACTCGTCCCCCGGACGGTCGCAGCATCGAGCTACTGGTCTACCAGTTTACAGGTGCGTGAGGTGGACGAGGGCTGAGGACTTGACCCGCCGCACCACAACTGGAGCCACCACGAGAACGAGGACAAGGGTGCGACGAAGGGGGCCGCGGCTGGAGAGCAAGATCATCTGCAGATCCTAAAGATGTCACAGATCAAGAGCTCAACAATATGCTTGCCGATTGCTTCCAGACCATCAACGCTGCGATCCAACAACTCCTCAGCCGCGTACAGGCGCTGGAAGATGCTCGTCCAATCCCAGCACAACGCGTGATGAAGCGCCGTGCAGGATGATGAAACCATCTACGCCGGCCTACATGGCGAAGAGTATCACAGCAGCGACACCCCTTGGGTCTTTTCTGTAGATCTTCTGACAGTTATGCACCCGTCTCTGCATCAGCTGCGAAAACATTACTGAGATTGAGCAGCCACTTGGCTGAGCAAACATTGAGCTACGATACATCACAGCGCCTTGAGTGGAAAGCTGCAACCGACCCACAAGGCGATGAGCAGCAACAACCCGTACCAACCACAGCGGGACCGCAGACAGAAACGGCAGAAACCATTCAGATCCCGCGTCGGTGAAGCCTCACAACCGTACGAAAGCGCAGCGAGGCCCGCGGAGACCCCTGCACCACGCAAGCAAATCCTGCGAGTGACTACGGACACATTCGACACCATCGATGACGAGCAGCCGGAACAACAAGAACAGGACGTAGCGGAGGAGGTTCAGGCCCCACAGACTCCACCATATCCGCCGCCTGCATCCCAACCAGCCAAACGACGAGGCATTCAGCATATCAAGAATTTGCAGCGCGCAGTGAGTGATTCACACCTCAAACTAGAGGGCCCCTCAGCACTAGACGGATGTGCTCGAGAGCCTCCTCCGACAGGACACTGCTGATTGGTCACAGTAATAGGAATTTGGATCTGCAGAGCTTCTTCCATGACGTGTGCAAAAAAAAGAGCTTGGGCTGATTCAATGCAACCATGCTTTGAACGCGCACGATGATTAACCAGGTACTAACAGGCGCCCGCAGCCTTTTTCAGCAAAGTCTCATTGCACCGCAGCACATACCGGCCACGGCGAGATCACACTCGTCACTCGCCCAGAACAAGCGAGTGGCGATGGCATTGGCAGACGGACGGTACTTTCTGGTGGAAAGCATGGTTCCGGGCCACCAGACAATGGATCAACCGGACCCAACAGCGCTCGAGGCCACCGGCACAGTTTCGGCAGCGTGCACTGCATGATCACTTCTGCCCTCCGCACTCCCCAAGGCCTGCGACGTACTACAACAAACGTTCGGCACCTTTGGTTTATGAGCCACAGATGACTCATATCACAGGTTTCTTACTGGAGAACCGGGTTCCACGTGCACTTCCACAGCTCGAACGTATTGCACCGGAAAGAGTCTTGTGGTTTCGTCGAGTCGGTAGTATCGGAAAGATCCCCAAGATCTCCCGACAAGGCCATTCGATCCGCATTCATACACCCAGGCTTTTCAAACGTTTCCTCTGAAGCATCTACGAAAGGCGGCTGGCTCCAAGCCCACCACCATTCCTTCCACAACAGCAAGCAGCAGTGATCATCGAGTTTCACCCGAACAGAACCGATGACAAAACCCGCAATGCGTTTCATTGACAAACAACGATGCATTTTGAGCACCACTTGCATGCACTAGCTCACATGCGGCCCAGTCAGGGGCCATGTGTGTGTGCGCTTCTTTCGGTCATGAGATAAGGGTTCACAACCCTTTCGCCAGCTTGTTGCACCAGGTTTTCATGTGAACTGCGAATTGCAGATTTTGCACGGGCATGCGGCACCCTGAGCATACTGCACGCAACGAAGCTTTTGCCAAAGGTGTGAAGGGATCAAGCACGCTTGATCCTGTACTTGCAATTGAAGTTTGTGATACATGATGACTCTGCATACACGATTCAACTCCACAAACGCAGTTGTCATCTAGTGTAACGGTGTAGCCGTCCTTTGCGGACATCCATCCGGGAGTGCAGACAACACTTCTTCAGTGTGTGTGCGTGTGTTTCATTGTGGATGTGTGTGTGTGTGTCCGACACTTGGCGAGGCCTT
This sequence comes from Symbiodinium sp. CCMP2592, assembly GCA_905221615.1. NCBI lineage: Eukaryota > Dinophyceae > Suessiales > Symbiodiniaceae > Symbiodinium > Symbiodinium sp. CCMP2592. The sequence goes on from CAJNDT010006063.1 coordinate 110,598, forward strand.
GGCGAGGTCTTTGATCACATGGATGGCGGAGTTTCTGGAAATTCCATCCGAGGCGCTGCTCCAGTGGGGGCCCCGCCCGTGAACTAAACGGGGACTTTTGCATGATGCAGCACCGCGCCGAGGAGCCTCGACGAGGCCTCGCTTTCTAACTTAGAGGCACGGCGATTGCGACGGGTTGCGCTTTTGCGGTTGAAATTGTATTCAAAGAGGACGGCGACTGCAGCGCCTCGGTGTTGCGCGCGGAGCTTTTGGAGAGGAAAGGGCGGCACCGTCCCGGCCGTCCCTGTCACAGACTCTGAGGTCTCTGCAGCTACGGCTTCCAAGCCGAAGCCGCCGAGGAGGCCGAAGCCGAGTTTGAGGCCCGTGGCCGTGCCCGAGTCGGAGCGTCTAAGCCTGGAGGCACAAGGACGAAAGGGCTCGGAGCAGGTTGCGGTGGAGCTGGAATCAGGCACTTGGGCTTGGAGTGCCTTGGTTCTGCGGTTCGCGCATTCCTTGTGGCAGTTGTCTTTGATGAGCACACGGATGCCTCCTTCATGACCCTCGCGTCGGGGCCCGGTGGGTTTGGGAGAAAACTCGAAGCTCAGCCGTCCTTCGCCGAGTCACCGAGGCCCGTGGGCTCTCTTCCCGGGCACAGAACCCGGGAAGAAAGGGAGAGAGTAAGGGAACGTTTTTTTGCCTTGGTCCCTTGAGGTTGCAGTTCCGGGATCTTGAAAGCCCCGGGCTGCCTTGGTTGGATGTGGAGTGGGATCCCCAAAACTCAAACCGGATCGCTCTTTCTCAAAGCTCTTCTGGAAGGTCAGGACTGTCGCAGGGTCACTTGGTGGCATTCGTCGGTGACTTCCTAGAGGCTGCTTCGAGCTTGAGAACACCTCGAGACCACAACGAATGCCCTGGGCAGGTTCTGACCAGGGGCGCGTACGTGGCTGCGCGCCACCGAGTGTGCTGTGAGGCCGGCGTGTGTGCTTAGGAGATCTTATCTCCCTTCGGTTGCTGCACAGGACTCGGGAAAACAGCGGTTTAGCATGCCATTTCTAGTCTGCTACTTAGTGTCAGCACTGGTGCCAGTGATCTCATGTTTTATGTTGTTGGCACTTGCATCGATGTTCCTGACATGTCAGCTGTAGCTCAAGCGGCGGGGTAGGCAGCATGCATCCTTACAGCCCCGGATTTCCAGCTGGGCCTCCGGGAGCGGGCGCCGGTGCTCCTGCCAACGCAAGCCCGTTCGCGGCTGCTGGCAATGTTCGAGCCAGCCCCTTCGCAGGTGCAGCAGGTGGCGCTCCACCCACCTCAGCCTTCGGAGCACCGCCCACGTCGGCGTTTCCAGGCGCCCCCCAGGCCGCAGCGGGCGGACCTTCAATGGGAGGTCCTCCCATGGGAGGGGCCCCACCCATGGGCGCGCCGCCCATGGGTGGGCCACCTCTAGGCGCACCGCCCATGGGCGGTCCACCAGGCCCTGCCCCAGTAAACGTGCCACCTCCACCCACAGTGGATCAGATGAGAACGACTCCGGCTGCTTCGACCTTTCCTGGAACAGGCATGGGTGCGGCAGCTCACACAGAGCCACCAGCAGCATTTGGTGCTGCTGCAACAGCACAAGCACGAGGTCTCTACCCTCAAGCAGATTCTTCTGTGCCAGGTGCGCCAGGTGCGCCAGCCGCGCATGGCGGGATGCAGACAAGCACTGGACAAGATGCATATTCTGCACAATTTCTGCGTGATGTAGAGACTTTCAACTCTCCAGCTCATTTTGTTCGTTGCTCAGTTTCAAGACTGCCCAACTCAGCGAGTGCCAAGCAGAGGTTAAACATCCCCTTGGGTGTTGTTTTGCAACCCCTGGCACCTTTGGCTCCGGATGTGGAGCAGGTCGCTTCAGTGAACTTTGGTGCTGTGGGGACGATCGTCAGATGCAAGCAGTGCCGAACGTACGTGAACCCCTTTGTGCAGTGGGAGGCGAACGGCCGTCGCTGGAATTGCAACCTTTGTGGCTTCTCTCAGCTAACACCGGACACGTACTATGCCAGCCTGGACGAGTCAGGCAAGCGTATGGACCGCTTCCAGCGCGCCGAGCTGCACAAAGGTGCAGTCGAGTACATCGCGCCGGGTGAGTACATGGTCCGGCCTCCACAGCCTCCGGTCTTCATGTTCGTGATCGACGTCTCGTACACCTCAGTGGTGACGGGCTTGTTGAACACCGTTGTGGCAAGTATCAAGGAGGCCATTCAGTCAGGCAACATTCCTGGAGGTCAGCGGGTCCAGGTGGGCATTATCACCTTTGACACCAGCTTACACTTCTACAACTTAAATTCCAATCTGAGCCAGCCGCAGATGCTCGTGGTTTCAGACCTTGAAGATCTTTTCCTTCCCTTGCCAGACGATATCCTCGTGCCCTTAGCAGAGAGTGAGGCTGCCATTCTCAACCTGCTGGACTCCTTGCCGTCAATTTTTGGCGAGACAAAAGTCAACGAATCCTGCCTGGGCTCCGCGGTGCGTGGAGCCTTCATGGCCGCTCGCCTTATGTCCCGAAGAAATCAAGAAGTCGACTCATTTCTTGCCTCAGCTCTGTGAGGCGATGAAGCACATCGGTGGCAAGCTTCTGGTGTTCGGTGCCTGCATCCCCAGTGTGGGCGAGCTGGCGCTTAAGTCGACCCGAGATAACCCAAGGTGGGAGCTGCGCTGCAAGACATCTCTAACTTTTCCGATTCGCGTCGTGAGTTCTCGTGCAGTCGTGAATCAGGTTGCTTGGCACAGACCGAGAAGTAGAATTGCTGCGGCCTGCTGGCGCCTGGGCTAAATAAAGAGAATGCAGCGCAAAGAGTCTTCAATTGTTTCCGCTGGGTGCTTGTCTTAGCTTGTCGGAGGGAACGACGGGTACAAGCAGTTGGCGCAGGACAGAGACAGTGATCGTCAGATCCCTAGGGACAACGATGGACACGTTTCTTTCTGGCAGGAGCTAACTCCTGCGCAAATCTCCGTGGAGTTGTTCCTGGCCCCCCAGGCGTATATGGACTTGGCCTCCATTTGCCCACTTGCAAAGTACACGGGCGGTGATGTCCACTATTATCCTCAGTTTAACATCAATACGTGCTTTGCCCCTTGGCAAAGGGGTCTGTGCAACATGCATTCTGATCGTCCCTGGTGCTTCCATGCGCTGTGAGCCCAGGTGAAATTCAAGAGCGAGCTGGTGCACGTGCTAACACGCTACATGGGATGGGAGGCGGTCATGAGAGTCCGTGTCTCACGTGGCTGGAAGATCACCAAGTTTGACGGGCACCTTTTCATTCGAGGACAGGACCTCCTGGTAGTTCCCAATTGTCATTCTGACCAGACCTTCGCCATTCAGATTGACATGGATGATAATGTCACACCAGACCCTGTGCTCTACGTACAGAGTGCCCTGCTCTACACCAACAGTGAGGGCGAGCGACGCATACGAGTACACACGTGGGCCGCACTGACCACGCCCAACTTCAACGACATCATTGGCTCCATCGACGTGCAGGCGAGCGCAGCGATGATGTCCCATCAGGCCATGGACCAGTCAATCAAGACCAACCAGACGGAGGGTCGCAATAAGCTCAACTCCTTCTGCCAACAAGTGGTTCAAGCAGGAAATGTGTGTCAGACGGAAGCCTTGCAGTACCTTCCTCTCTACATCATGGGCATGCTTAAGTCTGCGGCCTTCCGGGCCACGAATGACATCTCGGCCGACTTGCGGACTTACATCATGATGCGACTAGAAACCCTGTCTGTCTCGCAGACAGCCGCATTCTTCAATCCAAGGCTCATGGCGATTCACAATGCGCCTGAGACATGTCAGACACCGGATGAGCATGGCCGAGTACAGCTTCCGGAGATGCTGAACTTGACCAGTGAGTCGATGACACAGGACGGGGTCTACTTGCTCGAGGATGGGGACTCCATGTACATGTGGATTGGAAGGTCGGTGGACACCAGCTTTGTGCAGGCTGTTTTCGGCGTCAGCTCGTTCGAGCAGATTGACACCAACTCGGCAGAAAGCGTAGTCGGTACTCGGGGCGACCCGCTCTCCACCAAGATTGCAAACATTCTCAGACAGGTGCGGCTTGAGCGACCCACTCCCTACATGCAGCTGCACGTGATACGACAGGGTGAGCCTAAAGAAAACAAATTTTTCGCTGCGCTCATCGAAGATCGAACAATCGGTCTGCAGAGCACTTACATGGAGTTCTTGACACGGATGGGCTACCGCCCCCAACAACAGGCTCCACCAGCAGGCGCAGGTGCTGGAATGATGGCCGCACCACCAATGGGCGGATACTGAAGCCAAGGCTGAAAGGCTGAACCAGAACCTCAGAACCTCACTTTTACTGATTGCGAGCGCTGCAAAAAGGGGACGGTACGACTGCAAGCCGAAAAGCGCCGCATGGTCTTGCTTTTGCTGCCGATGGCGATGCGGCTCTCACAGGTCCGCGGCCAGCCCAGCAAAGTTCTGGACACACGCAGGCCACACCGCACATTTTGGAGTCTTCCATGCGGAGATCAAGCGGTTTTTTCGGGCGTCTTGCGACACAGAGCTTGAGAAGCATGGCCGAAAGGGTTTTCCAGAGCTAGGCTCGGCCAAAGCAAGCCAAAGAAAGGGTTTCGGCGCGGAGATCTGCCAGGTGGACCAAGGATGCTGGCGTGGCTCTTGACATGCCTCAAGCATTCCAGGATAGTGACCCTGCAGTGCCAGCAACAAGACCCAAAACAACCTAGGAGACTGTGCCTTCGCTTTGCAGGAGCTTCCATTGCTGAGGCTTGAAGGTGCATCTGGGGTGATCATCGCAGGACGCAGTGATGTGCAGAATCGTTGCGCTGCTGCAGGAGTCGTGTACTCCGAGCTCCGGCAGTTCTTGGACCTAAAAGGCCAGCGGAGCAAGCACGTGCTCACTTGCCGTCCGAAGTTCACAGGCCGGCGGCGATTCCGGGAGAGAGATAGAGAAGTAGAGGCCACCAGCAGAGGCCACGAAAAGAGCCCTGTGCACAGAAGCAAGCGGCATGGCGCTGCAACCTTGCTGTTCTCGCGCAGCCATGAATGTTCTAAGCCCAAACACCAGACTCTTCAGACCACAGACCTTCGAGCCTGAGAGTTGTTCAAAGAGTCGGTTTGACTTCTATCTGGCATGACCAAGTATGACACACTGAGCCATGGCAGAGGCAAGCGCAGAAGAGCAGGGATGCTTGACAAGGTGAGATGATTGCACCATGTTCATGGCAGGATGACTGTGGAGGCACGTGCTCTGCTCGCCTTGCGTTTTCTCTCCCTCTCACTTCCTGCCGCTCTCAGACGAGCCGCCGCCACTGCCTGCGGAGCCACCACCGGCAGGCCGAGGAAGAGGGAGTCACCCGCAGAAAAGAGAGCGTAATGCCAGGAGGCCATTTTTCGCATCCAATCGCATGTTGTCGGCATCAGGCAACGTCTCCGCCAGCATGTTACCCAGCTTCCGTACTTGATGGTGCACTTGGTTTTGCCTCACCTGCCCAGATGGGGGGCACACGCCGGAAAGCATTGCCAGGCGACGAGCATCCTCCGGTAGGCGTCAAAGAGTGCTTTCCCTGTGTAGGCTGCCGGCGAAGTTGAGACAGCGCTTGCTCCAGCGGGGCATCCTCAAAGCCGCCGACCTCGACCAAGAAGCGCCAGCCGTCGCCGTCCCGGCCGTCCCGGCGAGTGTGCCGGCGGCGGTGGTGAAGGAGAGCTCTGAGTCGGAAGTGCACTCAGTTCTGTCGGTGCCGGTGTGTCGAAGGCGAAAGCCGCGAAAGCCAGAGAAGATCTGCCACCGATGCCCTCGTTTGTGACGGGCCTAGAAACGACTCAGACCTAGTGACAGCTCAACGCGACTGAGAACCCGATGGATTTGGCCGCGGCGCAATCCGCAGCAGCTGCAGCTGCAGCTCGCATCGATGCGAACTGGGCCACGGCGCGAAGCGCTACACGAAGTGTAGCTGCCTTGAAAAGTCTAGAGAGGCCATGGCACCGCCCGCAGCTGCCGCAACTCAGCGACCTCAACAGGCGCGCAGTTCCGTTTTTTTGGCGAACGCTACGGCGGCTCGGCTGGCGGCCCTTTGCTGGCGGCAGGTGGTCTATGCCTCGGCTCCGGTCCTACGGACGGAGAAACGGACGCTGCCTTCCGCCTCGGAGCCAGAGGCGAAGCGGCAGATGCAGGCGGTGGGGAAGAGCTAAGAGAAGGGAAAAGCTAAAAGCTACTAGTATCATCTCAAAAAAAAGGCTCCGCTTTTTTGGGAAAGCACAGGTGGCAGGGGGATCCTCCGTGGCGGGCGGGCCGGGCGGGTTGCCGCCCTCGCCGGAGCCCTCAGCACCCTCAGCACCCTCAGCGCCCTCAGCGCCCTCGCCTACGGCGGCTCCTCCTCCTCCTCCGGGGCCTCCGCTGCCCCCGGGCTGGGCCGCCGCCTCGGAGAAAGGAGACGCTCAGACAGCGACAAGCGGACCCCATCGCTCAGGTTCGAGTCCCACATGAGGAGCGGTTTAGCGGAGTTTCCGCCTGGTGACATCTTCTGAGGTGTTTTTCCCTTGATGTGGTCAGGGCGAGTTCTACTTCTGGAACATGAACACCGACGAAGTGTCCTGGGAGGACCCGTCGCTCGCGCGAAGCCACGGTGACAGTCGACAGAGAGTCGACAGAGAGTCGACTAGCTGTAGATGTGCCGTGTCGAGGTCGAGAAGAAGAAAGGTCTGGGGAAGAAGGAGAGGGAGCCCAAATTTACAGAAGAGCATAGGGTGGTGCTCCCAGGGGGGCCTGAGGGATCCCCAGGAGGGCGCCAGATCTGAGAGACAGTGCCGTCGCTTCTCGGAGGTGCTCTGGACAGACCTGGGGAAAATCATCGGGCGACAGGGGATGAACCTGAAGATCATCAAGGCAGAGAAATTGAATTGCGGGGGAAGTCAACTTTACCGCGCCGCTCTCTCCGCTCTCTCCCCTCTCTCTGCTCTGCGCATCCACTCTGCATACTTTGCTCTGCTCTCTCTGCTCTCTCTGCTCTCTGCTCAAAGGCATCCATCGGCTGCGAGATCCAGGTGCCGAGGCAAGCGAAGGCGCCGCCGGAGAGCGAACCGTCCCGTCCCGTCCCCTCGAGTGACAGGCGCTCTCTCCGCCGTCTCTCCCAGCTCTCTCTCAGAGCTCTCTCCTCTCTCTCTCTCTCTCGTTTTTTCTCTCCTTTTTTCTGGCCTCTGTTGTCTCTTTGCCCTGCTGAGTCTCCCCGCGATACTGATACTGGAAGCCTTTCGAGGGCTCTTGACCTGTAGACTCCGTGCTAAGCCCTTCGACGGATGCTCCATGCCACACCGAACCTTGAAAGCTTTCGATGAAGCCAAAGTGTTTTTGAATTTCACAATCACAGCAAGCAACCATGCTGCCGTCGCTGAGGGAAAGACTATCCTATGTTCACGAACTTGCGACATGAACAACCTGCGCTGCGTCTGGTCAGTTCGTTTCCACAGTTTCCGAGTAGGGGTGCTGCCTTCCAGTTTGCCTGTCGAGCTAGTGTAGAAGCTCGGCGAAGCCGTTTCCAGTCTGCGAACTTGGCTTCTTTTGACATCGGGTCGCCAGGACGGCAAGGGCAAAGATGCTAAAGATGGGAAAGGTAAGGGCAAGAAAGGCCATGTGTGCATGTCAGACCAGATGACCGAAGAACAGCTGCAATTGCAAGGGAAGATGCGTGATGCCGACGGCAACAAGGTTGGTCGCGGCATAGGCAGGAACCCGGAACTCCGAATAGGAAGCCTGAAGGTATCACTCATGCCTTTCTCTTCTTGGCCCAAGAGTGAGAAGGTGACGGAAGCACCAAGTTGAAGGACGACCAGGCATGGAGGGGAGCCCTTCTGTGCGAAGGGGGGGGCACCGGGGGAGCTGCCAGCCGAGTTCTGCACCCTTACCGTGACGGCGGACACGGCGATGAAGGAGAGCCCTTTGGAAGCTTGCAAAGCTGCAAACAGGCTGCCCTAAGCTGCCCTGCTCCGCCCAAACAGGCAAACGGAGGCAAGCGTTGCATCGAGATCATGTTGGGCACCTTGGCCCTTCTGTTGACGGGACGGGAGGGGAGGGAGCTGCGGGATCTGCGGGAGCTCGGTGGAGCTGCTGCGCCTCAGCTGCTCAGCCGCTGAGGCTACGGCCGGAACGTGGAGCGTGCCCGGAGCCGAGCGGGAGGGAAGCCGGGGGCGGCAAAGAGAGAGCATAGCGGCACTGTGCGGCAGCCAGCGGCACAGCACGTTGTGAGGCCCTGGCGGACCTGGGCGTCGAGGCGAAGCTGCCGAGCCTCGAGGCGCCCTCCGCCCTCCGGTGGCGGCGCAGCGGCTTGGCTTCCTTCCTGCTCCGCGCTGTCAGGAGATGACGGGCGGCGCAGTGAAGGCCAAGAAGAAGGAGAGGGAGAGGGAGGGCCGGGAGGGCCGGAGGGTCGGAGGCTTGTTCTCGCCTGCGAGGACGTCGATCCCATGGACCCTGCTTCCTACAGCGATGCGCAGCAGCCTCGGGGGGCCTCAGCTGACACTCCGTTCGTCTGCCGCTGTTGGAGGCCTCTTGGTGCCTGGTCCGCTGGCCTCAAGAAGCCACTTGTCGGCGTCGGCTCTGCTTTCACGACTTAGGAAAGGCGGTTTAAACGCCGTGACAGCCAAGGCCCGGCCAGAGCGGGAGCTGCGGCGGACAAAAGGCGTGGCCCCCCACGGCCTCGAATCGAACAAGCCACCGCTCCTCCGCTGCAGGGAGCTCCCCGAGACGCGAAGACGGCGAACGCAGAGAGGCGCGCCCGCGGAGCGCCGCCGACCCTTCGCGACCCTTCGCGACCTTGGCTGCTGTCAGGTTCTGAGAGCAGCCGCCGAGCGAGAAAAAATACAGATTTCAGGTCGATCTTTTCATGATGCCATTCTTCTAAGCATGAGTCATAGATTTCTCATGTTAATCAGCTCATTAGCTTAACATACGTAGCAAGTTGCCGACACACAGGGCTTCAAAGTAAAGCAAACTGCTGCTTCAAGGATTGCTTGCGGCAGTTCTGTTCGGCAGTCGCAGTTGATGAGCCAAGCATGTAGCGTCATGCAAGGTTGTGGAATCTGTTTTGACTTTTCACATGCAAGGCCATGTTACGGTTGCAGTTAAGCTTGCTGTCGTGGAATGTGTCCTTGAATTTGATGGGTTGTTTGGGCTGAAGGTGGAAAGTGTCGCAGCAAAACCTCATTCATACCAATTGCTCCTTGGATGCATCGAAACCCTAACATGAATGAGCGGTCCAGCATTTGTCAGTAGCCCCAGAAGCAGTCTCCCAACGGCAAGTAATATCTTCCATGACAAGCAATGGATCGACTAGCTGTCAGGATCTCAGAGTGAAATCGCTTGCAATGTGCTGCCCCGGACACTGCGTCTAAGGTGGTGGCAGCCAACCCTCCATCTATTCGCGGTTCAGGACGGACCTCCTGTAGCAAACAACATGATTATCATGTCCATAGCCATTTGAGCCTGCAGGGAGAAACTGCCAGACAAACCATTGTTAGTCAGCGGCGCAGTCGGAGGACCATGCGTCGCATACCAAGCGAAAGTGGAACCGACCCTTCCGCAGCACGTCCGGCTAAATTGCATCGAAAGGTGATCTTCCTGTGCACACCCTTGCGAAATGGATTGACCTTGGGCGCCCAGGACGCAAGTTGTTGGCATGCAACGTTTTGATGGTGAAAAAGCTGTGTCTGTTAGGCAGGACTGCAACCCACCACAGACCCCCATGCAGAAGGAGAACACCACGCTCTTTGCAAGAATTGAAGCTGCCGTGCAGGACAAGAAGTCGGGCATCGCTGGTTTATACCGCAAGGTTCGGGTCCAAGGTTTGGATTGCGCTCCAAAAGGCTTTTCAGATTCACAGCGAAAAAAGCGAGGTTTTTCGAGGTGGCCCGCAAGCAGGCTGGACCGGCGGCTTGGCACCCGCTGCCCGCTGCCCGAAGCGCTCTGAACGGTCCTTCCATGTCCTTCGGCTCTTCCTCAGGTCGTCGCTTGCCCTCAGTTCCTGGCAGTTGGCCCTGTGCAAGCCTTAAAGGGGCCCTGGACTCAGCGAAAGACGACGAAAGAGAATTTCTGTTTGCAGATGTACCACTTCATGAATGGCGGCTTGATGGAGCTGACATCTGCCAAAGCCTGAGTCTAGCAGTCTAGCAGTCTAGCATACAGCCTGCGCACCATGCAGTGTCCTCCCAAGAACTGAGGCATCCAAACTGTTTTGTTCAGTGCCAGAGCTGCAAGAAGCGAGTGAGCGACTTGCTTGTTGACGCCTACAAGGCAGTTGCTTCTTTTGGAGCTTCACTCCTTGAGACGGTGCGCCGGCTGCAATGCCTTCTTCTTGCGAGGGGGAGAGCAGTCTCTTGCGACTTTGGCTCAAGTTTCTGACCTAACCATGGGTGCGGGCTTGGTGTCGCTCAAAGCGTCGAAGCCTCGACAAAGAGAGTGCTTCTTCGTGTTGCACTTGGTGCTCGAGATTCAGGCAGAATGTGGCAGCATGGCATCAGAGGGCAGCTCGACCAGAGGGAAGAGTTGCACTCACTGCACTCAAAAGAGCTCTGACTTCAGGCAAAGCGAAAGCTCGCGGATCACCCGAGGAGAGCCCCCGAATCGTGTAGTGTCATGTCCGGGCTGTAAGTCAGGCCGGTGCTGTGCAGGAAAAGAATGAGGGAAGCGCCCAGCACTCAGAGCGCTAGAACACACACGGACGGCACGGGGCCGGGGCCCTTGCTTCGCTCAGGTGTTGAAGTCCAGGCCTCAGATCGAAAACAGAGGGCGGTGTGCCGTCTTGCCGTTTTCCAAGGGCGGGCCCGGGCGGCGCCGGCCCCGGCGGCGGGGGCCCCGGCGGCGGGGGCACCGCGGGCCGAAGCCGCGACAACTTTTTATCGGCTGCTGTTCTGGGCAACATGGTGCGCTCCTCGGCCTCGGAGATCTCTCCCGATTCAACGCTGTGACACTGTGAGACAGGTCAGTCTTGGGTCGGATGCTGCCAATGCTGGCATGATGGCGGCACCTTGAAAGCGTCTTCTTGTGGCTGCGGGCTGTTGGGGCAACATGCGCTCTGCACGTGGTCAGGATTTGGCAGGAGTGAAGGGGACGTGAATCTGTGGAGAGCCCCAGACTCCCCAGACGTCCAGGTAAGACATGCACGGATCATCCAGCAGCTCATTCTGGCTTCTGGAAACGAAGCCAGCAAAGCTTATGAGCATCTGGCTCGCACATCAGGGCACTGGCGCACTGGTCACTGGTGTGTGCTCTTTCTGCAAGTCAGGAAATGGCAGCGCCGGGGCAAAGCCTCTGTGTTCTCAAGGAAAGACGTGGATGACCTGCAGTGTCTTGGCCGCTGCAGAAGTGCCTGCCCCCTCCCCGGTGCTCGCCGAGTGCCGGCTCTGATTCCCTGAATATCCTCTGCTCTTTCTCTCTTTTTCTCGGGCCCCGCATGAAGTCATACCCAGTACATACACGTATATAAGCAGCAGACAGCTTGCTTTGAAAGCTCCCTCTCCTCCCTTCTTCCCCCAGCCCCCCAGCCTCCGCCTCGTCGCTTCGTTCTCTGCAGAGAGGAACGACGTGCGGAAAGCGGGGAACAAGCTGCAGCAGAAGCGCCGCGCGAGCCTCCTGCAGCGCCTCTCCACGGAGGCCTCCACGGCCACGGGCCTCCAAGCGCAGGAGAGAGGGCCGCGTCTCTAGGGTGCGCGCGCCTGTATACGCTGACTGAGAGGACGCTTTTGGAAGCCGACGTTCGATGACGGAGACGCCGAAGCCGGAAGCGAGACAAGGCGGAGGGCTTTAAGGTTGCCGCCGCCACGTGGGGGGCGTTGGCCTCGGAGCAGGTGGAGCCTCGCCGGAGTCCCGCGAGTCCTTCGCTTCCGGCAGCGGCTCAGGAGAGGGAAACCTGTGCAGGTAGAGCGTGTGCACTGCACAGACTGTGCACTGTGCACGCATGCTGTGCCTTCTGCAGACCAGCCAAGTGGCGAGAGTGCCGAGCCCGGCGGCGGGCCCTCCTCGAGCGGGACCTCCAGCGACAGCTCGAGTGACTCTGGAGACTCCGACGAAGAGGCGAGAGCGGCGGAACTTGCGCTCTTCCGCCGACGCCGTCGCTCTGTCTGTGGGCGGCGAGGTGCCAGGGCTGGGCTTCATGCGCATGCGCGGGCGCCAAGAAGCGCACCGCAAAAGCAGCGGATCGGATCGCTCCTCGCTCTGCCGTTCCGCGGATCCCGAGGGCCGGCGGGCGAAGGGCCTCTTTCTCTGCATCGGAGAATCCTCTGAACCTCGTCGCCCAGAGGCCAAGAACCCATGCCGCCCAGGGCATATGAATCCTCTGAGAGCCTCGTGTAGACTTGGCAGTGGAAGGAGGATCGCGGTTCGTCAGCCGTCGCTGCTGCAGCAGCCCGCCCTGGGACAGCTGGTGCGGCAATCCATGCTGAGCCCGGGCGGGGGTTCGGCTGGAGCTACCCTGCAGCCGAACCCTGCAGGAAGTGAGGCCCGGCGGGGGCGGTAGGGGGGGCGGTAGCACGGTGCCGCCGGTGCCGCCACGCGCGGTTTGCGCGGTTTTTTTTTTGGGAGGCGCGGCCGAAGAGGCAGTCGCAGTGGGGTTGCGGCCTCGGCGGCCTCGGCGGCCTCGGCGGCCTCGGCCTCGGCAGACGAAAGCTCCCCTCCTCGCCCCGCTCGTCGAGGTCAACTTGCAGGCCTGGCCAGGCCAGCACAGCCGCCTTTGCTTTTACAATCTTTTACACTTCTTTGTCGCTTTCTCGCTTTGTCATTGACCAGGCTTCTCATACCGAAAGACGGGAGTGCAGGAGAAGCCGCGGGCAGGCTATTTCCCATGATGGGTTGTGTCGAGTGGAGTTTTCTGCAAGGACCTGGATCCAGCATTTCTGCAGCACCAGACGAGTCGGGTGAGCTGCAGAGTTCGGGCGAAGCTTCTCGAAGTCTTGTCAGTTTCACCCCGTGAGGCCGCAGTGATGTTGAGCAGAGCGACACGCAAGACGAAGGCATCAACGAAGGTCGCTCTGGGCTTGTGCGCGGCTGGGCGCGGTGAGCGCAGCCCGAGTGCAAGGACGAACCTTGGAGCTCACCCCTGCTCAGAGACGGAAGCTGCCGGAGGTCCGAAAGCCAGCTCTCTCTCTCTCTCTCTCTTTGTGGCACGGTCAGGTCTTTGGGATCTCAAAGTTCCGTGACAGGAGCGAGGGCGGGGGTGAGGGTGACACGCCTGAAGAAGTTCCTCATTCCGCAACGAGGACGACCATCCTCGGACAGCAATGGCAGGAGCCGGCCCCGACCTTGAAGCGCTTCCACCTCGAGGCGCCGAGAAAGCCCGGCGGCAGTTTTTTCCCTTCTCTGCGTCTCTCTGCTCTCTCTCTTTGGTCAGGTGGCAGAGCGGCTTGGCCTCGACGCGGGAGACTGGGATCCAGGCAGAGCGAGCTTTGGAGCTTTCAGAAGGCCACCCGCTTTCTTTTTGGCGGCCGAGCCTCTGTCTCTGAGGGCTGACCTATGAGATGAGCGTCGGGAAGTTGGAGGAGCTGGCCGAGAGGAAGATCTTGCGACATCAGGATCGGGCGGCCACGCGGATCCAGAGCAGGCGCTGAGCGCAGACTCTGACTCGCCTTGCTGCTCTTGCTGCTCTTGCGCCTTGCTGCTGCGGATTGCTTGCGGATTGCTTGCAGCATTGCAGCGTGCAGGTGGAGGAGCTACCGAATCCGTTTGCCCATGCGGCAGGCGCACGAGCGGCCGCGCCTTGCGCCCCATCGTCTCGTCCCGTCTCGTCCCATCTGAGGCCATCCTGCAAAGGTTGGCGGCCCGGCACAGACTCCGAAGCTGGATTCGCCGGGTCATCCGGAGGACATTCTGACACCCCGTGACCCCTTCCCGTCCTGTGGTCCTGCAAGAGAAGCCGTTTCTTTCTCGAGGAGACGTGTGGCGGATCGCATGAACCACCTGCGCTTCTGTATCCAAGCGGCCATCACCATCCAGGAAAAGCTTCGCTGCTCTGTCTCGGCCCGGCGCTGGTTGGCCCCCCGCTTTTGCCTGCCAGGCGCATCTCCGCCGGTGGAGGGTGCAGAGAGAGCTGGCCTCTGCAAGAGACCTGCATCGCGTGCAGTGCCAAGAAGCAGCCCAGCGCAGCCCAGTCATGGGCTCTCATGGCGCATCGGCACGCGACGGCGCGTCGGCGCGTCGGCGCGAGGTGCAGTACCGAATGACCCTCCTGAGCAAAGAGCTTCTTGGGAGGAGCCGGAAAGAGGCTGGGCCCTGCAAGTAAACCTACCAGTATCCGTACCTCTCACCGCTCTCCGCGCCTTCGGCTCCCTTCCTTTCGATTGCAGCAGACGTCGTGTTACTGAAGTCCAAGTGTGTTTTGCGACCCCTTTCATCGTGCAGAGGGCTCGGAAGGAGTCTGATATAACCGCAGTGGCGAAAATGCAGGGGGACTGCGGGATCCTTTCAGTTCAGCAGTTGTCGTGGGGAATTTGTGCAGTTCTGCTCATGGCCTCAGCCGCCGCGCCGCGCATTGCGCATTTGCATTTGACGCAGGAGGAAGATCCGGAGCAACGATCCGGATCCGCCGGGGGGGCGGCGGAGTCGTCTTCTGGTCTCACACGGGCAGAAGAGCTGCCTGCAGGGATTCCTTAAGGTAAGGTAAGGCGTTTTTTCTGCTTCTAAGGAGCAAAAAGGCGCTTCGGCTCTTCTTGGGGAAGTGGGGTTGGAGCATTTACAAAAGTTGGAGCAAGGGCGTGGGCCCTTATATGTCAGGTGCTGACCTTCGGTTCTCAATCCAGGCCAGGGCCTCAGCGGGCCTCAGCGCGCTCGGCTCCGCGGCTCGGCCGGCGGCTCTTCCCCAAGGAACGCTCAGATGGCGATGCCCTGGCATGGCTTGGGCTTGGGCTTCTTGGAGCCGGGCCCAGAGCTCTGCCCTGCTGCTCTGCACTGCCAGGTACAACAAGTCCTTTGTTCTCTTCGCATCCGTTGTGGATGGCTCGCGCAAAAACGTGCCTCGGCGGATGCTGGGGGGCTCGTTGCCCGCACGTGCGAAAAAGCCACAGTACTTTCGCTTCTTTGGAGGTTCCCTTGACACCTGTTCAGGACCGCAGAGACACATCTCACGTCCGGCATCCGTCTTCTTCAAGCTTTTCTCTTGGCAGGACATGTGGGGCCCTGGTGCCGAGGTTGGGCGGCCAAGCTCTTTTCGGGGGCCCTCCCCGGCCCAGAAGTAGCTGCTCTGCGCTGCTCTGCGCTGAGGCACTCCTGATCCGAAACTTCCTCAGCGCCCGGGCCACAGCGATACCCCACATGTCTACCCTTCTGGAGATCAGAGTACGCTCAAAAGAGCCGGCCTTTAAAGCGAGAGGTCATGGCAGTTCGAAGCCTCTCGCCCTGGTTTCAGCTGCTTGGCAGAAGGAACGGAGGGCCGGAGAGCCGGCCCCGCTGCTGTGATTCTGTGATGCTCTCCGCTCCGCTCTGCTCTCCTCTGCCTCCTCGGCGTGCTCTGTTTCTTGTGCTGCTCTTCTGCCTCCGATGCTGCTCTTCTGCCTCTTTTTCTCGGCCTCCTCTCGAAGGGAGCGGCTGCCGGAGATGCGGGGCAAGGCGGGCCTCTGCGACGTGGGGAGCTCCCTGGCTCGGAGCTGAGCCGCTGAGCCGCTGAGCCGCCCTCCTCCTCCTCCTCCTCGCTGGCTGATCCGATCCCGACGGCTGTCGTCCTGAGGTGATGTGCAGCGTGACGGCCCCGGTTCACCAACTCTTCAACTTCCTCGCCACGAGCCCCGAGGAGAGCCCTGAGCCCATCTGAGCCCCCGGAGGAGAGCCCCAGCTGTGGGAGCGTCTCCGGAGCCTGGCAGGCGAAGTTTGTGAGCTTTGCCCGCAGGGCGAGCATGGCGCGCAGGCACCCCTGGTCCAACGCACCGTCATGTGGAGCTCTTGAGCTCAGAATGCTCTCTTCTCCGCAGCTCTTCAAGACAGCTACGTCTCCTTCTGAAAGCCTCCAAATTAGACGCTCGTCATGTGTCTGTGTCAGGGTTCAGCTAGCCACGTGCGCTTGTGTAGCTTGTGTAGTCTGTAAATGAGAACGCATGCGGAGCTGCCAGCGCTTGCGATCCGATGACCTTTGCCGACGAGCTACGAGCTGCGCGAGCCGCGGTCGGGCTTGGCATTGCACCGCCTTCATGCCAAGGGCCTGCATCTGCCTGCAGAGGCTCTTCACGCAGAGAGAGTCGGGACAGGGAGGCCGACGAAGCAAGCGCGCCTGGAGGCGCTAGGCTTAGGGCCACTAGGATGCGCCCCGCAGTCTCTGAATCGCCGCTCCTTGCCTGTCAGGTTCCCCGAGCAGATCCGAACGGCCCGACGAGCACGCCGTCAACAGCCCAGCCTTCGGCAATCGCAGCTTCCGGTGTCCTTGAGAGACCGGTGGAAGATCTCTCCAGCTCTCCTGGCCGCGCCAGGGTCAACCCCAGCAACCCCAGCAACCCCAGCTTCAGCAGCTTTCCCAGCAACCTCCCCAACCCCAGCAACCCCAGCAACCCCAGCAAGCCTAGCAACCCCAGCAACCCCAGCAACCCCAGCAACCCCAGCAACCCCAGCAACCCCAGCAACCCCAGCAACCCCAGCAACCCCAGCAACCCCAGCAACCCCAGCAACCCCAGCAAGCCTAGCAACCCCAGCAACCCCAGCAACCCCAGCAACCCCAGCAACCCCAGCAACCCCAGCTTCAGCAGCTTTTCCAGCAACCCCAGCAACCCCAGCAACCCCAGCAACCCCAGCTTCAGCAGCTTTCCCAGCAACCCCAGCAAGCCTAGCAACCCCCACCCCGCCAACTCCAGCCTCAGCAGCTCCCCCAAACCCACCTCGAAGAAGGCACGAGAGCTTCTTCGCCAATCCAGCTTCGAAGCCAGACTCGAAGCCTTCGTCGCGACGAACTTCGAGGCTGAGGCGCACGAGGCGCCGATCTGGGGGAAATGGAGCTCCTGTGCGGGCGGCGCGCTCTGTGCCAGGCAGACGAGCTGCGGCTTTGCTCAATTGGGTGACACAGTGACACAGTGAGTGAGCAGGGAAGAGGCTGAGAGGCTGAGAGGCGCCTGCGATAGGATCGAAGAGGCCCCTCGCCCGCCGGAGGCTTCGGACGCCTCGGCCTCCGCTTCGCTCGAGTTTCGCTCTTCGCAGGAGCAAGCGAGGGAGCGCTTCGCCCGGCGACTCGCGCAAGGCACCCTGGACGAGGCTCGAGATGAGCGCAGCTGCGCGTTAACATGCGCCACTATGGTTAAAAACCGAGAGCACCTGTGGAGCGTCGGTCGCATAGCGCTTATAAGCTCGGGGGGGAGGGGGGGGGCAGGGCAGAGTGTGACGCAGGCGTCGCTGCCGAGCCTGTGAGAAGCCAAGACGAGACGGCCGCCTCGACTCAGAGTGCAGTTCGCAAAAGAGAGCCGTTTTCTCTCAGGCTCTTGGAGCTTCAGACGGAGGCTCCTTCCTGGGGCAGCACGAGGCGAGGCGGCTGCCCGTTTTCGGCGCCAAGCTTCGTCGCTTTCCGCGGTAGGCGGCTGCGCAGTGTGGCATTGCTTCTGGTCTACGTGTCTGGAGCCGATGGACGATGGACCCGTCCGTGAAGGGTATGGAACGCTGCGAAGTTGTGAGGTCTCGGTCCTCTCGAGTCTGTCGGGGTGCGTTCGTTGCGAGGACCCCAGCTGCCGAGCTAGTCACATTGGCTAGTCACATTTGGTGCAGACAGCTGACAGCTGACAGCTCAGGCACAGGGCCTCCCACTGCTGGGCCGGGAACTCGTGACACAGGGACGGGGATTGCCGACACAACGACATGTAGGGGCTCCATAGTGGCGCTCGATAGAACGTGGAGTTGCAGCCAGTTTCATTCTATGGTCCAAAAAGCCCTGCTTTGAGTGCCGACGACTCTTGAAGCGCCAACAGGCGAGCTGATGACCGAATCAGTGCAAGTGCTGGAGGCCGATGCAGACGTTGATGCCCGTTCTTCTTGAGCTGACCTCCTCTCCAGGCTGGGCCAGACACGGAGCGCCAGGAGGCCGCGAATTCGAATCCCTTCGGGAAATCTGTGCATCGGGAGAGGTTGTGATTGAAGTGTTTCGCGACAGCAAGTTTATGGTGCGGAACCCGTGGATGGTGCAGCTACGTTGTGGAAATTTACCGGGCTGTCGGAGGCAAGCAACAGGCAACAAGTGAGTTAAGAACTATCGACGCCTTTGCACCTAGTAGTGGTGTAGTAAAGCATAGCTTCTAGGAGTGTTCTAGGTCTTGCGCTGTAGGCTGTTGCATGCAGTGTTTCACTTGAAGTTATCTACAATACTTTGGCTCAAGGCATGACTCAGGAAAACAAGGTCTACTTGCACTTCTCTGCGGTAGGCCTCTGGGTTGGGTCGTTGCTTTAACTAAGTGACCTTGTTTTTGCACACCAGCCCGGGTCAAAACCAAGGCTGCGTGCATTCTCGTCTTTTCTAATGGACCGTCCGACCAGAAACCTGAGCTTCCACAAACGTTGTGTATTGTCGCAGGATTCCTGCGCGAACTTGGAGCTGTAGCAACGATGCAACCTGCCGGCCTGCGGCCTGTCAGGCGGGGCTGCGAACTCTGGCGAGCAAAGGGCTCAGAGCGTCTTCTGCACTCAGCGTAGTCAGTACTGCGCAGTGCAAGTACTCTCATCAGCAGCTTAAAGCACTCTCTCTTCTCTCTTCCTGCTCTTCTCTCTTGGCCTCTCTTTGGCCCAGGCCTCAGCTGCTTGAACGCCCTCGCAGTGGGCCGCGCCACGATGCGGGGCCCCCGGCCCCCGCCGGCCGTCTTTGCTTTTTCCGTCTTGACAGAAGATTCCAAGCTTTGGTCCCCTCAGGTGGGAGCATCGGCAGATCCTCGGCAAGGCCTTCGACCGCCTACACCGCCAGGGCCAAAGAGTGCTGAATCCAAAACTGAGAAGGGGGGGCTCTGGCGGCAAAATTGCGTGCGACGTCAGGTTGGTGCAGCCAGGAGAGGACGGCTCTGGCGGCCGAGCTGCGCGCCCCAACGCAGTCCTTGTCCAGGACGCGGGGGCGCGCAAACGCGAGCGTTTTTGCGGCTGAAGCGAAGTGTCGAAGTGTGGTTCGGAAGCGCTTCTCGGACCGGAGGAGGTGGCGGCAACAACCCAAGCCGGCGGTGCAGGATACCCCCGCCAACAAAGCCTTGCGGGTGAGCAGAGCGGCACATAGAATGAATGGGCAGACTGCCACGCTGCACGAACCCCGAGGTGAAGGTGCTGGAACTGATCCGACAGGCGGCTGACATTCCTCAGAGCTGTGAGGGGTTGGGCCGTTTGGGGTTGTGGCTCAGAGCCTCAGGGTCTGGAAGACGGTGCTGGGTGCGGCACCGAGAGCGCTGCCACAGTGCCCATATAGTGCCTCTGCCGAGAGAGCGAGACAGCCGAGGTCGCACGCGACCGTGGCCTCGGAGATCGAGGCGGCGCTCTACGCCCTCTATGCAGGCGCCAGCAGCGACTACCGGCAGCACGCCCGGATGCTCCGTCCAGGCCTCAGCTTGCGGAGCTGCCGCATGCATGCTGCCGCATGCATGCTGCCGCGGCTTGCGCATGCTGCGCAAGGTCACAACATGGTTCAGCCGGAGAACGGTGCCCTCAGAAGCCGGGGCCTCGGCACGCAGCGAGTACCCGCTTCAGCGAGCGCGCTGGTGCGCGCCGGGCGCGCTGGTCCGCGCTGGTCGCAAGGACGAATCCTGACTGGGGAAATCGGTGCGCAGGACTCGCCGGGTAGCCACCTCAACTTATTATATCTTCTTGGTGACTTCTCCGTAACTTTCGCTTTAGGGCAAAGTTGTCGGGTAGACCACACCCACATCAGAGGGGGGTGGCTTCCCTCGTGACAGGACTTGGTCCGAATGGACTCGAGGTCCTTGGCCCCGGAGACACTGCAGGACGCAGGAGGGGCGCTTCGGGAAGGCGGGCGTTTTTCTTTTCGGCCACGAGGAGCAAAGGCGCCGTGAGGAGTTGGAAGCCCTGAAGAGCGCGGGACCCTCAGAGAGGCCGCTCAAACACTGCATCCTGCTAGACTGCTAGATCCTGCTACATCCTGCGCCTCGACTCCTCGAGGTCGTGATCGCAGAGGCGAAGAGCGCGGCAGCCGCACCCCCATCTTTCGACTGGCGAGATGAAACCTACAACCCAAGGCCTGTCGCCTGTCGCCTCTTTCGGAGTGCCCTGTCTCCTCTTAGCCTGAGCCCCGCGCCTGCGCAGTGCCAGAGAAGAGGAAGATGCTGGAGCTCGGCAGGCGCGCGAGAGCTGGGGAGAGTGCGCAGCGGGCAAAGCGGACGGAGAGGTGCAATCGGCGCACGAGAGCTCTGCCGAGTTCATGGAGCAACCCACGCCGCAGGGCGCCCGGAGCCGGGGGGGAGGGCCGGAGAGCGCCGCGAGCGAAAAAACTCGCCGCGAGCGCTCCGAGGCTTCGCACCAGCTCCCAAGGAAACCCAGGCGGAGCTTCGCAGGCTCCCAGCACGCCCGAGGCGCGCCGCGGCTGCGCCCCGCGGCTGCGCGCGCTGCTCCGTGCTCCATCGCTGCTGCGCTTCTCTGCGCTTCTCTGCGCTGTCAAGCGGAGGCCATGGCGACCCCGGCGCCCGAGGACGACGACGAGCAAGGGGATGATCTGATCCGGCATTTCTCGCAGCGAGTGCACTGAGAGCCGCTTTTCACGAGCTCAGAACTCTGCACTCCTTGCAAGTCTTGGGCTAGCCGACAGCCGACGGCTTCCCGCGGGAAGACTGCAGTTGCGGCCACAAAGAGAGCCCGAGAGTCTCAATTGTCTTGCTTTCTCTCATGGGCAAGGGAGCTAGCTTTGCCGTGCAGGTTCCTTCGGGAGCAGTACTTCGTGCCATCGAAGCCCCGCGAGGTGCAACGCAGAAGGGCGCGGGGGCGTCTCTCCACTATCCAGCGGTCCAGCTTCTCTTATCGCTCTACTACACTGTCTCGAATCGGAAATCGAAGGCAGCACTCCAGTGGGCTCATGATTGGGGTAGGTAAGGCCATGACACCGGTCCCGTTCCGACTTAAAAGTCCACGTCTGGCAGGTGATGATCACCGATTTCAAGCAACCGCTTCCTCAGCAGGAGTACAGCTGGAGGACAAGATGTGACGCTTTTGCAGCAGTGCAAGGGAATAAGAAAGAACACTGAAGTAGTTCTGCGAGACTGAAAGTTCAAGCAGTACAGGATCTCACCCGTGGCTCTCCGAGACTTCGGGTCCCGCCACTCCAGCTTTGCCGCCTTTGCCCCTTTGTGTGAGCTCCTCGCCATGAGTTTCTGCGTGCACATGACGGCTTTGGCTCGAAGAAATTCGAAGAGAGCCCCAGAGTAGAAGCGCTGTTCTACCCGAAAGGGGCCGCAGCCGCTAACGCCGCTACCAGTGTCTGTCGCTGCGACCTCGACGTCCGCCGAGCTCGCGGCCGTCCATGGGGCGCTCCCGCCGCAGCGTGAGCGGCAACCGCTCGCGGCTTCCGGCAGAGGAGCGGAGAGCGGAGAGCAGCGGAGACCGCGTCGGGTGTCGGCTGTCGCGGCTGTTGCGCTCTTGCTGTCAGGATGCCACAAAGCTTTGAGAAGGCCAAGGAGAAGGCGGAGGCGGCTGAGGGCCGAGATCTGGGCCAGGGCGGCCGGGGCCACAGAGCGGAGCTTGTGGACAGGATGGCGGATCTGGCTCAGCTGAGGTCCAGCCCTGCCAAGCTGGCAGGCAGAGCCGGAGCACGGGGATTTGGAGCGATTCATTAGGTGCGGCATGCCGGAGTGCGTGAACGGTTCGGCGGGGCTTGCATCTGGACTCCAGGTATTGCAGAACTTCCAAATGCCCGGACTTCCAGGCTGTGTCGGGGAGCCACCAAGCAAGCCGTTCAAGCTGTTGAGCACTGCGGTAGGCTGGACATTGCGAGCTTCACAAGCCGATGCAGTGGCACACTCGGCATTTTTTCACGGCGTTCTCCATCAGTCGATGGGCATTTTTTGGCTACACAGGTGCTTTCACTTCCATTTCGAGGCTCGTCGGGCTCTAGGCCTCGAGAGACGCAGCCCGAGCCCCCGTCCCCGAACTCGACTTTGCCCACAAAGGGCAGCCATGGCATTGCAAGGAAACTCCATACTAAACTTGGGCTAGCAAGAGAGCCGCGATTCCAGAGCAAGCACTTCCTGCGCCTAAGTTCTACACCATATGATCTCTGAGGTCCCGCCAAGGTCTCACAGAAGAGCCAGGATAAAGTGGACATTCGCGTTCGACTGCATGAGCCAGATGCGAAATTCGCGATAAAGGATCTCGGAAGGCTTGAGAAGCAAAGGTCCGTGGATGGTGGAACGAGACTTGCAGCGGGCGCACGCGGCGGTGGCGGCTGCAGCACTCCTCCTCCCTCCGCCCTTCCGCCTCCGCTGCGTCTTCGCGACTCCTCTGCAGGGCCAGCGCCGGCGCAGCGTCCTCGGCCTGGACGGGAAGCTCTGCTACTGGGAGCAGCTCGGCCAGCACGGCCCCCCTGCCCGGCCCCTCTCATGGCTCTGCTGTTGGGCTGAGGCTTCCCTGCAAGTGGATCTCGCAGCCCAACAAGCGCCGAGCTCGGCAGCAGGGGCGCAGCACAGGTGGCCGAAACAGCGTCCGCCTAGGTGCCACTTGGGTGACCGCTGCCTCTTCGCGCACTCCAAAGGCGAGATCTCCTACCACCCGGCAAAGTACAAAACCCGACTCTGCAACGGCCAAGGGCTCAGAGGCACCGGTCTGGCCCTGCGGCGCATTTTTGCCTCAAGCAAAAGGCGGAGATTGCCAGAAGGCGACTTGCTGCTTCGCACATTCGGAGAAGGAGCAAGAAGTAAGTGTTTTCTAGATCACAGATGTCTGCTACGCAGCTGTCGCTTGAAGGAGCTGCGAAGCCAAGCTGTCGCTCGCTACTCCCATGGGATGGCCCTTACCGAAGGAGAGAGGCCAAAGAAGGAGCTGAAGGAGCTGAGCGGCGTCCTCCGGGCTGAAAGCGTCCCGGAGGAGGGGCCCCCGCCCTCGGGGGGCCCTCGCTCGGGCTCAGGGGGCGCTTCGGGTTCGGGCACCAACACCCGAGGCCGCACTCTGAGACGAGACGATGGGCAGCTTTTCACAGCTCTTTTCTGTCTGTCTGCGCATGGACCAGGTCTGGAACCTGTGGATTTGAAGACCTTCAAGGCGCGGCTGTCGGCAGAAGCGGTGGTCGCGAACCGGGGAGCCGGCAGTGCGGTACTGCAGGTCTTCCCCTGTCGCAAAGGCAGAGGCCGGGGCGGCTGGGAAGTGCTGGGCCCAGCCGGCCCAGCGGAGCCCTACGAGCACCCGAGGCGTCCACGATCGGAAGCTTTGCGGCTTCTACCACAACCCACGCGACCGGCGCCGGCCGCCCACCTGCGGCTACCGACCCGAGCCCTGCCCAGAGCCGCTTGGCTCTGTCAGTGCAGAGCGCCGGCAAGGAAGAGACGAATGGAAGCAAAAAGGAAGAAAGAACCGAACGAACAGGAGACTACACAAGACCAATCCCATGCACGGTGCTGCCGCTTCTCCATGCTTCTCCGCCTCCGCTCACGAAAAGCGTCTCAGATCCGATTTCAGTTGAGCGTGCTAAACTGAAGGTTTCTTGACGGCTGGAACAGCCGTTGAGCTCGCTCCGAAACGCCGTTCAAGGCTCACAAAGGGAAGGGCTTGCGCATGCAAGTGACAAGACCTTGAACGCTTGCAGAGTCTAGGGAACTACACGTCTAGCCGTGCTGCATCTTTTTACTCGCATTGGTAGCGATAACCTGATGGCTGCTCTGACTTGTGATGATGACCTGTTCGACTGTACTGGTGCGGCACGATCACGGGGCGAGAGCGCCGATGGCGCTTGGGCAGCTGACGGCATCGATGGTAGAAGCTGAAGCGCTGAGGCTCTTCAAGGACATCCACACCTCCGACCCGCTCTATCGTCGACTTGGGCATCCTGAGGCTAGAGGGCGAGGCCGAGGAGGACTTTATTCGCAGGCAGGGTCATCGGCATCTTCGACTGCGAGGTCTTCTTTTCCTAGCTCCTTGGCTTCCCGGGCGGCGAGTTCTTCTGCGATTCTTTCCAGTTCGGCCCCGGCAGGCTTTTGCAGCCGAGGGCGACGGGGAGACCGAGATTTACGACGAGGACCATGATGAAGAGGAGCTCGTGGCCGACGAGGGCGATGCGAGCCCCAGCTTGGATGAAGTATTGGAGTCCGAGGCCCAGGCGCTGGCGGCCGAACTCGAGGAAGCAGAGAGCGAAGGCTTGGACAGTGGAACGCTAGGCAGCGTCGAGGACACCTTTGGCACGCTGCGGAGGACCTGCTATCCATGAGAGAGGCGCGCACCAAGCTGCAGGAGATCAGAAAAGACCGAGGATTTGGGAAGGCGTCTCCTGCTTCTTCCGGTGCTCGCTCCAATCCCTCTTCTCCTTCGTCGGCTGGCGGCGGGATCCGAAAGAAGGGGACTTGCTTCGATTGTGGTTTGCCGGGGCATTGGGCAGGAGACCAGGTGTGCACAAAGCCTGGCGCTGGATTGGGCCGCAAGGGCGGCGGCCGTGGCAGCGGCAGTGCTGGCACACCGGCCCGACGGGTTCAGCTCACAGAGGTGCTCGCTGCCGAGACCAAGGAGGAGCCCCCGAGTGCCACTCACGAGTGGCCGTTGTGACCACGTTGGAGGAAGCCTTCGAGATTGGCGGCCGCCCCCATGAGACCTTTGTGGGACACATGCTGGCGAGTGACAAAAAATTGGTGGGTGCTTTGGATTCGGCTTGCAATCGCACCGTCTGTGGAAAGCCATGGTTCGAGCATTACATGAAAGCACTCAAAGATGACGCTTGTTGACAGGCCGTGGCACCGCACCTCAAGTCGGAGACCGAGAAGGAAACCTTTAAGTTTGGGAACGACGGCACCAAAATCAGCTTTCAGAGAGAGAAGTTGCCCATGATGGTGGGGAGCACCCTTGTTTTCGTGCGGGCCAGCGTTGTTGGTCGAAACCTTGGGCTTGCTGCTCGGAAGGGACTTCTTGGAGGCCATCGGTGGAGTGATCAGTTTTACCCGCAAAGCACTTAGAGCAGATCACCTGGACGGCCGCCGCATTTCAGCTTGTCGACCGTGTCGTCGGATGACACCTCGACTCTCAGAAGCGTGGCTAGTCGCAGCAAGTCTTGCTTCAAAGACGGCAGCCCTCCGTGGGGATCCAAAAGTGTCCTGCCCGCCCGGAGGTCCTCCCCTTTTGCCCGCTTCTCGTCCGCCTCCTCGCGGTACTTCGCCATGATTTGCCCTTGGATCGCCGCCTTCGCCCCTTTGGTGGCCTTCATAGCGGGCATCCCGTCCAGCACCGGGTCCTCCAGAAAGGAAAGACGAACTCCCAGTCGATCCCGAAGGTAAGCCGCACCACGGAGGAGCTCTGGGTTGTCGAAGCTCCCTTTCAGCACAGCTTGCCGGTAGTGCCGTCGAGGGTAGGCTCCACTCTTGACCATGCTTTCCGCTTGGGCTTTCCAGGCTTCCCCCTCTGGTGCTAAGGAAGGGGAACAAACCGAAGCCACGGTCGCTGCAGCAGCCAGAGCAGCAGCCCACCGAAGTGCCAGCGGCTTCTTGCCGCCAGTCGGAGGCACATTCTTTTGAATCGTTCGGCAACCCTGTCGCCTCTCGAAGCCATGCCCTCCATGGTTCACAGGTCCGCGGCCCTGGGCAGCGATTTTCTCACAGCGCTTCACGCTTGAGAGGTTTGCCGGCACGGTCTCAGAGGTCAAAGGCTTGGGGGGTTCCCCAAACACGTTTCAAGCGTAGCTCTAAACTTCAGAAACGCTGCCACCTGTCAGCCATGTTATGGGCCATGTTCCCTCATGTTTTCGGGCCAAGAAGACAGAGTTTCCACACTGTTTGGGGCCGAACACAGCAGTGTTTCCACTTGTTTTTGGGCCAAGAAAACACAGAGTTTCCACACCATTTGGGGCCGAACACAACGATGTTTCCACATGTTTTCGGACCAAGAAAGACAGAGTTTCCACACTGTTTGGGGCCGAACACAGCAGTGTTTCCACATGTTTTTGGGCCGAGAAAACACAGAGTTTCCACACCATTTGGGGCTGAACACAACGATGTTTCCACATGTTTTTTGGCCAAGACACACAGAGTTTACACATTGTGTGGGTCCGAGCGCAACCGATTTTCTGATTTACTCTCATAGCCCAAGTATAGCATCATGTCCGGACGACGAAACCTTCAGGCTCCTTTCCAGCTGAGGTGTAAAGAAGAAAGTCGCTCGGTGCGCCATGGACTGGTGAATCCCGTCTGACATGAAGGGTGCAAAGCCCGGCCAGCTGGTGTTCTTGAAGGTGGATGCTCAGTTTGGAAATCCACCATGGAGACAAGGCATCATCATCCAGCGCAAGTCGCCCCCCATAGCCATACGGAAGGCCTCCTTCTCCAGCTCCTGTTCTGAGCCCGCTCGCCGGACCACGATCTCCCGGATCTTAGCTCGTAGCCAGTTCCAAGACTCTCCCTCGGCGTGGCCACGAGCATGCCTCGGCCAGAGCATAGCCCGCCACCATCGTGGAACTCCTTTATCCCATCGTTCTGGTAACAGCGCCTCGGAGGTCCCTGGCCACCGTGTAGCCGAGGACCCTCTGGTTGGTTCGTGACGTAGCCCAGGTCTGTGGAATCCACTGTATCCTGCAACGGTTGTTCCCCTTCTCCGGAGGCAGTCGCAGCAGTGGCCGTGCAGGTAGCGCGAGTTGCGCTAGCCAACGAGCGAAGTCGGAAGGCCATTCGCCCAGAGCAGCCTTAGCCAGCATGGGGCTTTGAGTAGCCGCGGGTGCAGTCGAAGGCGGGAGCGGCCCCAAGTAGCCGCCTGTGTCGTCAAAAGAAGGGAGGCCTTCGTGCACCGTAGCCGGCATCTTCAACGGAGTCTTGAGCAACAGCCATGCCACAGAACGTAGCCCCAGGCTGGTGAGCTGTGTGTGAGCCGGCCAGTGCCACATGCTAGCCGGGCGTTGCCCCTGGTGGGGTCCCGCCGGCATAGCCCCAAGATCTTCTGGTTGCTCCAAGACGAAGAAGGTAGCCGAGGCGAGGGCCGCTTTAGCTACTTCAAAAGAAAAATCAGCAAAAATGTTGCCAAGGATAGCCCGGTCTCTCTCCTTTGAGGTGAGCTTAGCCAGACCGCGTGGCTCGCCGAAGCTGCGGACGGGCCGGGGGCCTTTGCGGTGAGCGGTAGCCCGTGAGAAGGTCGCCACCGGTGGGGACATAGCCACGATGTCATAGGAGCCCGACTGGACCATAGTGCGATATTTGGATCTCGCCTTGGAGGTAGCCAAGTCAGTCGATGGACTTCTCGCCAGATCTAATGTTGACCTAGGATTAATAATCCCCCTACGATTAAAGGCGGCCTGCGGGCGGCTCCGGCCCCAATCTGTACTACTTTAAAGGCAGCACCCAAATAAGGATCGTTTTTTGTAGAAAACCCCCCACGATTAAAGGCAACACCGTCTGGGGATCTAAAATTTCAAAAAGTGCTTCGAAGACTACTTTTAAAGGGGGCAAGACTACATTTAAAGGGACTGCTACTGCTAATGCTACTGCTACTGCTACTGCCACTGCTACTACTGCTGCTACTACGACTACTACTACTAGCACCACTGTTTACTGCAATTTGACTTCACGGGATTATTTGGGGGTCTGTGATCCTGTGGGGGGCCTGCGACCTTGACAACCTTGAGGGGGGGGGGGGCGGGGGGGGGGTTTATTAATCAGGGGTCAACATTACGCAGCATATATCCACATCGACGCCGAAAGTGGAAGCTAGCCGTCGTAGATGCCACTGGAAGCTTCCCGGTCTCTCCCGGCCCGAAAAGAGGTACAAGACTTGTAGCCGGCGGCTTGTAAGAGGCGGAGCCGGGGTAGCCGAAGGTGGAGTCGCCGTCGGTGGCGCAGGAAGTCAGTTAGCCGCCGTGGATGGGGTAGCCGCGCCCGGGCAGTTGATGGCCGAGTGCTCGCCCCGACACTTCGTGCAAACATGCACGAAGTGGCACTTATCCCCTTTCTTACAGCCACCTTTCAAATTAAACCGAAAACAAATCGGCTTATTATCCTCGGTGCGGTTGAAGGTGCCAGTCTTCGCCTTCTTGTTGCTATCCTTGCCGTTCTTGCCCTTGCCTCTGCCTTTGCCCTTCTTGTTGGGCTTATCCGGCTGGTTGTTATCCCACGACCAGGGTTGCGGCCTCTTGGCGCAGAGCGCTAGCGGGGTCGTGAAATGGCGCTCCTTAGTAGCCGCATCCTTCCAGGATTGGACTAGCGCGTCGGCGAAGCCTATCCCCTTCAAGACCATCTGCTTGTACGTCTGCTTCCGGATAGCATTCTCGTAGGATAGCACCAGGGTCCATGGGGGAGCCAAGGATCCGCTAGCCTCGTTGGAGCGTAGCCCATAGCAGAAATCGCCGAGCAGATAGTCCTTATACTTCTCGAAGAGCTGAAAGTCGATATCCTTTAGCTCCGATCGCCCTGGGTGCTGCAAGCCTATCATCAAGAGGGCATTCTGCATCACCGTTAGCCTGAGCCGAAGCTGCTCCGGGCCTGATGGCATAGCCCCTTTCGAGGTAGCCTTCTTGAGCATAAGGGCGGTGCCACCAGCACATCCGGGTCTATCTCGTCTCTGGATAGCACCTCGTTCAGGGGCTCAGCCCTGAACTCGCCCGTCTCTAGCTCGTGCAGCTTTCGCTCAATGTATTCCTTCGCCGGAATATGCTTATCCTCGGGCTCGCCAAACTTCTGAGCAAAACACTGGCGCATAGCCATGTACTCAGTTTGGGGGATGAGCTCAGCCCATTCCCGGACTTCGCTAGCCGCTTCTCTGTCCGCTTGCTCGCGGGTCCGAGCCTGGGCCGCTCTCCAGGCCACCTTAAAGGCAGCCGCTAGCGCCCTGTTAGCCAGGCTGCTTTCCGGCTCTATCGAGAAGTCCTTCACTAGCCCCGATTTCAGATCGGCTTCGTCCTTGAAACTCGCCGAAAACTTCGCTATCGTGTCTATCCCGGCCTTGAACAAGGTCGCCTGGGATGTATCCGGTACCCGATTCTGGGTCAAAAGATAGCGGAAATCCGTGGAGCCTTTTGCTAGCTCCGCTGGATCAGGAGGGGCAGCCATGCCGAGACCTAGCTCTTGGAGAGCTAGCCGACTGTCAAAGGCCCGGAGGCTTGGGATGTCTGGATCCGCAACGACGCCGTGGAGACTTTGTCCGAAGAGGAGTCCGAGAGGGTCATGGCGACGCTGAGGCAACGGGGCGAATTGCACAAAGTGCTCACGCCGCGATTCGTCTACACCGACAAGAACGACGGACGAAGAACCGATGCCCAGGATCTTCCTCTCAAGGCATCGGCGCGTCTGGTGGTGCCCGGCTACAAGGACGTGACGGCCTTTGACCTCCGCAAGGACGCTCCCACCGCAAGCCGCACAAGTCAGCACCTCCTTTTCACGCTCGCCTCGAGCAAGTTCCACGAAGGGTGGCGGACCGGAAGCGCTGATGTGAAAAGCGCGTTCATGAAGGGCGAGCGGTATATGGAAGGGACAAGGGAGCTCTACATTCGCAATGTGGAAGTTCGTGGCGACAGCCCGTCCCTACCGGTCGGCCAAACCCTAAACCCTAACCCTAAACCTGCAAAGAGGCTTGCGCCTCATCAGAGCTTAGAGCTTGCCCTGACATCACTCCACACAGCTGGCAGCACCTATGACTTCAAACGCATGGCCCGCACACACGCTGTCTCGAATTGGTTTTACGCAAACAGCACATAATCTGTGAATGTCAACTCTGATGCTGTACAGCTGTTGTTCCAAAAGGTCCATGATGAGTTGCTCTACAGCATTATTGTACAAGTGCGCTGCATTGTTGCCTCATCGACCGGAACATGTGATAGCCCAAGGGTCATGTCTCGTAGCCTTCCCTTGAGACGATTGGCAGCCCGCAGTGACATGTTGTCATGACATATCTGCACTCCTCCTCGCCGACGTCGCGAGGCTTCGGCGCTCACATCACATACGCTGCCATCTCGCTATCACTGCAGATGCACTCTGCTTATCCTGTAGATCTCGCCATTGAAGCTGTGCCCTTCCTGACAGGTCTTTGTCCCGCCATAACCACAGCAGAAATCTTAACTGTCTCACTGTAGGAGCACCTCGATTCACTTTGGCTGCGAGCTGTCGTCCCAGTCGGGAGGCCAAATCCTCCTTTATTCCCGAGACCAAACATCCCTCCAGCCTTAGTCCCTCTTTCAGCTGCTCACAGTTCATCAGTAGTAGAACGTCGTGGCTCACCCGCGAAATCTCATCTTGATCTTGCGAAGGTCCCTCATCAGAATAAGGTGTACTCGGGGATGGCCTGGGTGTCATCGGTGGTCTTCTAGGTGGGGTTGAAGGTGGCGCCGGCATAGCTTCCTGCAAGGGGGAAGATGGCATCGGTGGCTGTCGAGTATCCGAAATGCTCGCAGGTAATGCTGGTGTAGATTCCCGATGGGTTGTGCCCACCGGGCGATCCCTTTCAGCAATCCGGACCAGCTCCGCCTCAATCGCCAACGCTGTAGCATCTCTCAACTTCTTCAGACGCTTGAGCTTCCTCGCTGAGGCTCCAGGCGTCCACTCCCTGTAGATTTCCATCATTCCCCACTTTACTGCTTCCCACAAAACCAAACCACCCAAGATCATCAGCAAGACCATGAAGATGCCCGCCATGTCCCAGTCAATCCGAATGGCCTGCGATACCTCATCATCTCTAGCTTCCACAGCCAGCATCATGATGCAACAAACCATCGCAACAAGCATCCTTGTAGCCACCGTCGTCGAAGTACGTGTTTTCACGGTTTTCACTCCTGTTTCCACACCCCAAAGTTCAAGCAGTGCAACTATCCTTTGCCCACTTAAAGCCTTGGTGAGGAGGTCCGCTGGTTGTACGATACCAGGACAATGGCGAGGAATGATCTCCCCTTTGGTGACCATATCATGTAACCAAGACGCCTTCAATCTCAAATGTCTTGTTCTCCAAGAGCCCGTCCCGGAACCAATCGCCAGAGCACTGGTACTGTCACTCGCGACCGTTTTAGGCCCGGGTTCCACATCGAGGTCAAGTAGCAAGGCCTCCAATCCGATCATCCCTATGGCTCCGTCGAGGATCGCCTGTAGCTCGCATTCAGCTGTCGATAGGGATATCATGGACTGGCGACTGCTTCGCCATCCAACGGGTGTCCCAGCCCAGCACACCATCCATCCAGTGTGGGATTTCGTGCTTGTAGGAGCAAACGCCGCATCCGGGTAGAGGACCAAGTTAGTTCCGTCGTTCGATATCATCATGCGGTAGTCCCGGGTCCCTTGCAGATAGCGGAGCACCTTTGCACCAATCAATAGGCATCGCTCCGGTGCCTTCAAGGTGATAGAAGCCATAAGGGAGCACACAAACGATAAGTCTGGCCTTGAGCGCTGGGCCAGCCACATCAACTCGCCCGTTATCCTCTGACTTTCTGCCACCGACTCCGGTGTGGCTGGTAGATCATCATCCAGCAGGTCGAACGAGGCCTGATCCTTTGCCAGGGGAATCTTATCCTTGTGCCCTTCCGGAACCCCATGTGACCTTAAGATCTCCTCGATATACCCTCTCTGGTTCACATAGATGACGTCGGTGTTGGCCTGGAGCTCCAATTCCATGCCGAGGAATCTCAACGGGCTGTTGGCTGCCAATATAGTTAGTTCTGACGTCTTCCAAACTTCCTGAATCGTTGCAGCTATTCCCCGTATGGTTGGTTCTTCTCCGAGCAACAAGATGTCGTCTACATGTATAATGACCAATGCGATGATCATGCCCGCCTGGTTCTTAAGGATCCACCATGCTGTTATTGTCCTGCCTTGACGTAGTCGAAGCTGTCCATTGAAGGTCATCTGTCGCAACACTCGGTCCCGGTGGGCCGACCATAACGCCGGTGCCTGGCGCAACCCGTAAAGGGCGCGTACCAGGCCCCATAGCTCACCCAGCGTTATCAAAGACAGCTTCTCCAACACGCGTGGTGGTGCAATGATATTTGTGATAAAGTGCTAGTTTAGGTGCGTGTATAGAGTGTGTGCACCTTGAGAGCAGCCTTGCAGAGACGTGTCCCTCTACCGCAGAGGGCCCTTTTGAGTCAAGCCGGCGAAGGCAAAATGAGACCAGTCTCGCACTGGTAGCGGAGCTCTCGGACACCTGGTCCAGAGCTCGGTAGAGCCCCTGCGCCACTCCGTCGGCCCATCGCGGCCGAGCCTAGAGCCATGGCCTCCGGGAGCCTGGCTTACAGGCATCATGCAGATTTGGAGACAGATCTCACGAAGTTTGGTTTCTTAGTCTACGGAGGAACAGTCCGAGACTTTCACGAGTGGGAGTTCCGAGCAATGACTCGGTGGACCCAGACCAAGGACGACGAGAAGAAGGATCTCGCGTCCAAGTTCCTCGACTCCTTAAGGGGCGAGGCATACATTGCCGCGGAAGACTTGGGTGCAGAAGTCCTTGGCTCCAAGGACAATATACCCAAAGTCATAGAGAAGGTGAGGACCAACCTGTTCCCCTTGCAGGAGCAAGAGAGCAAGGAGCTTTACAGGCTAGGTACTCAAATAGGAGGCATGCTGAGCCGGCAAGCCGGTGAGCCAATGACCTCGTACCTGTCGAGAAGGAGCCGCTGGTGGAGGAAGATGAAGCAATTGGACAAGACAGTGTCCATCAGCGAAAGCATCCTGACTGATCTACTGCTGGACAATGCAGGGATCAATCGGCAGGAGAGAATAATGGTGATCACCGCAATGGCGGGATCAGTGAAGACCGAGGACTGTGAGAAGGCTTTGATAAAGATGCATTCGCGCATCCACCTGCTAGAGAAGAAGAACCCCTCGCCTTTTGGGAAAGGCAAGGGGAAGCCTTACTCAGGGAAAGGCAAGAAAGGGAAAGCGCACAAGGGTGCGCAGTACTCCTACCTCAGTGCGGTAGAGGAGTTGTTCGACGCCACAGAGGACGACGGCGAAGACTACGCTTACACAGCAGACGCGTATGCCGCCGACGCCGATCAAGAGAATGACTGGGTTTACCCAGGTGGCGACGACAGCTACGCCGACTGGGGCGAGGAGACAGCGTTGGTAGCGCAGACGGCCGACGCATCCCTAAGGGACGTCGAGCTGGATGTGCTCACGGCCTTCCTGGGAACCGAAGGGTTCAACTCGGAAGACCGAGAGTCGATCGCACTCCTGACGGAGGCGGCTCAAGCCGAGACCATGGCTTTTATGGCCAGGTCAAAGGCGAAAGGAAAAGGGAAGCCGACGTCAAAATCGGCTCACTCCTACCGTCCACGCCCGAGCAACCTCAGCGTGGAGGACCGGCGCAAGAAGTTACAAGAAATAAAGAGCAAAAGCACATGCAAAGTGTGCGGGCGCCGGGGGCATTGGGCCGGAGACAAGGAGTGTCCCGGAAAGCAAGCGACTTCGTCAGGAGGCGCATCGGCAGCGTTCGTCGCGCAGGTCGTGCGCACCGAGGAGAAAGGTACCCAGACGGACACCTGGGGCCGAAAAGCCTCGGACACCAGCGACGACTCCGACGAACGGTTCGGCTACCTCAGCGTCGCGAACGACATGGGCCGCGTGGCCTACATGGGGTTCTTCGACGACGGCGACTTTGAGGAGTCGGACGAGGAGCTAGAGGCAGATAGTGCCCTAAGCTCTGCATGGAGCTATGTCGACTACCCAGAGGGGGGCGACATCAAGTTCAACTTCGGCATGCACAAAGGGCAGACCTATATGGACTGTCTTCGAGAACACCCAGACTACTACCACTGGGGCTTGTCAGAGAAGAACCCAAGCCCACAGCTTGAAGCTTACCTGAGGTGGGTGTTTAAGAACTTCGACGTGCCACCTGCTGGTGCGGGCAGACCCGTTCAGAGGGACCGCCCGGTTGCCGATAGGGATTGCGACCTTGATGTGGCACGGTCGCTTATCCTTTCAGGAAGGAAGGCCAAGTCGAAGCTTAGCATGATGAAGCAGGCAGACGAACCTTGCAGAGGCGGCTGCCCTGAGCGTGCTATCTCCAGAGCGGGAAGCAACGCGCACGTGATGAAAACCACGTGCATGATCTGTGGACACAAGACAAGTGTGCCACGACCAAAGGTGACGCCGACGAAAGCGACGCATGAGTGCGCGCATGAACGCGTGGACTTTAGATACAGCACAAGAAGCGTTCATAAGGTTTACTGCCTTGACTGTGACACGATCGTGGAGGAGACTCCACAGAGAGTGCACAAGATGGGCAAGGAGCTAGCGTCACAAGTCAAGTCATCGTCCTTGAAGCAGCAGGACTTGACTAGGAGACAACTAGATGAGGTAGAGCTCACTAGGATGGAGGCCGGAGATGTCATCAAGAAGTTCGTCAAGTACTGGGACAAGCGTTTGTGTAGGGTTGACGCAGTAACCTCTACAGAGCTGTCTAGTGTGCTAGAGGACTTCATAGATGTGAGTGTAGAGAGGCACAGGGAGAGTCTGCTGCAGGGGTAGGTTTTCCCGGAGAGCCCCCTCACACCCCGCAGCGAGGACGCGCGAGCACCGACGCTGCTGGCTCAAGCGCGGCCCCGCCTAGGACGCCACTGAGGGCGGCCATGGGCGCTGCGTCTCCGGCGGCAGCTGCGCCGAGAAGGACGCCGCAGAGACGTGGCTACGCAGCAGTGAGTGACGACCCCTCAGTGGGCGTTCACACGGAGTGTAATGATCCCTCAGGGGACATACACATGGCACTGAGTGACCATGCCGAAGAGCAGGTCAGCGAGCCTACGCTCCCTCTGGTGGATCCCTTAGAGGACCACGACAACATCTGGGTGATGTTGGACGAGGGGTGCAACACCACTTGCCACGGACGCAAGTGGAGGCAGAACGCGGAGGCCACCCTCGCCAAACACGGCTTGAAGCTCCTGAAGGTGAGCAGCGAGGGAGGAGCCTTCCGTGGGATAGGCTCTAGCCGGTGCAGCGGAAAGTACAAGCTTCCGTTTGCGCTGGGACTGAGGCCAGAAGGCACCCTGAACCGTGACCTGGAGTCCAGCGAGCTGGAGAACGACGAGGTTCTCTGCCTCCTTAGCTTGCAGGACCAGACGCAGCTCGGGCTGGTCAAGGACCTCAGAGCGGGCCGAGTGACGCTCAAGGACTACCCCGACGTCTGGTTGCCTGTGGCGAGGCACGTGAGGACCGGCCTCATACTGCTTAACATAAGCAGCTTCGGCAAGGACCCCGACAGGCACCACAGGGCTTTTGCCTTGAGGCCGAGGAGCCCGTGCAAGCTCCTGAAGGGAAAGCCGACCCTGGAAGGGGCGGGCAAGAGGAGTCGACCCATCAAGTGGGCGACCAGAGTGCCTACATGACTGGAGGCACGACGGAGGCAAGCAGCTGCAAGTGCAGGAAGGTGCACTTCTACACCTTCGGTCTGGAGAAGCTGGAGTTTTCGAAGAAGAGCTACAAGAGGAGCAAGGCGCTGACCGACCTCTTCCAGACCTTCAGCCAGCGGGGTAAGAGCTACGACTTTACCCTGGACTCGGAGGAGCACGAGCAAAAGCTACTGACCTCCCTCCGCGAGAACTTCCCCTTCGTCAAGGAGCTGGACACGAAGCAGATCCTGTTTGTGGACTGCCGGGCGACCGGAGATCCGGCGTCCAATAAATCGTTGAGGGACCTACCCCCTTAACCTGCAACACATGACCACCAACCCGAAGTGGCTCGACTGGTGGAAGGAAGTGGTTCCCTCAGCGCACAGGCTCTTGACCGAGGTGGAAGAGGCCTACGTTTTTGTCTTCTGCAAGAGCGGAAGGCATCGCAGCGTGGCCAACGGCGACATGTTGTACAGGGCGATTTTCGACCTGTATGACGTCGAGGCCGTAGAGATCGATCACTTCTGTGACGGTCCAAACTGGCGTCACACTTGCGGTGGCCTGTGCCAGGACTGCAAGTGGGACAACCCAGAGACCAGTCCTCTGGCCGAAGAGGCTGTGAGGGTTTCCCAGCAGATCTGGAAGGATGTGATGCTGGAGAACGGTGTCACACTGCCAGGCGGCAACAGTGTGACCGTGAAGCCTGGTGGCATCACCGTGGACGAGGTGAAGCTGGAGCCCTCTAGTGGTTCCAGAGACAAGCCAGGTGACTCCTCAGGGAGCACAGACAGGCCAAAGGGTGACCCTTCTGAGGGCACCGACCAGAGCGTGGACGTCGACAAGAAGAAGGCCCAGGACTTCAAGTGCTGGGACCTCCGCAGCAGCATGGTGGACATGTCCGACGACCAGCTCAAAAAGACAGCCTTCCTGTTTCTCAGCAGGATTTACTCCGTGTTTGACCCTCCTAAGCAGGAGAAGGTCACGGAGCTCATCGCGAAGTATGAGCTCGACCTGCGGACACTGGTGGGAGCGGTGTCAGCCAAGTACTTGGACTTGGCGCAGGCCCAATCGCTGTTTGAGTCCCTGCGAGACAGCGTGCTGGGAGGAAAGCGCACGGAGCTCGGCTGGAAGGCCAACCGGTCCTTGGACCAGGCTCTGGCCTACATGGAGGCCGACGACAAGGACGACAAGGCCGAGAAGGAGAGGCTGAAGGAGGCTCTTGACTCCGACTAGGGAGCCTGCGCCGACGGACAAAGGCAAAGGAGTCGGCGACAAGGGAAAGGCGACAGGGAAAGGAAAAGGAGCCCAGAAGGGCAAGAAAGGGAAGCCAGAGCACGAGCAGGAGGACCACCCCGAGGCCAGGCAGGACCTCCTGGACCTGAACGAGGACGTCTCGAAGCCGCAGCACCTGACGGACCGCTTCTTGCACTTGGTGGTGGACGGCCACAAGAGCTTCCAGGGTGGAGGCAAGGGGTGCGCCTTTAAGGCGTGGCTCCAAAATAGGCGCGGCCCCACCAGCGCCGTTAGGGTCTCGTTCCGCAGGTACCCAAGGAACAGCTGGGACAAGCGCCCGGCCGGCCTCCCGGACCTGTCGGGTTCCAAGCTGAAGGTCATGCCGACCAGCTTGGCGAAGTCCTTCGAGGATTCCTCAAAGAATCTCGGGACTCACGACGAGATGCTGTTCAGAGCACTCGGTCTGCAGAGCACAGGTGACCACAGCGACCTGAAGATCTACGTGCTCGCGAACAGCAGCTTTCAGCCCGGATCCCTTGAGAGGACCGGAGCCACAGTGATGGTACGCCATCCTGGGCACAAGATGATCCTTTTAGAGGACATCGGATGGACAAAGCAAATCTCTAAGGAGATTGCTAAGGTACAGCCGGACCTCCTCCTTCTGGTGTACGAAGGGCTGGAGGACTGTACAGAGCTCTCACCCGCAGCCCAGAGCTTCTTGGACGGCTTCGCCGCCTGCGCTGCAAAAGAAGTGCTTGTGCTTGACAGCGTGAGCAGTGTGAGGTGGAAGTACTTAGAGGCGAGTAGCTGCTTAGAAGAAGGTGAGAGAGAGGTTCAGGTCTACTTTGGTAGAGGTGACCTAGGTATAGGCACTACCTCGCAGGCGCTAGGAGAAGTTTTAGTAGACTGGGCCGACAACGACCACAGTGTCTACTACTCACCAGTTAGCGTGGACACGGTAGGTGACCACGAGGGTTTCGCTGAGTGTGTGGTAGCAGCCTTGCTTGAAGTTTGTGTTGAAGAAAACGTAGCAAGTGCTTTTCCTGTGGAAGCTAGGCAGGAGGAAGTCGAAGAAGCAGGTACTATGGACGCGGTCGTAGATCAGCGTGACAATAGGACCAGCTTCATGGACGAAGAAGAGGCCGCAGCAGAGGCCGACTTCCTTGACACACTCCCACTTGCGGGTTTTCCTAAAGAGGAAAGCGAGAGGCGCAGGGAGTGGGCAAAGGTACCACGGCGAGTAAGGCTGGGTATCAGAAGGCTTCAC
Source organism: Symbiodinium sp. CCMP2592 (assembly GCA_905221615.1). Classification (NCBI taxonomy): domain Eukaryota; class Dinophyceae; order Suessiales; family Symbiodiniaceae; genus Symbiodinium; species Symbiodinium sp. CCMP2592. The sequence goes on from CAJNDT010006063.1 coordinate 148,492, forward strand.
AACATGATGAGTCATAAGCCTAAAGAGGTTATGATTCAGGTGTTGAGGGGAGCCGGAGCTTCAGAGGAGCTCATAAACGCAGCGAAGGTATTCAGATGTGAAACCTGCCGCGTGAGTGACGAATCAGTTCGCACTCATCCCGTCAACGCACCACCGCCCTACGAGTTCAACCACACGGTTTCCGTGGACGTCTTTGAGACGTCAGACAGCGTTGGTGAGAAGTACAGCTGGCTCAACATCGTGGACAATGGAACTTGTTACCAAGTGGTAGCACTTGTCCGTGTTGGGGGAGGACAACCCAGTTTCGCTAAGTGCCTTCAGAAGTTCATGAAGTACTGGGCTTCCCCGTTCGGCTGGCCAAAAGTAATCACCCATGATAGGGGATTACACAACCGAGGGGCATTCGCCTATGGACTTGCTGCCCATGGCGTATTGATACGTCAGGCCGGGCTAGAAAGTCCAGAACACATCGGAAGATGTGAAAGGCACGGGGGGATCCTTAAGAGGGCCTTCCGCAGGATTGTCCGACAGCACAACCTGGCGGGAAAGACGGAAGTGAAAGAGGCTATGCTTGAAGGGCAAGTCTCTAAGAACGAGTTCCTAAGGGTAGGCGGCTTTGCGCTTGTCCAGTGGGTCCTAGGCAGACTGCCTAGGGGAGTTGGCCACGTTTTGGACGAAGACGAGTTAGGCCAACTCGGCGTACTCTCAGCTCGGATGGATCCGACGACAGCTTTCGGTAGAAGGGCGGAGTTCCGCCATACCGCCCGGAAAGCATTCGTCAAGCAGGATTGTTCGAGGAGGGTGCGGTCCGCCATTCTTCGGAAGGCGGCACCACTCCCGGGCAGATATCAAGCTGGGGATTTGGTATGCTACCGAATCTCCCGGGAGGAGCACCATGGCGTTCCCTCCTGGTCTACGGTCGCGAAAGTTATAGACTTCGACGGCAAAACGGTGTGGGTGGTACACCAGGGCGTGCCTGTAGCGACCAGCCTTGGGAGGCTCAGACCGTGTACGGCGGCTGAGGTTTTAGCGTACCAGGTTTTAAACCGTGGTAACATACGCTTCGAGCATGCAGATGCCGAGCGTGAGCAGAGAAGGTACGTTGATGCCACAGAAGACATCCCGACGGGTGATCTTGAGGCAGGCGATACCGCAGGAGAGCCGAGTATAACGATACCGGCGGCGACTCTACCTGCGACAGAGCGTGCAGTCAGGAGAAGGGTAGGCCCACGTGAAGAGTCACGGGCCGTGACCCTAGAGACTGTTGAGGAGCCTGAGGTCGAGGAGACCGAAGCTCCCGACGCAGAGCTGGTCCCTGCAGTGGACCAGGAAGCGCAGGAATCGATAGCTGAGGCTACGATGGAGTCAAGCATAGACACGGGAGGCTCTGACACTTCTCTTCACGCGAGCATACGTGCTTACGCGAGCCACTTTTGGAGTTACAAGGAAGCAGCTATTTGGGATAGCCTGCCAGGAGAGAAGGAGTATGAGGAGCTACGTGTTTTCCTTGCAGATAGATGGGACCAGCCCACTATCAACACGTGGAAGAAAAGGCGCAAGAACTACACTGGCAAGAAGCAGAAAGAGAAGAACGGAAAGCTTCTGGTTTACGCCAAGTGTTCTCCTGAGGTTCAAGCAGAGCTTGACAAGACAAGGGAGAAAGAGTGGAACAAGTGGAAGGAGTTTAGCGCCGCAGTCGTAATCGACAAGAACCAGTTGGAAGAGCTTATACGTGAAGGACATCAGATTATTCCAACGCAATGGGTCGAGGTCGACAAGCACCACGCGCAGCGTTTGGCGGACCCCACATGTGGAGGCCAAGTACAAGTCTCGACTTGTAGTGCGTGGGGATCTCGAGCAAGGAGACCCAAGGTCAGACAGCCCTACGGCTAGCATAGAGGCGCAGAACCTCGTGTTCTCGTTCGCTGCCTCGAGACGTCTCAAAGTGAAGACGCTGGACGTCACTAACGCCTACTTTCAAGGCGAGGCGATAGACAGGGTACTCCTGCTATCACAGCCTAAGGGCGGATTACCAGGGCTAAAGCCCGGTGATCACATGTTAGCTAGAGCCCCAATTTATGGGTCAACGGATGGCGGGCGGAGATTCTGGAAACGTTTGAGAACGTTCCTGAAGAACAAAGGTCTTCGGGAGAACAGGATCATGCGCGCTTTGTACAGCTACACGGACGAGAAGGGAGTTGTACAGATGCTCCTTACGTCCCACGTAGACGACCTATTGTGGGCGTGTGACCAGTCTTGCGACTGGATCATAAAGGAGATCATCGACGAGTTCAAATGCGGAACCGTCGAAAGCGACAGCTTTAGGTATTGTGGTAAAGAGGTGAAGCAAGATGAAGACTACAACATCCACATTACCTGCGGTGACACTACGAGGACGATCAAGAAGATTCCGATAGCACCGCGCCGTCGCCCCGGAGATCCCTTAACGGACTCCGACAGGACGCAGATGAAGTCTGTGGCAGGCTCACTTGCTTGGGTGTGCCGACAGTGTCGGCCAGACCTCTCGTATAGGGTTTCGCGTATCCAGTCAGCTTCAAACAGTGGAACTGTTGCTGACATCAAGGAGGCGAACAAGACCGTGGAGTATGCGGTCAAGACCTATGAGAGGGGTATTACTTTCAGATCTGGGTTACTGGACTGGAGTAAGCCCGGCGGTCTGATGAGTTTAGTGATCACAGACGCCTCGCACGCCAACGAGGAGGAAGAGCTCTTGGTGAATGGCTCAGTGTCTGTGGAGCACCACAGGAGCCAAGGTGCGAGGATGATCTTCGTTGCCACACCATCCCTTTGGGACCAAGACAAGGGAAGCGTGCATCCAATAGCTTGGGCTTCGAACATAGTTCGGAGGGTGTGCAGAAGCACCATCCAGGCGGAGGCCTACACCTTACAGGCAGGTGTGGAAGACGGAGACGTGATTCGCGCAGCAGTGGCTGACCTGTTTGGGGTACTGGACCTCAAGAGATGGGAAGCTTCAGCCGCGAAGTTCATGAAGCAGATCTGGTTAACAGACTGCAAATCTCTGGAGGAGACACTGATGAATCCGAAGTGTTCCAAACACTCGGACAAACGTCTCTCTATAGAGATAGCGTCCTTGAGACAGGACCTCTGGAGGAAGAAAGGTGAAAAGGCTGGCGATCCGTACGAAGAAGACTACCGTCCGAGCGACGAGTCCCTCACAGACACGGTACGTTGGATAGATACGGACGTAATGGTGGCCGATCCACTCACTAAGGTGATGGAGCCAACCAAACTGGTTCACGTCATGGAGACGAATGAGCTGGACGTTAAGCAGCCAATAGATAGCATCGTGAAGAAACGAGCTAAGCAACTCCAGAGAAGGAAAGGGAATCCAGCTGAAGCGGATCCTAAAGAGGACGGCTGAGTACCGATCCTTACGTCTCACTCTTTTGTCACACTCTAACACCAGAAGAGTCACGGGTGTGATAAAGTGCTAGTTTAGGTGCGTGTATAGAGTGTGTGCACCTTGAGAGCAGCCTTGCAGAGACGTGTCCCTCTACCGCAGAGGGCCCTTTTGAGTCAAGCCGGCGAAGGCAAAATGAGACCAGTCTCGCAATATTAGTTGGATCACCAGCTGCGGGATCAAGCGGGGTCCGAAGGAAGGCCTGCATGATGTCTATCAGGCCCACTGACCACTGCTTGCGAGTCATCGTCAATCCCCCCCTCACCGCTTCCGAAGGAGCGGTCTCGGAATAGAGATCCTCTTCTGAGCCTGAAGCAAAGTTTCCGCAAACCACAAGCCGTGCCTTGCGCTTGTACCATGTCTCCGGCTTGTCCGGCTGGGGGTGGTCCCCCGGCTTGATGGTGAAAACCATCTTGGCTGGAAGTCGTTGAGCACCAGGTCTTCGGAACCATTCTGCACTTTCTTCAGACTGTGGTAACAACCTTCTGATTGCCACGCTTACGCCATCAACTTCCTTGCAGATGGCTTGGGCCCACTTGTCCAAGTGCTCATACACCTCCTTTGGGTCGGCCGTATACGTTACTGCCAATGGTCCCTTGAGGTTCGCAATGATGTTCTCGACGTCCTTTGTGTAGGTCACCTCGACTTTTCTCATGCCCACTGGAAACTCTTCTTTAGGAGGATACTCTGAGCTCCCAATCTTGACCTTGCCCCCATCGGTGTCCAAGAACATCTCCCAGTCCTCCACATCCGAGTCCTCGATCTGGTCATCACTGCTCGCCTTGATCTCCTCCTGGGGGTGATTGCCAACCTTCATCACGTTCACTTCCTTGTCCAGCTCCTCCTGATTCAGCAGGAAATACTCCGGGTACTGGGTCAGGGGTGGTGCAAACCCGAACTCCTCAAGCTCATGGATCATTTCCCCGGTGACCTTTCCAAGCCCTTGTGGCGTGTAGGCAATCAGAACCACTCTACTTCCTTCCCAAGGTAGAACTTCATGGAGTCTTCTGGGTGAAAACACATTGCAATGGCCTCGACTGAGTGGTAGAACTTGTCCATACCTTGGTCGGTCCTTTTCGTCCCGGCGCTCTATCACGGCCCCAGAAACTTTATCTCCAGGTCCCAACTCAACCCAAAGCTCGCCTCCCTTCTTCGGCACCGTGATCGGCATGACATAGTTCACCGCCTGACTGTCATTATTGAAGTCCCTATGCATCCCCTTTTCGTTGCCACGAGCCACCATTATAGCTGTGAACGTTGCCTCCGGATGGTCGTGAAGGATGATGCGTGATAGGACCTTGGCTAGCTCCGGGAACTCCTTGAAGTTCTTTAACCAACCAACCGATCCTCCATGACGAAACACCCCGAACTTCAAGTCATCGAAGAAGCCATACTCGCTCAGTTCCTCAACCAGTTTGATGCAATCCGGTTGACTCCAATCATCAAGAAGCACCCTTGACCGGTCCTTGATGTACTCCACCAAATCCTCAGGGGACAGCGACAACGACCTCAACTCCACATCTTCCATAGGGGTTTTCTCAGGCAGTCTCCTCCTGGGCTTCGGCGGTGTTGGTTCTAGGTGGCTTCCATCAGGTCCTCCTGGGTCAACAAGTCCAGCTCTCACATGAAACGTGTGCAAGAACCTTTCACCACGCCCTTCGGATGCCGGAATGAACACCACGTGGCCTCTGTCAAGGATGTTGCTAAGCCCGACATATTGTCCCTTGATCCACTTCGTCTCAAACGCTCGTTCACGACGTCTAGGACCCGAGGAGTCAAACGCCTTCTGCTTGAGGTAGACTGTCGCACCATAGGGAGCAAGTAGTCGACTTTGTCCTCCTAGGACTCTGGATCTCTGCATTGCCGCCGCTGCCTCTACCGCAGTAGGCCATAGCCTTGTTGGCAGCCTCGCTCCAATTAGCAATGTGAGGGCCTTGTCCTTTAGCCATCGGACAGCCGACTCTGCTGCCCCATTGCCCTGCGGAATGCCGGGCTCGGAGAAGGTAGCCCTTATGCCTTGATCTCGCAACCATGTCCGGATGCTGTGGCAGTAGACCTCCCCCTTGTCCGAATGAAGCCGACATACAGGTAGCCCGCGTGACTGTAGATAAAGGATCACATCCTGGATAGCGCCTTTGACTATACTGGAACCATTGGTAGGCAGTGGTCTTGCAAACAACAAGTAGGTCGACTCTGGTGCCTCACAGTCCTGAATCACTGCGCGCGGTTGTGGTGCATGTGGATCTTCCCCATCACCTGGCTCATCGTCCTCCTCCGGCTGATCTGGTAGAGACGGTTCGTACAACGAGTCTTCGTAGTCTACAAACTCCCGCTGTTGCCTCCTAGAACCCCCCAGCAGACCCTGTGTGGCTTCACGATCATCTTCTTCCGGATCGGGTACCGCACCTGAGAAATGCTGTAAATCGTCTATCGGGAGAGACGACTCTTGGAACCCTGACTCCAACTCATCAATACTAAACGGATCCCCTCCATCGAGCGGTTGTGGTAGAGAAGGTCCTGCGATTTCCTCGTTGGGCTGTGGCTCTACTGGAGCATTGACTGGTCGCTGTTGTGTACCCCCTCCGTCGTGCGGTTGTGGTAGAGAAGGTCCTGCGATTTCCTTGTCAAGCTGAGGCTCTGCTGGAACATTGCTAGGTTGCTGTTGATCACACCCTCCATCAAGCGGTTGTGGTAGAGAAGGTCCTGCGATTTCCTGGTCAAGCTGAGGCTCTGCTGGAACATTGCTAGGTTGCTGTTGATCACACCCTCCATCAAGCGGTTGTGGTAGAGAAGGTCCTGCGATTTCCTGGTCAAGCTGAGGCTCTGCTGGAACATTGCTAGGGTGCTGCTGATATTCCTTCTCAAGGCCATGGTCCTCCGGAGGATCGCAACCGGTGTAGCCCTTGACATACTCCCTGGGGAACACGTACTTGGCCACCATCATGTAGCGCAACCCCTTTCCCATCGTCCCCTTCGAAGAAACATCAAGTCCCGGCTTCACTGGTCCAGCAACATCCACCGTCAAGGCGAACATGTCAGGATGCCGAACTCGAGCATGTCGACGTCCTGTGCCCCGGCCCATAACGCAGGTCAAGCAATCCTTCTGGTAGTCCGCATGATTTGATCGAACGTGCCTCTCCCATTGCTCTGCACTCAACTTAGAGACCGTAGGACAGCACCTTGGGGATCTCGCCCAAAACTTCATTGCCAACACCAGTGCGCTCACAAAGCCTGGACTCCATACTCCACTGGATCCCTCCATTGCTGTGTTCTCTGCCTCATCTTCCAGGCCCACTTGGTCCCAACCCATCAAGTAGTAGACGTTGGTGCCCACCGTGGTCTTCACGCCTTCGCCTCCCATCGCCGCCTGGTTGAAGGTGAGTTTGCTCATGCCCATCTCCTCCTCAAAGGCTCTCCACATCGGTGTTGTCCACAGCGATTCGCCCCGACATACATCTTCTGCCGGATGTTCGATCATCAGAGCGACTGGCCGGTTGCGGTTGCTCCCTGACATAGTACACTTCCGTGCCGCGCTTGCCATTGCATACAACCACAACATCCGAGTTATGAGCTTCAAGTTCTTACTCCCACCTTCGCCTTCATGTAGTGCTCGGTCTCTCACACCACTTCGGCCTGGGGGTCCTCCGAGAACTCCATCTATCTTTCCATTGATGGCACCCCAACATAACATGCTCCATACCGAAGGATCCATGAGATCATGGCCTCGACATCGCTGCAGGTCGATCTCAATCACGGCCGTGCCATTATCATCGAGGTGGAACATCTGGTAGTGCCCCTCCGCCCCAGCACGCGTTCCAGAGATATCTCCTCTGGGGCCTTGTGAGGAAGTGAACATTCCTCATGACAGGCCAACCTTGCTGTCGAAGACCTCCTTGGATAAGCCCGTCGAGACAATCTCCTGGAACCAACCGTAGAAACTCTGCGTCCCTCAGACTGCGCACGCCCGCTTCCACTGAATCACCCTCGACATACTCCTGGAGTGACTCAAACCAGCTGCGATCCATCTGCATGGCGGCCATCTCCACGCGGTCCATTGTAGTAGCCGCTTCATTCTCCAACCGCTCGAGCTTCCGGTCCTCCAATCTGGCTATCAGTGCCAAAGCTTCCGCTTCGCAAAGGTGCGGGCATCCACCTTGGGTGGCCAGCGGGATGTTCTCACCTTCCGATGTCCTCAACAGACACTGGTCAGGCCCCCGCACCAAGGTGTATCCCAGCGTGCTCACTAGTTCGCCCATTGAGACGATTGTACCTCCGCCCGCTGCCTCGGCTGAGGAAGAAGACATCCTTTCCGCCCTGGGAGGCATCAGCAGAGTGCCGCCCTTCGACAGCTTCATCGTGAGCTTGTTTTGCCCTGCAAGCTGCACCACCACATCTTCCGCATTTCTCCATTCGTCCTGGTTGTAGGCATTGCGGAGGCTGTGTGTAGCGCCTGAGTCCAGAAGGGCCGATGACGGAAGCCCCAAGGAGGAGATCTTGATATCCTTCACAACCAGCGTCCTCACTTCTGGCTTAACCTTCTCTGGACTCCGGTCTTCACGGCTTTCACTTCCCTGAGGCTGGACAACCTGCTGCGCGGCTTGCACCAATGCTTCTAAGGTCCATGGCGTTCCTGCCACCGTTGCCGTAGAGCTCATCAACGTAGAAGCCGGAGTGGAGCATGGGGTCATAGTTGAGACTGTTGGGGCCTCTGTTCCCGGTGGTCGCTGGCCCTTTCCAGTTGGTGACGCCGGAGTGGTAGATCGTGGGCCACCCTTAGCCACTGGACAGTCCTTCTGTCGATGACCTTCTGCCCCACACTGAAGACATTTACGACTTCGGGTTTCCTTGTCGAGGGAGGCCATGGAGTGTGAGTATGTGCAACGGGAACCCCTTTTACAACCTGACGGCTTGAGGAAGTACCGGCAAAGGTCCGTCGGAGCCCCTGATCCCTTCTCCTTGGGTCCCTTCGGTGAGGTCGCCTTCTCGATAGCTCGTAGTCCCGGTAGTGCCTGGGTGGTAGAACTCGCCGCGCTCGCCATAGTTTCCAGCTCTGCTTGTAGATGCCGCTGATAAGCTGAGACCTGTTCCAGGGACGGTTGGCCGTCTAGTCGTAGAGAGGTCCGTAACATACTGGTGCGGAACGCGGCGTCAGGCGACCCATTGATGTGCTTGGAAGACATCGCCATCAAGCCTCGGGCCAGTACCGATGCGTCTGGCGGGTTCATGTTGACTGCCTTGCATCGTGCCAGCCACCTGGGCCATGATCGAATGGCCTTCAAAGTGTCCTCCAGACTCTCCGTGGCAACGAACTCGCTTGGCGCCTGCAATCTCCTCAGTACATCATGTCTCTCCGCTGAGCCTCCTGGTTCGAAGGTTGTGTGGAGCCTGAAGACCATCCGAACCGTGTCCTGTGTCAGGCGCTGGGCCACCATATCTGATCGAAGACTCTCGCCCATTGCCGTAAGCAGCATCGAAGACACCCTTGCGTTCAGCCTGGTCCATCTCCCATTTGTGAGCTCATCCGAACCCACCGGTGTTATACTCAATCTCTCCAGTGGAGTAGCTGCTAGCCATCGGGAGTATGTAGTCTCAACATTGGACACAACCTCCTTCCACCATTGACCGCTTAGCTCCGAAACGTCAGACAAAACAGAGCCCGCAACCTCCATCCAGTCCTGAAACTGTAGCGCTGCTTCACACCCGCCTCGAGGATCTGGTAGCGGAGCCAAGGCCAACGTGCCCGGCTTGACCTGGTCTGCAGACTGTGGGGTGGAGTTCTTCGCCATCGCCTGGGCCTGCAGTTCTTGCAATTGCTGTATGCTCTTGGTAAGGGCATCGATAACAGGAGATCCAGGCTGTTGTGGACGTTGAGGTGGCGGAGGTGAGGTACTTCTTCCCCTAGGCCCTAGCCATCCCCTCAGGAAACCTTCCCCGGTAGTCTGTGGCGGCTGAGGTGGTGGCTGCGGTAACCCGTGCATTGAGGTAGGTGCCGTCGTCGAAGGTGGATCACCTTGGAGTAGGCCAGGACCCGATGGAGCTGAAAGGAGATCACCCCATAGCCCTCTAGAAGGTTCTGGTAGCGGAGCTGGTCCCCCAAATATCGGTACATTACTCCCAAACCCCCCAGTGGTAGTAGGCGCCGTCGGCGGTGACGGACATGATTGCTGAAATCCTTCACGCAGGACCCCGGGTCGCTGCTCCTCAGAAATAGATGAAATCACAGGAGGTAGTAGCTCGGGTCGTAGCGTGGATGCAGTCGTAGGTAGCATAGGGGGCATTGTAGGCTGTTGACTCACTGTCCCACTTCCCCGCTCTAAGTCATCCCTCAAGCGATCATTCTCTTGCTCTGCCGCCTGTAGCCGTCCTAGGATGGATCCAAGTTGTCGTTGAACCTCCATCTGAATGGCCTCGGCTGGGATCGACGAAGAGGAGGGTGTAGGAGGCCTTGGAATGCGCTCTCTCCTGCCAGGTGATCTCAAAGTGAACGCGTGACCTCCCGGTGGAGACCCATAGGTTCCCGAGCCAGCAAGCGGGCTCGGAAGAAGAGGATCTCCTTGAGCTCCAATGCTCAAGTATGAGCCGAGGCGCGTAACCCACCTTGGCACTTCGACTCCAGATAACCAGGTTGTTCCTGGTCCCGCAGTTGTAGTTGGCCGCGGGGTCAGAAATCCTTGATGAGACGAGACCACGTCCTGTCCCCGAGCTACTATCCCAGAAGTACGTGCAGAGCCCACATCAGCAATCTCCAGAAACGCGTCTTGCCTGGCCCGCTGCTGCGTGGGTGCTCCCACGGGACCTCCAGGGGAACTCGAGGGTGCATCCCTCGATTGCTGCGCTGCCGGCTCCATGGGCTCTCTCGCCCTTGGGGCCTCCGGTAGGGCTTCTTCGCCAGCAATCCGAGTTAAGCCCGCCACATCAAGCGATTGGACTCCACCTCCGTGCGTTGCTTCGCCCCGGAGATCACTTTCTGTTGCACCTGTTCCATTCACCATACGCAATGGAGCAGATTGGGCGGTCATAACCTGCAAAGAGGCTTGCGCCTCATCAGAGCTTAGAGCTTGCCCTGACATCACTCCACACAGCTGGCAGCACCTATGACTTCAAACGCATGGCCCGCACACACGCTGTCTCGAATTGGTTTTACGCAAACAGCACATAATCTGTGAATGTCAACTCTGATGCTGTACAGCTGTTGTTCCAAAAGGTCCATGATGAGTTGCTCTACAGCATTATTGTACAAGTGCGCTGCATTGTTGCCTCATCGACCGGAACATGTGATAGCCCAAGGGTCATGTCTCGTAGCCTTCCCTTGAGACGATTGGCAGCCCGCAGTGACATGTTGTCATGACATATCTGCAAAACCCTAAACCCTAAATCCTAAACTCATGGCCTAGGCCGCCCACCTTCGATGGTGGGCGGCGCTTAAGCCCCTCGACATCGATGGCGCAGGTCGATCCAGCACGCTCGCCCGCCGTCCCACAGCCAGGGTACTCACCCCTGCCCTGACCCCCTCTTCACACTCTTGTGTTGCACTGGCCCTAGCCCCTCCTGGGCCCCCCTGGCTCCGCCGGCCCTTACCGTACTCTGCCCTACTCTGCCCTGCCTTTTCGGAGCAGAAGCTTGGCTGCAGAATTGTTTAGGTCCTAAACGCTAGAAGGTATAGGTTTGGGTGGTTTGCCGCCTCAGACGGCGTGGGGTGGGTGAGTTAGGTGATGGCCCGCCACAGTCGGGCCATGGCTGCGATTCGCAGGCAACAAAACCGCTAATGAATTTTAGAATCCTTGTTACACTACCGCTACGCGATCTTGCAGCAAACCCTAAACCCTAAACCCTAAAACCTTAAATTCCCACCCAGGCCTTCTTAGGCCGTACCCACCCTTTTTCTTAGGGTGCCTGGACCCAGAAGGAAATCCGGCAGTGATTGACACCAACTCTGGATGGACGATGGGTGGAGCCATTGGAGAGTGGTCGAATTCAGCCCGTAGGGCGCCCACATTCGCGCACGGTGTTTTTCCATTTGGAATGAAGCCCCAGAGGCCGGTTCAGGGGGCCCCCCAGCTGGCAGATTCCAGCGACCCTTGTTTTCTGTGTTTGCTAGGCTGTCCTTCCTGGCCCCCCCCTGGCCCCCCCTGGCCCCACCTGGCTCCCCCTGACCCCCCTGACCCCCCCTGGCCCCCCTCTGGCGTCTTAGGACTCAGTGACGCTCCTCGCAACTGTTTCCTATTGTTGCACGGAGCTGGAAAACTTCGGCTACGTTCTTCCTTTGGAGCAAGGACACTGCACCAAAGTTGATTGGCATGCTCGGAAGACTGTGACGCAAGACACCGAGACCGGAGAGGTGACGGTGGCCATGAAGGAGCACCACGAGAATCTGGCGCCCATCTGGGTGTCGGCTGCGAGGCGCCGTGACCTAGACGCTGGGCTCACTCCGGGTGAGCAGAAGCAACTTCGGGCTCCCTCCAGTGGTTGGTTGCGCAGTGCAGGTTTGACTTAGGCTTCAGCTTGTCCACCTTGCAAGCCGAGGGCCTGACTGTGCAGACGTTGCTGAAGGCGAACACGCTGGTGAAGCTCTTCAAGGAGAACAGCGACTTTTGTCTCCGGTTCCGGCCCCTCAACTTGGAGAAGGCTGGGATCGTCGTTGTCAGTGACGCTTCGTTGGGCAACGTGACAAAAGCTGGCGCAGCTGGGGAGCTCCCGCTTGAGCGCATCTACAGCCAGTCGTCTGCCAGTCGTGTTACTGCGTGCTCCTGGCCGAGAAGGTCCTCCTGGACGGTGGCAAAGGTCGCTTCGTCGTGCTTGACCACCGCAGCCACCGACTTCAAAGGGTGTGTCGCTCCACCTTCGGAGCTGAACTGCTCGGGGCCACAGACGTGGGCCAGTACTGTCGTGGACACCTGGCGGAGACTGTGGGGTACGACCTGGGGCACAAGGACGTCGACTGCATCCTGGACACTATTGAGATGGTCGTGGTCACGGACGCAAAGGATGTCTTTGACAAAGGGAACAGCGACACCCCGTCGTACGGAAGCCAGAAGTCATTGGCTTTCACGGTGGCATGGCTTCGTGGAATGCTATCGAAGGACTCGGTCCATTTGAAATGGACGGCCACCGAGAATATGTTTGTGGACTGCGGCACAAAGGAGATGGACGGAGAACATATGCGTCGCATCCTGGGCGCCGGCGAGTGGAGCTACCGCTTCGACCCCGAGTACGTGAAGCAGACTGTGAAGAAGGTCACGAAGGCCCAGCGAGGACCTCCTGTACTGAGTGGGGAAGCCGTGGCCGGAACTGATCCCATGATGGGGTTCCTTCAAGGCCTAGCTCCCTTGAAGGGGTGGCATCGTCGGAACGACCTCGCCATTCAGGTGGCATACAACGCCAAGAGTTTTCGCAGGCCGGAGCCGCGCTTTGATCCGAAGAAGTATAGCTTGCGGACCTCCTATGCCTTGTTTCATGATGAACACGGCAAGGGATCTTGGCGGATGTTGGTGCGTGAAGTTCCCTACGGCCGTTACCAGGCGGCACTCGACCGCTCAGCTGCCATCCTCATCACGATCTTCAAGTCCCCTAAAGAAAGTATAGTCCCTGAGAAACCGAGCGGTAGCACCGAAGGGACTTGATCGTGTGGAGATGCTCTTTTGCTTTTGACCGCGGCCTTTCAGGCCTTGACCCAGCATGGCTGCTGGCAGGTTCTGTAGCAGCTACTGTGAGCCATAGCTGCCATAGCTGCTTACAAATCTTGCTTCCTGTACCACGTATGAGCAGCAGGATCCTGGCTGGTTGTCAGGCGAATTGGCTCACCAAGCTTGCCCCGAGCGGGCGTTTGGGGCTTCAAATACGATTCCCAAGTCGAAGCCGGCTTCAATTGGAATTCAAATGCGATTCCCCAAGACTGAGACGGTTTTTCCAGCCGGAGGCCCTCCCAGGACTTGGTCTTCAAATAGCCCAATACTGGGACGGTATTTGAAGCCAGTGTGAAGCCGGCTTCAATAAGGCTTCAAATACACTTCCCGAATACCGGGACGGTATTCGAAGCCAGCTTGAAGCCGGCTTCAATATGGCTTCAAACACGATTCCCCAATACTGGGACGGTGTTTGAAGCCGAGGGGACTCGGGATATTCAAAAGTTCTATATATAGATGAGTAACCATGAGGAAAAGTTTTGGGTCAGCCGCTGGCTTCAGGATGCCACCACCAGAATTTTAGTTCGTGGCTTGCCCCAAATCCCGGAAAGCCGTCGTCGCTTTTGGCTGTGTCAACAACCCAGAAAAACTACCTTCCTGTATAAGGGGTGATCCTGTCTGCTCATGCGTCGTACGGGTGGGACACTACGGTTTTGCGACCATCCGACTTCCTGTATACGGGGCCCAAGTCACCAATTTACTTAAACTGGTGCCGTACTCTATTTCACAGAGTTGGGGAAATGTATTTGGAGGCGATCCCAGGACTCCCTTCAGTCTATAAGGAAGCAAGATTTGCTTTAGTGTCCCACCCGTACCACGTATGAGCAGACAGGATCCTGGCTGGTTGTCATCTCTTGTTTGGCTCACCAAGCTTGCCCCAAGTGGGCCCTTGGGGCTTCAAATACGATTCCCAATCCTGGGACGGTTTTGAATCCAAGTTGAAGCCGGCTTCAAAAGGGATTCAAATACGATTCCCCAATACTGGGACGGTATTTGAGCCGATGTTTACATGCTGTTTTGGATGTTCGCCCGTTCGCCGGGAGTCGGGCGGACATCGAACACCTACATTTAAGGGTTTAGATGTTCTGACGCTGTTTTCGATGTCCGCCGGCAATGTCCCCTAAGCATCAATCATCAATTAACAAAATTGCCAGACATTGAGAAAGACTGCAGACATCATGACAGTTCTATGAGCGGGCTTGTCGCTGTGCAGGGCCGATGCAGAATGTGTCGATTTTCGCCGACGTCTTCAGCTTGCGGACGTGGTTCGGTGCTATTCGGAGCCAAAGTTGCTCGAGCCGCGGACTTACTCGATGTTTGTGGTCCGGCTCGTCGACAGTGGTCCGGTATAGAGATGAGCTTGGAGGAGCCAGTGGAGAAGCTCAAAATCTTCGTGTTGGGGAAAAAGGACGGAAGGATGCACGTGGTGGTTGATTGCCGGCGATGAAGGCAGGGGTTTGCCCCTCCTGACAAGGTGTCTTTGGCGATTGCAGATGCTGCCTCCTACGCAGTTCTTCGGTGTGCGGAGTTTGGCGGCAGACACTGAGGTGGGTCCGAACAGCAGGATCTAGTGGCTGGAGCCACGGGCTCTGGTGGTGTTAAAGTGTGCACCAAAAATTTTCGGCGAGGTCGGGGCTCCGCGGTCTCTAAGGATATGTCGATAACTTTTTGTGTGTCTGGGCACTTCCAAGGGCAAGGTGCACGCGTTATCAGCAGCTGGTCAAGGCTTTGAGGGACGGAGGGCTCGTTGTAACGATTAACGGTGACATAAAAAGTGTTGGGGTGGCTATTCAAAGGTTCGCAGCTTCGTCCCTTACCACGTCGCATTTGGAGGCTGATTCTTGCGATGCTGCAGTTGCTAAAGAAGGGGCTTTGCTCCGGTAAGCAGCTTGAGAGAGTGACTGGACACGCCACGCTTGTTGTGTTTGGTCGCAGGAGGTGCTGGCCGTTTTCGGTGAGACCACTCACATCCACACTCACCACTACCGTGCTCATCGCCTTGAGAGCTTGAAGTGTGGATTGCGCATGTTGTTGGAGCAAAAGCCGTTGAAAGAATTTTGGAGCCTGTGCAGAAGGAAGCGGCCCACCAAAACGGGAAGGTCGTTGGGCGCTGCCGAAGGCGGGGACAAGAAGGGATGCCTGTGTGTGTTGGAAAGGAGAGCGTCGATGTGTGGCTTAAAGCATGCTTTGCGGCTTTGCGAAAAGTCGATGCCTTTCACATCAGGCACCTCATCCTTTCTGACTAAATCGAGAGCGAGGGAGAGAGACCCAACAAGCTGCTGCGTTGTGCCCACTATCGGGGGTGAGCTTTCATTCTCTCCGAATACAAAGCCGCCTCTCCCGGCCTTTGTTCCCAAGCCGTCCCGGAGGTTCCAGACAGATCGCTGACAGACCGTAACCAAGGAGGTCGTGAAGAAGGTGAGAGTATGCCAAGCGCCGCTCTGGCAGACGCATCGGTGAGTGCGGGCCGGACGTCGACGCACCGACGTGCCAGTTGCTGGAGGACATGCACGATGCGGGGGAGTAGCTCGACAGGAGGCAGTACCTTGTAGCAGCGGCACAGTTCAGCCCCGCTTGAAAGGGACGTTAGTACGACTACTCTAGCCAGTACCTACCTGGTGGCCTGCACGGGGTGGTGGTGGGCTGGCTAGTGCACAGAAAGAAGCCTTCCGTGCAGCCGCCGGTTGCTGGCGGGATGGAGGATAGTGGATCCGCCGAAGTCATCGTTCTCTCGTCTGGCCCTAAGTGCAGTTTCCGGTGCATTTTGCATGATAGTTACGTACCTCGTGACGAGGAACGAGTTACGACTATGTGTGCTAGCTAACCTATTTATACCCGAAGCTATTGAAGGTAGCTTCGCTAGAAACGGAGTTTCGCTCGCTATCGTCGTTCGCAGGATAGCTGTTTCTGACATGCGAAGACAGGATAGCTGTGACTTGGAATGGCTACGAGCATTTGTGACCGTGGCCATTCTGGATAAAGTCCCCCATCAGGGGGGTAATTTTGAAGTAGAGGGGAGAGAAGGGGAACTTGGCTATTTAGCCAAGCGAGAATGGCGGCCTCTCCTCGTACCCCCTCTGCTTCGCGGACGGCGAGCCCTCCGTCACCGGCTACCACGGTGATTCCGGCTAGCGCTGGGGGCGAGGAGCAGGGAAGTCCGACCGTCCTGCCTACGGCTTCGCCGGGAGCAGGTCGTGGGACCAGGTCCCATTGCACTTCCGTCCTTGAGGGATAGTGCCACGAGCACCTGGCATCGCGGGGCTTCGGTGTACTCGAGCTAGCTACCCTCGATCTTGAGGACGCGGAAGAGGTAGGACACCAGGTGGCAGAGGAACTCGGCGTGGGCTATGACGAGTACATCGGTGACTCGATCTACCTGTGGATACAGGAAGCCCGTGAAGCTAGAGACCTGGTGGAAAGTCAGCCAGCGCCCGGCAGTTGAAGGGATAGACCTTCAGGAGGATAGCGAGCCGGAACCTCCGAAGGGGGATAGACAGAAGCGCTTGGTCCGGTCAACGAGGGCTAGGGAAGAGCGACTACAAGCTACTTGGGCTATAAAGCTGAAGGAGGAGCTAGAGCACTGTGGCGCCCCCGTACTAAAGAAACTCCAGGGAAGTCTGGATCCGGATAGGGCAGTCCTTGCCCTTGCTGGAAAGACCCGGGCTAGCACGCTCAAGCGCTATGTCTCCATCCACGTTAGGTGGCGGCTATGGCTACGGGAGGCGAAGGATGGGCGCTCCCCTGGGCTACCTGCAGACCTAGCCGACTTGGCTAGAGGAGACGAGCCCTGCGCCAGAGGCTGTCCTTAAGGCGATCAGCTGGATAGAGCGAGCACCCTGGACGAGGAGAGCACCGAGATACCCGCCGGCGATCCTGATCAGATGGGAGAGGCTAGTCCTCGACGCCAGCGTGGCCGTTGGCTGGAGAGTCTGGGCCTGGGCTAAGCTCCTGAAGGTCTGGGGCAGCCTCCGGTGGTCGGATCTTCCTTAGGCGAACGAAAACCACCGGGGCTAACCGGCGCATACGGAGCTACAGGTATGCATCTCGGAGAGAGCCTACTTCGAGGATCCGGGCTGGCTACTGGTGGGCTTCAACCTGCTGAAGAACCACGCGGGCTATCAGCGGGACTACCTGATGCCGCGGCTCGGGGATAAGCGCCGACGCGATGGTGGCTACTGCTGGGCTATTGGCGATGGTGGGGACACCAGTGGTGGCGAGAACTACTGGTCGGAGCACAGCGAGAGAGCCGTGCTGCCCACCGGCTTGAGTCTGAAGCCGATTCCTCCAGCGGATAGGGATATGCTGGGGAGATGGAAATCCGAGGGATCGGATACCTATATCCGTTCCTACGGCGGCCGGGTGGCTAGGCTCCAGGCCATCTATGCGGAAGCGGCGAGAGCCCGAGACCAGGAACAACACCTAGATGAAAGGGAGATTGCCGGCGACTCTCCCGAAGATGGACCCGAAGAGTCGGCTAGTGAGCCGGAGCTGGGACCGGAGCCGCACCGGAACCGGCCGAGGCAGCTACTTAAGAAGGCTAGATGCACTAGCTATATCATAGTAGAACTTCCCGGTAAGAAGTTTCGGCTACACAAGGGGGGCCTGGCCGGATGCTGGATGGGCCGTCGCCGGATATTTAAGAATTGCCAAGAATTTTCGGCTAGACCGGAATTCGACCAGTACACGCATGTTTGCCAGTTGGTGCAGCTAGTCCGGAAGGCGAGAGACTTGAGGCTAGCTGAATACCAAGAGGGGGCTAGCATCCAGCCCGGCGGCAGACTCTCTGCCCGGATAATCCAGTACCAGACTGCCAGGCTCCCCTGGGGGCTAGAGGCTAGCCTATCGACTACAGAGGCACAGTACCTCGAGCAGCGGATAGCAAAGAGGAGGATAGCGATCAGACAGATGATCTGGAGGATACACCCTGGCAGGGAGAAGCAGGAGAGGCTACCGAAGCTGCCTCATCGCAGCAGGCTACGTCGAGCGCGGCTACTGCGGGCGATCCTCGAGGCCGTGGGCGATCCGGATAGAGACTTTCTTCGCCGGGCCGAGGAAGGCCTGCCTTTGGGGATATTGGAAGGGCTGCCTAGAACCCCGCATGTATTCGAAGAGCAGACTTCCTGGCGGCTAGATAATACTCCGTGGGAGCCTGCGCTAGCGTGGGTGCCCAACTACTCCTCAGTCGGCGACCATCGGGAGTTTGTGCGGGCTAAGTTCGATGAGGATGTCGAGGAGGGCCTCATGGAGAAAATGACCCTCGGCGAGTTCAAGGCGAAGTTCGGTGAGCACAGGGCTATCGCTTCCTTAGCCGTGATAGTCGAGGACGAGAAGAAGGACAAGAAGCGGATAATCCATGATGCTACCCACGGTGTCAGGGGATAAAAGCCGGGCTCCTGGGGCTAGAGAAAAGAAACAGATCCTCCGGGAGTTGATCCGTTGTGGCGAGATTGCCTTTTCGGTAGTGGGGGATATCTCGAAGGCCCACCGGGGCTAGCGAGCATGGATTCATGGGCTGCCAGATAGACACCGAGGAGACGATCCCCGGGGACCCGGATAGCCAGATTGTCTACGTCAACAAGGTGGGCACCTTCGGGCTATCTCCGGCGAGCTACTGGTGGACCAGGTGGGCTACGGGCAACCCATCATCTGTTGGGTCCCGGCTATCCCATCGACCTCCTGCTATATGCCGATGACGTCGAGGCCCTTGGGAGAGGAACGGAGGGGAGGAAGGGGATTCCTCTGAGTTACCTCCTACTCTCCGTCCTGGGATATCCCTTCAAGTGGGCGAAGACTCGAGGTGGCTATAGGGTGGAGTGGCTGGGAATGGAGACGGAGTACTCCACCTACAGGCTAGGGATGTGGAAGAAACGCTCGACTGGGCTATCCACCGGGCTAAACGACAAGGTGGCCACCGGCAAGGTGACCGCCAAGGAGATGCAGCAGGGGCTAGGGAGGCTAGGCTTTGCCGCCGTAGCCCTAGACTGGCAGAGGCCCCTCCATGCGTGGTGTGCGCTATCCAGAGGAAGACGGGATACCTCATCATCCCGACGATGCTACGCCGACAAGCTCGACCAGGGGGAGAGGCTACAACGTCCAGTGACCCTCTACGCCGGGCTACCACCACTGAGCTTTTTCACAGACGCTAAAGCTGAGGGCCTGGATAGGGGGCTTCCTGGAGAAATCCGGATGCAAACCGGGTCCCTGGTTTTCACTGGAGGTGGATAAGGCCTGGGCTCCTTGGGCCTTTTCGAAAGGCGATCCCAAGAAGGTGATAGCTGCGCTAGAACTGCTAGCGACCCTCGTGGGGATACGTCTCTGGGTCCCCGAGGGCGAGGATAGAAAGACCTCGCGAGTTGCCATCCGTGGATATACGGATAACAAGTCCAACGAGGCTCTTGTTATTTTTGCTTCGCAGGCTCGTATGATGAAGGCTGTCATGTTGTCAAGTCAGGCTTTGCCCAAGGATGCCCGCTCAGCCCGATTGCTGCAGCTGCATTGTCGCATTGTTGGAGTGCCTTTCTGAAAGTCTCGTGTAGCCACGTGGGTGTGCAAATCTTCATGGATGATCGCACCCTTGTGTTGGAGCCGTCGGGGTCCCTCGAAGATCTTGAGCGAGCCCTCAGTGCCAGCGCTGCCTTCGATGATGCCTTTTCGCTCCGGCTCTCTGCCGATAAGTGCTACATCGCAGCTGCTGCGCATGATGATGGAATGCAAAATCTTGCAAGGCGATGGCAATTCCAGACCTGCAATACACTTGATTCCTAGGTGTTAGCTTTGCGTTTGACGGCTCCGGTGTTCTGCCCAAGTTCTCACTGCGAAAAGCTGTTCTGAAGCTTCGACTCCTAAAATGGACTCAAGCCACCACGAGAGCACGCATCATGCTGGTCAGATCTCTTGTCATTCCGTGTCTGGCATGGGCCTCAGGTTTTGCCAGGCCTTCGCGCCAGGACCTGGATGCTGTAAGATCAGAAGTTCGTCACCTCTTCAGCGGAGGATATGGAGGCGACACTGCCACTGTTGCATTCTATGAGCTCCTGGGCTGGGGCCTTGAACCTGACTTTGCCTTGGATCTTGGATTGTGCAAGTTGGCTTGGCGGTGGATTGCCAAACCGCCAGTGTGGCATGACCTGTTGCCACTAACCGCAATGCCAGCAACCTGGATAGCTCACCTGCCTCAGTTCGGTGATCTTTTGCATAAGACAGGGTGGTGGACAAATGCCCGAGCCGACACCATTTTCCGGAGAGATGCCAGTGGAGGCCTCCGAAAAGTTTGTATTGGATTTGAAAATTTTTCGGTCTTGAAGGAAGATTTTTATAGAGGGCAGTTTTTGATGAGGTGCCGTCGCATTGCAAAATCGCTGCACAGAGCTGCCGCACCCAATCTCGCACAAGGTTTGGACCTCCAGAGTCCCCCGCCGGGATACAGGGTAACGTTTCAGGGTCACCGCGTCATCCTCAATGATCGTTCCTCTGAGTATAACCGCCGAGCGAATGCTAATGCCCCGCAGGATGCAATCGCTGAGCGCTGCAGCTGTATGTGTGGGGATGTAAGGCCGAGCCGATCGCATCTTTTGTGGGTCTGTCCCAAAACTAGTGACCTCCGCAATGGTTTGAGCCCGCCGCAGCATCGTGGAGAGGAGCGCCTCCTAACCAAACATGTTCCAGAACAGCCTCCGCCGCCCCCGGCTGTTGACACAACTGGACTCACTGAGGAGCTCGCCGAGGCCATTGCGAACGAGCTGCAGGGTGCTGATCACATCGTAATTGCCACGGATGGTTCTGCAAAAAATGGAATTGCGGCGCATGCGGCGGTCGTCAACAGACCTGATCAAATCTTCGCGGGAGCTGATAATGCTGAAGACCAGTCATCCTTCAGAGCCGAGATGTGCGGGTTAAGACTCACCCTCGAGGCTGTCCTGTTGGCGGCCCAACGAGGCGCCAGAGGCCGCATCTTTGTTGCAGTCGACTGCGAAGCGGCACTAAAGGCTCGCTTCAATTGCCAGGCGATGCCCCTGTTTGGAGCACTGTTATCGTCCCTTGTAGCCGCTGTTCGGGCCCAAGGTGTCACTTTGACCTTCTTGTGGGTTCCTGCTCACGGGAGACATCTGACTTGGCAGCCGGCGCACCCCGCTTTGACAGCTGATCACGTTAGATCCCTGAACTCTGCGGCGGATCAAGCGGCCAAGGCTTGTGTTGCAAGGCGCCTACGTGGATCGCTTCGTGAAAGGTGGCATGCTGAGGCTGCTACGGCAAAGGAGTGGGAGGTGAATGTTGTCCGTGCTTCTGCCAAGGCTGCGGAGCGACTGCACGAGCATCTCAAAGGTATCAGGGCCCTCCCCCGGGAGGTCCGTCGATGCCTGCCTGTCGCACAGGGCCTCCCCCAAGGGGCCTAGATTAGGGTTTAGTCCTGGTTCCCCCACCCGCTTGCGCTTGTGGTACTTGCACTTCCGGCTCCTGGCCTGGGGTGAGTACTGCCTTGAGTGCTTGATGGCTGCTGGAGACCTCTTTCCACGTGAAGACTCGCGACGACTGCTGTTGATGGACTGCTGCGCTGCTTTCTAGAGCTGCTGTGGCCGGCGACTGGTTGGGCTGCTGCGAGGACTTCTGAGTTCCGACGTCGTTGTGAAAACTGACAGCTTGCTTAGTGTACAGTGTAAACAAGTTTGGGGCTTCTGCCCTTGCCTTCATTCAGACTCTGTACATCTGATTGTAAGGCAACTGAGTTTCTGGAGCTGCATTCGTGCTTTTGGCTCCCTTTCAAGGTCTGTAAGCACCTTGATGCGTCTGCATCCTGTAAAGTGACTAGTCCGACTAGGATGGGGCTTCGCCCTGGTCCGTAGGAGGCTCACCTGTACACCCCGAGCCCTTCTGTCGTCGACTCTGTAGTTTGATACTTTCCGGCTGTGCTTGTACATTGTTTGCACATAGGTAAGTTCTTCACCCGAGTGCTTGACCTCGCGACGGACTTCGGCTACCGCGGGGCTTGCATCACGTAGTGTCAACTTGAGCTTTTGGTGTGCAGATCAATTGCTCTTGTTCTGCTCTGCGACTTCTGACACGTCGTTCGTGCTTACACGGGCGTCGCGAGTTCGCAACAAGCAAAAGAGGCTCTTGTGAAGAAGGCTATGACAACCAAGTATCCATCCATGCTAATTTTAATGGAGGTAGCCGAAGAGCTATCCCATAAGAACTGTGAGCTCCAGCTCCAGTGGATACGGAGAGACATCAACCAGCTAGCGGATGATCTCACCAATGAGGAGTTCAAGGAGTTTGACCCCTCTCAAAGGATAGACCTGAAGGGGGAAGAATTCCAGTGGCGTGTCCTGGGCCGGCTACTCGCGCATGCCGATAGCTTCTACAAGGAGCT
The DNA here is from genome assembly GCA_905221615.1 of Symbiodinium sp. CCMP2592. Classification (NCBI taxonomy): domain Eukaryota; class Dinophyceae; order Suessiales; family Symbiodiniaceae; genus Symbiodinium; species Symbiodinium sp. CCMP2592. The sequence continues at coordinate 170,984 of CAJNDT010006063.1, forward strand.
AGGCACGCGGAAGCGAGGGACCCCGGATAGGGTGTCGAAGTTTAGCCGAAAGGCCAGGAAGCTCGATCCCTGGTAGCCTGAGTGGCGATGCGTGGGGATGGATAGCCAAAGGCTATCGGATATCTCCAGGCAACCTGGGATAGTTGCCACTCCAGACAAAAAGTGTGTCCGTGCTAGCTGAGTGTGCTTGTCTCTCTTGGTTGTCGCTCGGCTAGCTCGCACTTACTACTACTATCGTCCTGGTGGAGTACCGGGGATGGTGGTGGGATATAGGAGCTAGTGCACGTACCTCTTGACGAGGAACGAGTTACGACTATGTGTGCTAGCTAACCTATTTATACCCGAAGCTATTGAAGGTAGCTTCGCTAGAAACGGAGTTTCGCTCGCTATCGTCGTTCGCAGGATAGCTGTTTCTGACATGCGAAGACAGGATAGCTGTGACTTGGAATGGCTACGAGCATTTGTGACCGTGGCCATTCTCGATAAAGTCCCCCATCAGGGGGGTAATTTTGAAGTACCCGCCCTGCCCACCCTGGGATGGATAGCCAAAGGCTATCGGATATCTCCAGGCAACCTGGGATAGTTGCCGCTCCAGACAAAAAGTGTGTCCGTGCTAGCTGAGTGTGCTTGTCTCTCTTGGTTGTCGCTCGGCTAGCTCGCAGGCTAACTACTTACTACTACTATCGTCCTGGTGGAGTACCGGGGATGGTGGTGGGATATAGGAGCTAGTGCACTGATAGTTCTTTGAACGGGGTTGTGTAGGATCCGCTGTGTGTCACTGCCATCTCAAGCTCACCCTCCCGTCCAACCCGGCTTCAGATGGGGGGCAACTCCTGTTTTCCCAACAGCGCTTGTCCGAAGGATGTGCCGATGGAGATGTCAAATGCTTCGAATCAACCTTTGGCCCAAAAGTGCGGTTTCCGGTGTAAACACATGCTTAGTGGGTGCTTGTGAGGAGCTACAGGCAAGCTGACTGCTTGTCCATCAATGGACCGGCGGCGCTGACTGCCGCTTCCAAATCAGTAACCCTAGGCATCTAAACCCTGAACAGTCCGGAGGCAGTGCCAGCGAAAGGAGGCCTCACGAAGCCTCAAGGGTACGTAGCAGCCCCCAGTCAAGGCGGGTACCCAGGTCTGAAATCTAACAAGTGAGAAGGACTCAGGTAAAGGGTGTTGGGTCATGTTTTCGCATCTCAGGAGAACTGCAACACGTCTTCCTTGGGAAAACAGGAGGTGGCCACAAAAGCGTTGAGCATTGCTTAAATGCGTGGATGGATCGACAGATGTCGTGGGCAGGGCACCCTGCAGTCGTCGTCGAAGATCGTGGCATGCATGTCAAGGGTGAGTTCACCTAGCTAGTATGTTAGCCGTTAGCCAACACGGCATCCATCAATCACAATATCGCATCACTTAAATCACCGCAGACCATAAGGAACGTCGAGCGGCAGGGAAGCCTAACTTTCGCCCTGGTATGCAAAATGGTGCAAGAAACCCAACCTTCGGATAGTAAAACGGATGGAAATCGTGTCAAAAGAGTGTGTTGCGACCAAGAATGAGCTCCTCGACATCAAGCATTTAGTCCTGCACGGCACATATCAGGAAACAACCGAGGGCTCCAGGGTCTATCACAGATGAATCGGACAAATTGAGAACATGTCAAGGCAGAGACGATGAAACGAGCCTACTATCAAAGCATTCGTTCACTTGGACACCCTGGGGAATGTGTTAAGGCACAGAAGCGCAGAGAAAGTTTTAAAGTCCACGAGAATGACGTCGTGGATACACTGCCGCCATTGGTGCATTATCCATAACGGGAGACCTTCCATCAGAAGCGGGGGCCATGGGGACCGGGCGCTGACGGTGCCAGTGCAGATCACCCGCCGACGGAGATCGCTGAACCCGGCCCTTATTTCGGCTTGCCAGGATCAAAGCCAGCACCGGCCTTAGCCAGGATCTGTGCCAGCCACCACCATGCCTCCTGGAACTTCCTCAGTGGGTGAGGATTTGGATGTTGATAAAGAGGCGCTGATTGAGTTGGCTAGCTTGGATGCCGACCTAATCGCGACCTAACAGTCGATGCCGAGCAAACCCTGCAAGACTTGAGCTGCTTGCAGTTCACAGCAGCAGGCAAAGTGCAGACGGGCCGCCAAGGTCAACTAAGGGGAGGATGCACATACATAGCCTGCCCTGGCAGCACGGCGGGTGTCCCCGCAACTTCTGTTAGCGGGGCGGCGTCACCAGCAATGAGCAAACCTGCTGCGGCAGAGACGAGAACAGCATCCGCGGGTTGCTGCCTGCAGGACGTGACCGCTGCATGAAGTGCGTCCGCACACTTGTTTCACCCGAACAAGCTAAGGGGTATGGGACGTGACGCGCGTCTGATCCAAAACAAGACCTTGCAAATTGGAATTTTGCGAACTGCAATGCCACTAGTTCCCCAGTAGCATTTCGCAGAACCGATCCTGCAGCTTATAATTCCCAGTAGCTTGCTGTCAACAACAAATGTCGTAATTCACGCGACGATTGCGGTTCGACGTAGTTTGATCCTTACGAATTTCCTCGCAGGCTGACAAGGCAATTTTTAGTTTCCTTTTGATGTCAGGCACTTTTTGTGGTGCATCGTGCATCACCCCGAAGAGGGAGTTGTCAGAAGAGAAATTCGACATGTGTGGAAGTGTGCGGTGCTTGTGGATGCTTGTGCAGTAAGGTGCTTCGATTCGGATTCTCGCGACGGTGCAAGCAGGCCGAAATCCGTGCAAGTTAAGGGCAGTCATTCAGTGGCGAATTCCAGCAGTTGCTCACTTGGGGACGACTGCGGCATGTGCCACAACCGCTTGGAGCTGCTCTACCATGCCAGTATCCCAGACTCTCAGAGGTCGCAAGACCGCCTGTGGGCAGCAGGCTTTTTGAGCTGTCAGGACAATGTGTTCAAGAAGCGCTTTTGCGCAACCTTCCCGAAGGCTTTTTGATCGCTGTTTCTACTTGGCTTCGTGCTGGTGGGGGCCCTGCAGGTGTCCTCGTGCCAAAGGGGGGACCTGTGCGCGTTTGCACACCACCGAGAGGAGGCGGGTTTCTGGTATCCAGTGATTGTTGAGATTCGCGCAAGTTTAGCTTCCCTAGGTTCGCGTGGAGCTGTTAAAGCTTGAGGAGGCCTCGTCGCAAAGGTAGCGAGTGGGTGTTGGGGTGATGAAGACCCGCCCTTAATGACCAGGAGGAGCTCATGGCAGAATGGTTCAGTGTACCCGAGGAGCGACAAGAAACTTTGCTGCAGTCACAGTTCCGCCGATAGAGAGGACTCCCGGTCTCCAGAGATGCAGCTCCGAGCAGTGGACTTCTTCACACGCCGCTTCAAAACGTGATGACCCCAGTGACCCCAGGGCCCGGGCCACCCAAAAAGGGCCTTGTCAGGGCTTGCAGATGGGCGGCGTCGCACTGCAGGCTGTGGTGCCCCTATGGTACCCAACACAGCTGGCATGAGTGTGAGGCACTCAGTGCGACTCACATCGCATGGCGCATCGCATGGTCTTCCCGAACTCCTAGGCCTCTACGTCACATCCTAAGCTTTGGGGACGGGGGGCATTGGTTTCTTGCGGTCCGTTTCTTGGGGTTCCCTCAACAACCGAGGCCCACACCGATCAGGCGCCTAGGGGCCCTGGCCCCCGCCACTGAGTGCGGGGCGCGTCTTTTCGCGTTGGGTGGGGGGTGGGTGGAAGGACTGGCGCCGACGACCAGAACTCGGATACAGCAGTGAACCTTGCACAGAGCCGCGTTGCTGCACCAAGCTCCAACATCTGTGCGCGATTTCCGAGTTGCAATGTCACAAAGGTGGGCGAAGCATGTCGGGGAGCGTCTTCCGTACAATGAGCCCGCACCTGAAGGTAATCGAAGCTGACCAGACTCCGCCCACGTGTTCTTGAGGCGGTGCCCTAGAGGCTTGCGGTGTGGCTTCGCTCACGGCTCGAAGGAGGGAATCCGTTTTGTTGAGAGGCTGCAAGGAAACGCTCTTGGCAGGAGCAGCTCTACCATCCCTCCTATTACAAGACGCCTGGGGCTCGGCTTAGCGCAAGTCGCCTCGACGAGCTGAGCTGAGCGGCTGAGCAGTAGCTGGGCCAGGATGCCGTGCACTGACTGGGCAGCGACGGGGCATTGCCCACGGGGACCGCAGTGTGCTTTCTACCACGGCACAAACGAGCAGAGGATCCTTGGAGAGGCCACAGCAACTTCGGAAGCCCCTTCCAAGCTTTGTGACGTCTTGCAGAGGCCTTGTCGTCAAGTGCAGCAGTCACTGGCGAGAGTATGGGCGCGGCCGCCCTGAACCGATGCTGACGAGAGAGAGAGAGTGAGAGAGAGAGAGAGGGTAATCATGGCGAGAATGTTCCCCCCGATTGAGCGAGGCGCCGGCTTGCGCTGTTAGATCCCCCTTATTTAAAACACTATTTAAGCCCCCGCCTCGCGCCTCTCCCTTCAGGGGTTCAACCGTGCTGGGCTCAAAAACTGTTCAAGGCACTGTTTGCCCCTACTCGCAAGCCCCCAGCTGTGAAGCAACAGGACGACATATCACTGCAACTGCACCAAACACCGAAACATGTGCACACGTGCGCGGAGTAGGTCGCGACCTACTTCTGGCTGCGTGCAAGCAAGAGGGTCATCATGTGTTTGAATATCGGGGCGAGACACGGAACACCTGTGTTGGTAATGTCAAGAAATCGATCCGGCCACACGATTCTAACCTATGCAATTGTATCCTAGCTTGCTGCTCATGGAAGTGCCCGCGGAGTTGTTAGCTGCACTTAATAACTTAGCACCGAGCAAGCGATCAACCAGCGGCAGTCTCCTGCCTGGTAAAAGAAAGTAATATCATGTCAATCAGGGGAATCGCAGACCCCTCAGGCCCTGCAGAAGAAGAAGAAGAGGAGAGAGAGAGAGAGAGAGAGAGAGAGAGAGAGAGAGAGAGAGAGAGAGAGAGAGAGAGAGAGAGAGAGAGAGAGAGAGAGAGGGAGAGAGAGACCCGCAACCGAAGGGATGCGACGCCGTACAGTCCTCGCCCCGTCCCACGAAGTGCCGAGACGGAGCGCCCCTTAGCCACGGGGACGGGACGGTTTGGAGTTGGGCCGTTGGGCCATTGGGGGCCGAGCCCCGCTGCTCGGCACTTGTGGATAGTCGCGCGAGCCTTGCAGCGATGCCAGGCAGGGCTGGACAAAGTCGTGACGACAGTCACTGGGGTCTAAAGGCAATGCCGCTCATGGCTGGCTTGATCCCACACCCTACTGCGTAAAGAGAGCTACAAGCGCAGATTGTACACATCAGGCACCTATAGAACTATACAGGCTCTGTAGCAAAGGGCCGCAAGTTATGGTTGGTTGGGAGGTTGGTTGGGTAATCTTAGACTTGGGAAATGGGGTGTAGACGAACTCGTGCTCATATGTTGCACCCGGGGTTTCGCATGGTACATTTTCAGATGGTAAAATGCCTTACATGCATGCATCTATCAATTTTGCATTCCTGCAATCATACCGCTTTATCACGCGTATATGACGCGCAAACATGGATGCAGGCACACCCATGTCACTATACACCTGCACGATATTCATTCGATCCTCATTTGCAGGTGCATGCCAAAACATCCTTGGGCAGTTCCCCCTGCACGAAAACAGACTGCTGCCGGGATTTGCTGTGCTCATGCAGGCCGCAGTTCTTCGCAGTTCAACGGATGCGGGTAATCCTCATCATCGAAGCACGTGATCCGACGCAGCGTCCCGCACGCAAAAAACCTGCCATTGATGAGTCGGTAGTTGGCGCGAGGCGCGACCAGGCCTGGCATGCGGGATGGTGCGGATTTGGGACTGGGAGATCTGCGGTTAAAGCCAGGACCAACTTCTGCCACATGGACAGGATGCGAATTATCTCCGAAGGTCTCCAAGAAGTTGATGCTCTTCCAAAACCGGAAAAAGTTGCTGTCACCTTCTTGGAGGTTCCACCTTGCGAGCGAATCTTTGTGCAGTCCGTGCGAGTGTCAGATGTATGCAGATCCCGCTAAGAGATCACGGCAACAGCTCCTCTCTCTCCCTCTCAAAAGCATGATAAATCCTCCTACCGAACAGCCTCCGCCCAAGCGCTTGACGAAGGCGGTCTACTGGAGCAATCCCAAAATCCCAACTGAAAAGCTGAAAACAGAACTAGGACTAGGCATGCCGCCCAACTGTTCCTTTACAAGGTTATCAGATTCTGCCTATGGCCTATGGGCTGTACTGCTACATCTGCTACTCGGAATTCCGCTCTGCCCTCGGCTCTCGCTGGGCCGCCGTTTCGCCGCCTTTTCGCCGCCACAACGCCGGCAAGAACCGATTGGTTAAGGGTGAGCCATGGCGAGCCTGTAGTGACTGTGTTGTGAAATGCAGGGTGTTTGACACGTGACTCGTGCCTTGATTTTCGGACTCAGCCGCTGTCGAGGTTTCATGATCGTTCCTCCGTTTTGCAGTGACTCCCGTTCCTCTCAAACTTCTAAAATCTATCGCTCCGCGAAGGACACACAACACAAGAGCTGTCGTCTGTTCCTACATCTTGACGCCGTGAGCAGCCGGCCACCGCTAAACATGTTACATGTGTGGACGACCAGTGCTCAGACAACGGGACCATGCTTATGGTAGGGCAAGAGATCCAGATCTGGGCACAGCGAACGAGGGAGATATAACCTGCAGAAGGCACGGTGTCTGGCCAGCAGGGCCTTCGAAGGAACACCGAAAGAGAGAGAGAGAGAGAGAGAGAGAGAGAGAGAGAGAGAGAGAGAGAGAGAGAGAGAGAGAGAGAGAGAGGGAGAGAGAGAGGAAGCACTCACTGCTCCGCTGAGTGGCCAAGGCTTTGGAGGCCGGGTCCTGTCGGCGGGGCTCCCAGCCGAAGATCCCCGCCGCGGAGCACCCTTCTTTCTTTGTCCTTGTGGCATTCCGGCGGCGGATTCGTGCCAAAGGGTGGGCGCATCCCCGAATCTCATTCGAAGACTGCGCAAGGAGTCGCATGGATCATGTGCACGTGGAATCTCAGGTCCAGGAACTGGAAGCTTCCTTGGCGGCTCGAACCGTACTGGCTCTCAGCCGCCCTGTTCTCCATGCGAACTGCAGCGGGCCTGTGAGACCTCCCGCGGGAGGGGGAGTGCATGGCCCATGCATGGCCTCCAGAGTTCTTGGAGTGGCGCTCTGAGCGTTTGTCTGCGAGCTTTGAGGTCCAAGACGTTTGCGCCGCTGCTGGAAACCGGCCCTGTCTGGAGCCGGCGGGGAGCCCTGGGAGCCGCCCTGGGAGCCGCGCCTTCACTCCTTCACAGTTTTTTCTTGAGGCCTTTAGCCTGGCCGGAAGTGTTGATGGTGCAACCACACTGAGCGGAAGGAGCGGCATGAGGAGACCCGGCTAAGCGCCGAACGTCGGTCGTGCCAGTCCGGTCCGGTGCCGAAAGCAGTTAAAGCGCGCTTTCTGTTCTGCGCGAGGACCTCCTTCGGCTCCTTGGCATCCTTAGCCTCGCTGGCGTCCTCCAACTCGGCAACTGCCGCTCGGACTCGGACTGCGCCTTCGCCGCTTCGCTCTCTTCTCTTCAGCGGCGTTTCCTGCGCCAAGGGCTCTCCTGCGGTGGGTCCTTGCCTTCCACTGGCCACGGAGTTGGAGCCTGCCTATGCCGGAGCCCCCAAGTGGAGCCAAGACAGTGGTAATCAGAGCTGCTGGAAGCCGCCAGACCTCTTTTTTATCATGAGTCTTGTTACAATTGTCCAACAACAGGCAAACCAAATCCCTCTAAGCCTTTTTGAATCAGAACCCTCGCTTTGTCAAGAAGACAGGCGAGCAGAAAGCTTCTCTCACCGAAAACACTGGCCCATGCCCCATGCAGGCGACCAAGCATCACCCAAAGCCTCGTGCAGAGGGTGGCCGGAGTATCAATGACGTTGGGACATGGCAAACGAGCAGAGGCGGCCACACAATGGCAGAAAGCCGGTAACGAAACATCGCCCTGTCGCCCAGTTTCTGTCGGCGTAGAGAAAGTGTGTGTGGCAAGGTAGATTCATCATCATCATCCTGCCAGCATTGCCATGATCGCGGCCTGATCCCAGAGAGAAGCCCTGGCAGAGGTTCGGCTGCCGCCGATGTGGGGAAACCACGGGCACCTGGGCCCTTTCCCAGAGGATGACGAGGCCCCTCCATGAAGATCGCTTTGTTGCTGGGTTTAATGAGTGCAGGCTTCCGTCTCGAAAGAGTACCTGCGCCTGTGAGCGCATATGTAAACCGCGTTGTCTGGACCGTGTGACTCTTGGGATCCACGGCCCGCGCCAGCTGTAGAGCGCAGGAATGGGCCACATTGGTCATTGGTGTCATTGGTGATACAAGTTCAGAAGTCTCAGCGCTCTGCCCTCTGCCGGCATGGCTCCTCTGGTCAAAGTTTCAACCGCAGAGTTGCCGAGAGCTTCGCGTTCCGGCCTTCCTCGTGCTGGTTCATAAAGTCTTCGCATCCGTCAGCTAGCAGAGCTAGCGGCTGCGCTGACTCGGCTGACAGCAGAAGAGCGGTCCAGTGTTGCATGCCTGCGTGTCGCTTCGGTCGCCTTGCTTCACGCCAGAACTTCAAGGTTTCCTGTTTCGCTGCCCTCGCCGCAGCTTCGACTCACCTTGGCTGCTCCTGTTTTCCAACTATGCCCTGACAGCCGAGGTGATCTGTAAATACGTCTCTCTTCGAGTCCAGATTCTGTGCGAAAGATGCCTGCAGATTCCGGTCATCGCACAACCGATAACTCAAGAACTGAGTTGCACAGAACGGATTTCGGAGCCCTTTTCATGTGAAGCTGTTGATGCGGAATTGATTGTAATCATTGCTCTCACTCGCGAATTTGCTACGTGGAGCCACTGCAGGAGCTGCAAGGGCAGCGATCCATCTTAGTGGTGGCGGCCAAAGAAGTTGCCTGCAAGGTTGATACTCTTTCTCTTGCGCAAAGAAGAAGCCGCTTGTTCAAACGCAACTTCTGAGCCATTAGCATGAGAGCAGGGCCATGAAAGGAATGTCCAAAGTCCAAACTTCTCACTGCTGCACGGTGTAACAGTGTAACGCAGTGTAACATGTCACGTGAAACAGGATGCGCTCGGTGAGGAACCAAGTGACGGTCGCCGGCGTCTCCGGTCTCTCTTTGCCCTTTCGTTGAAGTTGCGCCAAGGTCTACATCACAACCGTCTTCAGTTTGTTTGTGGCTTTCGAGAGGGCTCTGTGCAGCTGGATGCGGTGAGAAAAACAAGCGCAGGTCCTTCTCTGCCTTGCTCCGCTCTGTGCTTTGCGATGCAGCATGCTCTGCGCATGCTCCGCGCGTGTGGCAGCCCTGGTCCAAGAACCCCCTGGCAGAGGGCCCACAGCCCGCGGCTGCGCGGTCGCTGTGGCACAAGCTTCCGTATCAGATACCGAAGATTTTTCACGCCAGGGCCTGAGCAGCCTGAGCTTACAGCTGAGCAGAGCTCTGCAGATCCCGTCCCCACGGCACCTCCTAAAACACTTCGATCAGGGGAATAAAAAAGCAAGTCGCATCTGAGACGAAAGGCTTCAAGGCTTTGGATTCCCACGTAATTTTGCCCTGTGCCGCCTGTGCCTTTGTGCCTTTGCATACGAGAAAGAGCCCGTTTGAGGGTACGTGGTGGCGAAAGTGGACAACGGTTTGGACAGACAACGCCTCAAGATCCTCGTGCCTGTTACAAATATCAGTAGGACGTTCGATTGGCCGGGCTCTGGGCAACCAACTTTGTTCAGCTATTATTCGTGTATTACATGGTCTCATCATTTGTCACGCCATGCCCGACCAAGGGAACGAATCAACTACTGACAAGCCGCAATCACTGTCAACCAGCAATGCTCCGGTGAGACTGGACTGTTCTCGGACAATTGGTTGAGTATTGTTGCACGCGTTCTGATGAAGTAGGATTGGCTGCACATGCTCATGATGTCGAATGCATGTTTAACTTTGTCCTGCAGTTTCGGTTGAATGCGAGGGTTGCCCCTAGCTCTTGCTGGGTCTTCGGGTGGTTTGGCCGGTGTCCTTTTCTCTCTCCTTCGAGAAGCGTCGGATCCCGTGCTTTTGGCACCACCTAGGCCTGACTTCGGGCCCTTTGCACCACCCGATTCTTCCGAGGCCCCGAATTGGGCCTCTTCTCTTCATCCTCCTTCGTTCCTCTTGGGCCTGTTGATTGGATTGATTCTCTGGCCCCTCTTGGATCTTCTGTGTCTTACTCGATTGCTGCTTCGCCGAGTGCTCAGCCGAGCCGGGGAGCCCATTCCCACAACTGGCCTTTACCGGCTCCTTGCATGAGTGATTTGAGCTGAGGTTCGAGCCTTGCGGGCTCTTGTGGTCGCTCTTGAAAAGCGAGTATCCCTCCTTGAAAGCAACGCCTTTGAGGTAGTCCCTGAGTGTGGAACCCCAGCCGGATCAAGCCCGGCCCTCACTCCCCCTCCTCGGACACTGCGAGCTGCACCCGAGAGCAGAGGAGAACTTGGCAGGCCGCTCTCCGAGCCGGCAACCGCTGCTGTTGGGGCCACTGAGCCCGGGGCTCCTGAAGGCCCGTTCCGCCAGGAGATTGCCACTCAGGTGGGTCTCTTTCTCAAAAGAGCTATTCGAGGTGAGCACCGAGGCACGTCAGGCCGCGATAGGCTTTCGCTGGCTTCTCGCTACTACATTGTGCTTTGTGATTACTCGGGACAGCGACTCTCGGAACCGGCCATCTTTAGCAAATTTGAACCGGTCAGGCGCCTTTGTAAGCGTTGAGCTGACGGAGGCCAGTCAGTGTTCGTAGGCCTTCCCTCCCAAGCCGAGATCAGGACCGCGTTCCGAGCCGCGGAATTGCCCTGGCCCCGCGCGGGAATAGATGGCTACCGGCGAGGCCCGCAAGAAGAGGATTTGCAAGAGGAGGGGTTGGAATCCCCTGTGTTGCGGGACCGATTGCTCAGCCAATTTTCCGAATCCCCGGCCACGTACTTGGTCGGCTCTTTTTCTCAGGAGCTTGAAGCGGGCTCCTCTTTGTCGTGCAGCCTTGTCGGAGTGGCCGTTTTTGAAGGGAAGGTGGTTGTTGCCGTGCCTCATAGCGTTTGGCACCGAACTGTAGCCCGACGCTACTTGCCCCGCGGGGCGCTCTCCAAGGCGGTTGCTGCTGAGGTTTTGGCAGCGAGTCCTGAGGACCGCTCGCGGTCTGATCCTCATTTTAAGATTCGGGTTTGGATTGGTCTTCTTGATCCGGGGTTGGAGGGATGCTGTGTCTTCGGCGAGGAGGACGAAAGCGCCGAACGAGGCTTTCTGATTCAGGGCTCCGAGGAAGAGGGAGTGCCCTATGGCCCGTCGCTGCTAGCAGTTGCGGGCGACCATTTCGCCTTTTACTCTGCTCAGGAAGGTCTGTCCTCGGAACCTCCGGCCACCGTCGCGTCGGAGTCTCCGGCGCTTTCTTCCCGTGTCAACTCGTTGGAGCGCCAGCTGCAGGCGGGCCTGGATTCCGTGCTGCATCATGTGACTTCTTCTGCGGCGGGGTCTGTGGGCCCGTCCGAACCTACCCCTGCTCCAGCACGCAACCGAGCCCCACAGAGCTACGGCCCGCCCTTCTGCTCTTCGCAAGCCTCCGGCAAGTTTGCCTCGCCCCGAGCTGGCGCTCTTTCCACGACTAGTGACTAGAGCCGTCCGTGGTGTCAGCTGCCAAGGCCGCAGGCATATCAGATGCTCAGTTGCGACGCATGGGAGACCTTGCTTCCAAGCCAACCGCAATGACAGATGGCAAGGGGAAGAGGCGGACAGGCGTCCTCTCCGAAAGCGAGGAAAGCGAGTACGAGGAGGGGCCGCAGCCCGAAGGCGTCGCGGCCTCCCCTCAGGATGCTGTTGGGAAAGCTGTTGTTCAAATGAGCAAGATCCTGGCCAAGATGCATGCATCGAAGAAGTCCGAGTTGGACGATCTGTTGACCGAGGGAGCGACCTTCGAGTCAGGAGCGGGAAGTTCGACCGGGGGAAAGAGGGCTGCAGCCTATCTCAAGGTTTGCAAGACTCTGCGAGACGACCCTCAGGTTCTTATCGACTCCTTCGAGCAGCTGCTGACCGAGGACTTTCTGAACGTTCAATCCGCCCCTGGCGCCCAAGCCTCCCAGGTCAGCGCACGTGCTTGGCTGGAACACCGGTCGCATCTCCCCGCCATGATGGATCCAGTAAGGTGGAGCTGGCAAGTGGCTGGGGCTTTGGACTGCCTACTATGGGCCGGGCGCACTTTGGAGGCGCAGGCGCGCCTGAGCCTCCTGATCGCCGCGAGCGATCAAGCCGCGATCGAGAGCGGCTCGTGGTTACTGGCATCCGAGATGCTGCTCGAGAGCCCGCCACCGGTAGCTGCCTTCGCGAAGCACAAGCCTCCAGAGGCCTGGGAAGCCAGGCAAACCAAGCTGCTGGACCTTCGCGTCTTCTCGATTCTGATCCACCGCATTCGGGAGAGGGAAGCGTTCTTGGAAGCCCGAAAGAAGCTTTCAGGAGGAAATCATCCCCCGAAAAACACGCCAGGCCAGCAGCACCAACAGCAAGCCGACGACGACAAGCCTCCCAGGCGCCCACCTCGCAATCCTCCCAAGGGCGGGAAAGGCGAGGGCAAGGGCGATTCGAAGTGAGGGGTGATTCTGAATCAGCCGTGCGCCCGGGGTTTAAGAATTCAGGCGATGAAGCTCGCCTCCCCGGCGCGCGTGCTAGCACAGTGCATGGTTTAACGTTTTGGGACTCTTTCTTCGATGCTTTGGGTTCGGCTAAATCTAAGCTGAGCTCTCTCTGCGTACCCTACCTCGCAGCCTGCGAGGGCCTGCCAGAGGCATTTTCTTCCAGGCTCTGCAAGCGCTCGCAAAGCCGCGGGCGGCCCTCGGAAGCTTGCACATTCGGCTCTTTCTCGGGCAACCAGCGCTCGCTCGCCCGCATCTGGGGCTGGAGCTGGGAGCGACTTTGAATCATCGCCAATGGGAGGTGCTTGAGCTTCTTTCTTTGGGGATCGACGGATGGAATGCTGAGCCAGAGCTCACTCCGGAGGACATGGGGAGAGGTGCTTCTAAGGTGGAAGCGCTGGAAGACTTGTTGGAAGCCCTGGCGGCACACTCCGCTTCGAAGCGGCGGACGCCCGCGCAAACTGACCTGGCCTTGCAGACACCCTGGCATGAACCCTCTAGCCCTTTCGGTTTAGGACTCCTTAATTACGCCCCTGAGGTTTTAGCTGAGGAAGTCCAGCCCTCCCGTCTTACCTTTGTGGGTGAACCTAGCTTTGACCCGGTGCCGTATCTTGATGAAAACTCTAGAGCGATTTATCTTGATCCGATTCTTGAGGAGGGCGAGCCCGTCCCAAAGGTCTGGGTCCGATGCCCTCGCGCGGAGGCGCTGGGACTTCTCCAGCTTCTCAACGATAGCGGGAGGCTGGCCTTTGTCGATGCTGCGGCTGTCAGGCCTCGACTACGGTCGGGATTTTCGCCATTCCTAAGGACTTGCACAGAGATAGGATGGTGTTAGACGCGAGGCCACCTAACCATGTCGAACATGCCGCTGACCGGTGGATCAATTCCCTTGCTGCGCTCACGCAGCTTCGCTCTTTGTCGGGCCCCAAGAAGACCTGGAGCTCCACGTTGAGGACCTAAGGGAATTTTATCATGCTTTCCAAACAGGGGACAGAAGGGTTCTTCGGAATGTTCTCGCTTTGGAATTTGCGCCAAGTGAAGTGTCGCATCTTTCGTCTTTTCCTGAAAACTTGAGATCGGCTGCAGCAGTCGTGCCGTCTTTACGGACGTTAATCGTTAGCCATGGGTGACAGCTCGGCCGTGGCTCTCGCGCAAACGGCCCATTTGTCAGTCTTACTGCGGCACACTTCCCTTAAGATTCCCCAGTTCCTCACCCTCTCGGGTTTAGGCCCTCGCAAGGGTTTAACTGCTGGCCTGCTCATTGATGATCTCGCTTTGTTCGGCCGCATCCCCCGATCGCCCGACGGGCGGAGCGAACCGAGCACGGAAAGTCCGGATGATCTTGATGCTAGCGAGCCGCCGACTGAGGGGGCTCGCGTCACCCAGGAGGTCCGCCAAGCCTACGAGCGCACCGGTCTGTCTCGACATCCAAAGAAAGCTGTCTCGCGCGTTACCCGGGCCGATCTTTGGGGAGGGACAGTCGATGGGCTTTTAGGGAGAGTGTGGCCAGCTTTGCGGAGGACCATCCCTCTGAGCTTCTTGCTGCTGAGGACCGTTACTCTCGGGCTCGCTACGCCTGAGTTGCTCGAGGCCTTGAGCGGAGCGCTGGTCTCGGCTTTTCAGCTCCGCAGGCGTCTGCTCAGTGTTCTCCAATACATCTACTCGGAGGCCAAAGGCAAAGCTCCTCGGGAAGTGTGGCGGATGAGTCGAGAGCTCAAATCAGAGCTCCTTTGCAGTGCCGTCTTGCTGAGCCAGAGCGACATCGACTGTCGGGCCCCTGGAGCCCCGCTGTTGATCGCCTCGGACGCTTCTCAGAACGCTGAAGCCGCCGTTGCGGCCCCGATACCCGAGTCCTTCAGCCGGGAACTCACCAGGCACTCTTTGCAGAAAGGATTGTGGGTAAGACTGCTCTCTCCACTCCGCGCGATGATGCGCAGCCGCGGCGAGCTCGATCCGGAAGAGGAGCTCCCTGGAGCCGTTTTCCCCCCAAACCCGCTTTGGGAACTCATCTGCAAAAGCCTGCCCTTTGGGTCTTTCGGTGCTGTGAAGCGGGTCCGTGTTCCGAGGCACATCAACATAGGAGAACTTCGCGCAGCCATCCGGGCTGAAGCCAAGCTTGGCCAATTATACCCGGGATCGAGATATCTCCACATGCTCGATTCCCAGGTGGCGCTGGGCGCTGTCGTGAAGGGAAGGGCTTCCTCCAGAGCACTTAACTTCGAACTTGCAAGGTCCCTCCCTAACCACCTAGGCTTTAGGGTTAGGCCCTTTTATGGTTACGTTAGTAGTGCCGCGAACCCTTCAGACGACCCTACGAGGGAAAAGGCAATCCGGAAGCCGACTCAGGAAATGCCACAGTGGCTGGAGGAGGCCCTTGCCGGGGACTTGCGATCATTTGATGATTTCCTTTTCGAGGAGGGCCTTCATCCCGAGCAACTCAGGGGTCTCCCTGATCCCTCGATCTGAATTAGGCCCCGATCACCCGGGGAACAACAAATGTGCCCGCGAGACCCGGCGCGATCGCTCCGAAGCTCATGCTGAAAGACGCGGAGAGGCCCTTCTCCCAGTGAGGTACTTGTCTCGAGCTGATATTTATGAGCTTTTTCAGGGTCTGCCGAGTGTTGCTGCCAAGCGAGGTTCCTTCTCTAACCCCGGAGTTGTTGGGCTGATGAAGACCACCCGCGGCCTGCCTCTCTGCGTGCAGACTCTTGCAAGGTTTGTGGGCCAGATCTGTCCCTCCTTATACTTCACGACCGTCTCCATTGCCGAAAACAACAAAACCGACTTGCATCGCGACAGCCACAACGAATCCTCCTCTCTTCGCTCTGACTCGATTCCGAAAGGGACGGATTTGGATTCAAAGCCAGGAGGGCTCTACTACTGTCAGGCACAGAGGTGCTCTCTTGAGAGTGATCCGCAGCGCGCCCCCGTGCTTTTCGACCCCAGGCGTTTTCATTTCACTGGGCCCTGGCTGGGCAAAGGGTGGTTCTGATAGCTCATTGCATTCGGGACCATGAGAAGTTGACCGAGGATGACAAGGAGTGGCTTCGCAACTTGGGCTTTCGGTTGCCCGCGACTGGCCGTTGGCACCTCGCCACGCCAGCCGAGGGCGACTGTGTTCCTGCTCTACGGGTTGCCCTTCCGGGTCGGCTCCCAACTTCTCAAGCTGCACGGGGAGTCGCCTATGACGTCCCAGATTCTGCACCGATCGGCCGAAGCCTCCTTGCCGCCGACTTCGCAGATCTCGTTGGGCTTCCCAGATGCTTTCGTGGACTTTCTCCGAGCCAGTTTGTTTTCTCCGATGTCTTTGCCTCCCTGTCCGACGCTGTCTCTCGTGGCCATGGCTGGGTTGACTTGTTTTCAGGGTCGCGGGGTTTAGCTAAGGGCCTTTGTCGAGGGTGGGTCGTTTGCTTCGACGTTGGGCACAGTCGAGATGAAGACTTACTGGAGCCGAAGCGGGTCCGGGGATTGTCGGCTGGACCGGTCTGCGCTTCCTTCTCTTCCGCTTTGACGCCCGCGTGGCGAACCGCGCAACATCCGGAGGGGATTCCTTGCGCTTCTCTGGAACAACGACGGAAACTGGAGCGTGGGAAGATTTCCTCCGCTTATGCTACGTGCTGATCCAGGTTTGTGATGAGCTGAGTCTTTTCTACCTCGTTGAGAACCCGGAGACGTCTCGATTCTGGTTCCAGCCCGGGTGGAAACTTCTTTCGTTGAAGGCGCCTTTCGACGACTTCATCACCGACTTCTGTGTGTGGGGAACCCCTTGGAGGAAGGCCACTCGCTTTCGAACGAACTGCAGCTTTCGATCCCAGAAGCTTCGTTGCGTCTGCAAGCAAGGGCATCTGCGTCTACGAGGCCGTTGTCCTAAGCGTAAGATTTCTTGGACGAGGCTCGCCGAGCCCTACCCCTCTCGGCTCTGCTCGTTTCTAGGACTTATGATCTCGAGCGATGCCGGACTTCTGGGAGGTTTCGCAGCCTTGACGTGGCGGCGTGCGCAAAGAGCTGTGGTGCGCGGATCGGCGAGGCGCAGAGTCTTGGACCTCGAAGCCGTGCTAGTTCTCGTGTTCCTGGCGCTCTAGCTTCTGTTCAACTTTTGGAGCCCGAGACGGTGCGCCTCAGGGAGAAGTACTGGAAAGCCTTCCTGGCTTTCTTGGCGACGACCCTTTCGGACGACGACATTCGGGCTGCCTTTGCGGTTCCTTCGCTGCTGGCCGCCCTCTTGACTTCCTACGCCGAGGTCATGTACGACGACTCTGGTGCGTCTTTGCATTACTACAGGCAACTGTTGGCACATGTGCAGAGAACTTTGCCGAGTACTCGGCCCTTTCTTCGACCTGCTTGGGAAGCGGTTAAGAAGTGGGAGTCTTTGGAGCCCGTTAGCCATCGACCTCCCCTTCCGCTCCCGGTGTTCAAGGCAATGCTAGCATTAGCAGTTATGTACCGCTGGCACCGTTGGGCCTGTGCTACGATGCTGGCATTTTTCGGGATATGCAGAGTTGGGGAGGTTTTGAACGCGCAGCGCCGCGATGTTTATTTGCCCTCCGACTTGCTCGAGGAAGGCTCGCGGATCCTCCTTCAGATAAAGAAGCCCAAGACGCGGCGCAGAGGAGCGCGCATCCAGCACGCCACCGTGCAATGCGATCTCGTTTTCTGCGACTATATCTCTTCGATCTTGAATGCCTTGCACAGAGACTCGTTTCTATACGGAGGATCGCCGGCCATGTATCGCCGGCGCTGGGACTTTCTGCTCGGCCACTTGGGAATTAGTTCGCAACTTCGGCTTACGCCTGGAAGTCTGCGTGGAGGCGGCGCTCTGCATGCGCACCGGGAAGGCTTAGGCATTCCTGACTTGATGTGGCGGATGCGCTTGACTCACCAGACTACGCTGGCCCACTATCTGCAGGAGGTCGCAGCTTCTTCGATCATCCCTTCCCTGCCAGAGCAGGTTAGGGCTGATGTGAGGACCGCCGCCACCCTTTTACCGTTTCTGCTTGGAGGATGAAGCGGGATAGCCCGGCGCACACCGTGCACAAGCCAGCGAGGCTATCAGCATCTTGATCACCAAGAACAATTACAGGTCCTCCCTCTACCAAGGCTTGATCTCAGCTGGAGGCTTCGACGAGTGTGGGCTGTGCACATTGGCAAATCTAACGAATCAACAAAGAGGCAGAGAGGAAGTCGGCTCAGTGAGACATGTTCTTCAACAACGGTAGGTGCGAACGGACGTCGATGCCTAGTCAAATTCGTAGGTGTCGCTATGTGAGCTATGAGCACAATGTCATGAATCCTCATGTACATAGAGCAAGGCACCGTCTTGCGGACCTTGTCTCAACCGCCTGCGCATGGCACCGCTTGCCGGGCCATGCGACAGTGCCAATCCCAGAATGCTCCGCGTGCAATTTTGGCTCAAGATTATGCTAAAGGCATAACATCTACTGCCGTGCTAGCAATGGCTAGTGGCCTGTGAACGACCTAGAGGATTCGAGAAATTCCCCGTGCACAGACAACTCGTCGCATATCTCCATCAACGAGACCAAACCATCACGCAGGTTACCAGCCGTAGGCTCTTCCTACGAACAGAAGGTGGTAGTTGATCTACGACATCCACCATGACTTCTGGGTCGAGCGCAGATACGACATGGACCTTTAGTGGTGAAGTGGCAGCTCCAGCTGTTGGAGAATCCACAGCTGAAGACACAGTGGTACAGTCCGTTTATATAGTTCCATTGAAAGGGACAAAGTTAAACCTTCCTCTTCTGCCAGTGCCAATGCTACTCCCAAAGCAAAGACTTTGTCGAGAGCATCAACACTTTCACGTCCAACATCCGCAGGATCGAACCGCAAAGGCAAGTGATCGACGGTCAGACACAGCTGGTTTGCAGGTGATGCGAACACTGTCAAAGGGAAAGGACAAAGGGTCAAAGACCTCCAAACCCAGTTCTTCGAGAAAGTCTTCATCCAGGTCACGGACTTCCGCGAGATTTCGTGAAAGGACCATGACGGTCGCTGGTCGAAGGTTGTCTACCTTTGAGAGGGAACAGAAACCTGAATCACTGCAAGACGTGGATCCTGAGGAGATGACAATGAAGACCATTCCTGCGATTGAGGATACTTCACCGATCGGACTTCCTTCACTGGTCGAAACGTACCACGTACAACATCATGCTACTTTGAGAGAACAGATGGAAACTGCAAGATTTGCACAGAGTGAACTACAGAGATATGAGGGATGTGCAGACGTTGGTTGCCAAGATCGACGAGATGAAGCACGAGGACGAAGGATCGGAGATTCGCATACATGTATTGAACGGCTGCGTGACACAGCATCAGGAGATGAAGCGCGACTATGAAGTTGCAATGCTCAGAATGGACGAACAAAGCAATGCTCAACGCCATCAAGGACATGCTCTCGCCGAGGAACTTGCTCAACAGCTGCGTCGGGTTCACAGTGAAGCGGCTACGAGTTTCGTACAGCTGGAGGAGAGAGGACAAGGCGACGGCATGATCATGGCTAAGGAGTACGAAAAGCTTGCTGCTGAGCTTCATGAGCAAGCTAGAGAAAATCTGCATCTTCGCTCAGGCATTGCGAGCTCTGAGCAAGCCATGATGACCATGCGAGAGCGACGGTTGCTGTCAGTGACGCACACGGAGTGAAGGTCACTGCTCATCAAGAACACCTACAACTTCGAGAACGGTTTGGCGAGGAAGCTGAGTTCCGTACCATGGCGGTGAGAAGCATGCAAGAAGCCGAAAGTCAACTTCGACTTCATGAGGACAGTGCAAGACAGACTTTGCCCACGATGCACGGTGAGCTGAATGAACTGAGGAAAGTGTTGAAGCTCCAGGAGGAACCACATGCACGTACCAGAAGCGAGTTTGAAGCTTCTCGTCAACCAACCACATCAATCGCCACGCTTCATTTTCAGACATCGAGCATGCCAATCTCTTCGAGGACCACTGAGTCGGGCTGGGAGTACGTAGGTAAGGACAGGGCATTTTCTTTTCCAGTAGGAACCGAACTGCGATCCCCTAAAATCCGTACACCTAGTCAAATAAGTCCAGCTGCCAGAAAGAAGTTCTCCTTTGCTGAACCGGCCTAGGAGAACTTCACTTTCGCTGAACCGGTCAAAGGGAAGATCGATGTTGCCGAAACACGAGTCGACGTTAACCCAGCACTAGAGGAAACAGCGCCTGTGCGTTTGGCGCCTCAACGATGTTTCCGTTCTTCATCCTCGAAAGTACCTCAGACATCGCCGCAGCCTCAGCATCATCATGAACAAGCGACCTGCTGCTTCCAGCTCGCAAGTACGGGATGTCGCCGTTCACGAAGAGAGATAACCTCTTTCCTTCCGGACTGATCATGAACGGATCTCTTCCCGGAGGCCACACGAAACCGTAGTTGTGGTTCATGCACCGTTTACCAACTGATAGCACCGACGGTGCGTCGTCAAGGACGTAGGCGTTGATCGGTTCCGTGAAGGCTTCGGTCTTGAAGTTTGACACGAGGTCCGTCTCAGTAACGCCGCTGGCCGTCTGGAATGATATAGGTTCCAAAGTAACTAGTGTTTCCAACTCGTGCTTCGCGATCTTCTTTGAGAGATGAGATCATGGCCGCAACATGTAAATTGATCTTCGATCTGCCGTAGGTGAACAGTTGTACCATACACTTGAACGTCTCATGATCTGATCGATGACTTTCTTGCTGTCGGCAGCATTACGTGACTTGTTGAACACTTTGGGGATGAGGGGAAAGTCTTCCACGTCATCATCCAGCAGTTCAAAAGGTGCTCATCATGTCATCATGACGGTGACCCGGCGTCTGAGGCGGCAATCGCAGAGATCGTGGCCGATGACGTGAAAGCAGCAGACTCTGAAGCTTCAAAGGCTCAGAGACTCGGTGAACCTCCATTGGCAATCAAGTATCTGGGTTGCGCGCCGATCAACAAGAACGAGTCTATCTATACAGCACGACTCAAAAGGCCTGAGGATGAATACATTGCTCAAGTCGTAAAGTTGAGACGTGAGGTGCGGAAAGCCCAGAAAGCGGAACAACGACTACACGTGGACCGCGATGAGTGGAGGTTGATGGCAGAGAACTTGCAATCGAAGGGTGAAGGGAACGCAGAAGGAGAAGACGAAGGTGATCCTGCAGCAGATGATCATGAAGCAGACGGAGGAGATGGACCTGACCCACCACCGCCGTATGATGGTGGCGGCGGAGGCGGTTAGCCACACTGCAAGCATGGAGGAGATCCTGGTCCTGATCCACCTGATGGGGGTCCTGCAGACGCATGCGAGGATCCAGAAATCACCGGCGTCAAGATTTCCCGACGCGAAGCCGACAAAGTCGTTGTACCTTCTGTCCCAGTGGTGACACACTTGGATGTCACAATGTATTGCCAATGTCCTCGGAGCATTTGCAGATCCTAACCAAGAAGAACGGATGCAGTGGTTAAGCCCTGCTTAAAATGCTGGAAGGAGAGGACTTGCTCGCGGCGCCGGCCAAAACTCCTGACAAGGGCACCGCTGCGCCCGCTCCCAAGGGTGATGGGAAACCAGACACTTCCTCAAAGCAAGGCAAAGGCACACGGCAAGACGAAGACCAAGCCGAAGAAGACGCCTAGGAGCCAGTCGGCGGATTCCAAAGGCGACAAGAGCAAGAAGCATATACGTTGCAAGTTCCATTTCACAGATGTCGGATGCAGGAACGGTGACAAGTGCCCGTTCAGTCATTCGAAGAAGACACCGGAGAGGGCGTCAACTCCGAGCCGGTCAAGAAGTGGTACGTCCAACCGAATATGCTACTCTTTCAAGAACACGGGGTCTTGTTCGAGAGAGAATTGTCCATTCAAGCGTGAGGCAGCAGCATCACCTGCTGCCAAGGCTGATGCAAAGGCTACGCCAAAAGCTGAAGCAAAGCCGAAAGCCGAACCTGGCGCAGCAGCCAAGAAGACACCGAAGTCAAAGGCCAAGCCAGCTGCGCCAGCTATTCGAATGTGCCGAGCATGGAACACCTGCTATTTGGAAGCGGTCCTCGTACATGGTTGATGACGAGTCAGAATGCTCTTCCGTTGATAGCGATGCGGACTCGGGTTGTTCAACTGAAGATGAAGCGCCTTGTACCAGTGCTCCCAAAGGGCGCAAAGTTACGTTCGCCAAAGACGTCAAGTACCAATCCTCCAGACCAAGGAGGTCGTACAAGGACAGGAGCCAAGAAGTGATCAAGGTGAACATGAAAGCGGTGGTGGAGCATGAAGATCGTGCAGTTGAGCTTGAGTTCGCGAAGCACAAGGCGAGATTAAGAGCCCAGATCATGCGCGACATGGCTGACGACGATTAAGAAGGAGATCGAGTGTCGTTTGTCAGGATACCCGATACTTCAAGAGTTGCTGAGGTCGCGCTTTATGACGGTGAAGACCAGATGATGGAGAGGAAGTGGAAGGCCGAGACTGCGGCTGCAAAGGCCGTACCTGGCGAGGTTGACGATGAAGAAGTCGGTGTTGCGCGTGGACGCCTGATCCTGATCCACGCGAAGCACCTGGAGAAGAAATACCGGAGGCCGAAGCAGGGAGACCTCCTGATATCGTTGAAGGGGGTGTGGGTGACATTCCCCTTGGTGATGATGATAAAGAAGTCGAAATCGAAGGCGATGGAGCACCGCCACAAAAGCGAAGGTTGGCACTAAAAGCCGAGGCGAGGACTCTTGCGCATCTGTGCACTCATCGTTATCGCAATCCATATCGTGAGTCATGCATACGCGCGAAAATGAAGCACTACCGAACGAAGCGCGGAGCATTCCGGAGAAAGATCAAGGCATGGGGTGATTTGGTCACATCTGGTTTCCTTGACATGCGAAAGGCTGCGGACGCAGGACTACGAATTGACGACGGAGCAAGAGAAGTGTTGGTCATTGGTCGTTAGGGAACTTGCTACCAGGATGATTGCCCGCAATCCCTACTGAGTCACGACACACTGATCAAGTCGTCGGCGCATTGAAGAGGTTGTCTGGAAAACGAAAGGTGAAGATGGCCTACAGCGATGTCGCTCCTGAGTTCGAGGCAGCAATGAGCGAGTTGAGGATACCATTGGATCACTCATTACCTGGCAGAGCTGTTGATGAAAAGCCTGCGTGTAGGAACGCACGAGGAGCTGTCCGAAGACGACCAAGCTGGGGAATTTGTGCGGTTTGCTTACGGCTTCCTCCCAAACATGATGGACACGGGGGATGACGATGGAAGCTGTCATCCTGCCGCTATGCCGGCCGAGAAGTCAAGCAAGAGGACTTCTCTGTCGCGTGACAGGAATCCCGATGGGCCGATGGGGTAGTAGTGATTGATTCTGCAGGACGAATGTCACTCAAGCATCTGAAGTACCTGAGGGGTCGAAGGGTGACAAGTACTATGTTATTATGTGCTGACGGCCAAGCAAGAACAACAAATCTTGGAACGTGAAGCTGCGACGGAGCCAGTTAGTACATCTAAGCTGTTCCAAAAGGACGACATCGGACGAAGTAAGTGGATCGACGATTTGGAAAACCGTCTGCGCGCCAGGGACGACAAGCAGGTCTTTACAAGGGCGAGACGTAAGGATCTACAAAAACTCTCGGCCTCGAAGACCATGAAGATCATCTACCGGCCGTGAATCTTTTCCGCAGCAGACGCACCGGCGTCGAGCAGCCCATGCTGTTGCGGCTTAGTTTTGATGAAACTGGAGCGGCGACGCATGACCTTCTTAGGTCGCACATCCGGTGACCTAGAGAGCTTAGCTTCGCGGAGCAGTCTTTACGGCAGTCTGTGGAAAGTCCACTGATGAGTACTGGGGCCAAAGTTACAAGAATTTGTCTCGGGGCATGAGCTTTCGAAGCAGCGAAATCCGTCGATCAACGCTACCGCCGAGGAGGAATGTGCGAGGTACGCCTGCATGGACGAGCAACTCATGGAACTTGTGGCCTTATGGCTCGCCAAGTACACCAATCTGAGACCTCTGCAAGGGTCTGAGAAACTCGAAGCTATTGCCGAGGCCATCACTTCGCCGGAGGATGTTTTATGTGGCGACGACGAAGTGTATGACAGCAGCCCAGCATGGGCATTGTGTAGGAAACATGCGAAAGCGTGTAAGGATTTCATCATGCAACACTCAGCACGTGCTTTGTTCTACGCAGAAAGCAAGATTGGCAGCAAGCAGCGTGCAACAGACCGTATTGAAGATGTTTGGAGCTGCTGAAAAGACAGTTTTAGGTGTCTGCACTCTGAGGCGTTGCTGCATCGTGCGCCCCAAAATCTGCAAGCACCCTGTGAACGTGGTCATGTGTTAAGCTTGCAGATCGGAGAAGGAGGCCATTCAACAAAGCAAGGCACTGTTACCAAGCAATAGAGCTAGCAGCCCTTGTCAAGCAGGTTTCAGACTTGGAGACATTTTTCGATTCCCAGCCTGCCAAGCCTAAATCCGCCACATCCTTCACAAAGTGCCCGACGGCGAGGACAAACTTACCTTCTTGTCCTCGCGGATCGCTGGTGAGCTCTTTCATTCTCGAATGCCTTCTTCTTTTGATGTTCCGGGCTATGGCTATGTCTTACTATGCTTGAACAAGAGTGGCAAGCGCGTGGTCGACAAGCGCGAGCATTCCCTATCCGAGGTCACTGACATCCACAACACGGTGATACGGAAAGGTATTGAAGCAACACAAGAATCAAGCTGCGGTAGTTGGCGCGGATACCGGTCTGGGTGATGGGTGATGTTCTGATGTCCAAAATCGGTACTCTTCCGAGCTTAAAGGTGTTTTGGGTGAGGTTTACCAGAAGATCGAAAAATAATAACATCGCCATCGATCCTTCGTTGCAGGTTGTGCCTCGGACAGCGTTGCACAACGTTCACAAAAGGTCCGCCGCTAAGCTTCATTCCGTAGATAAAACATTTGCAAGCACAGAGAATATTCTTTCAGGCTCCACTTGATGTGAAGAACCTCTGCCCAAGCATCCACAGCGAACACCTGATTAGGAACTGACCACAGCCGTTTATCAGCACCAGGGTCATGACGGATGTCATTGTGCAGTTAATGCAAGTGATCCTTCGAGACCATTCATACAACGTTGCGGTTTCAAGCTTTCGGCATAGCAACTGGATTGCGCCCAGGCGTATGCTTAACCAACATTTACTGCAACGAAGTCGATATTCTGGCGATGCAAAGTCATGCAGACACTGTTGCCTTCCAGGTTTGTCGATGACTCCGTCGTTTGTGCAGCTGACATCGAATCTCTCAGAAGTACCAAAATCTCACAAAGACACGACATCATTTGGGAACTTGCATCACAGAGTGGCCGTAGATTTTTCATAAGCGTTTTGTCGCTTTCCTCAATTTTGCTGTGTCTCATGATGCTGGTAGGCAGACTTAATGTTTCAAGAAGCCCCTGAATAAATATGTGTACATACACCATGGCAGTTGTAAACCCAAGCATAGTTTACTCGACCTTGCAAGGGGGTGAAAGGGTCTCAGGTAACGAATTGAACCACGCCACGGAGGACAACCGCTGCCTGAAAAAATCGGCCTGTAGGGACTTATCTCCACGCAGCAATGAAGATATTGGTGCTGATGGATCCTGCTCAACTGAAAGATGCTTCTGACGACACTTGAAGCCGATCAGTATCCGTGTGATGGTTTGGTAGGCGTGCCCCTTAAAGAGGTCGACGCCCGATCTGTACAAATCCTTTCCCAAAAATCCGGTCCAAAGGACCACCCGTACCCGTAACAAGCGAAGCGTCTTCGCTCCCGCCCGAGGCCTGTGCAGGACTACCTGTACACAAGTACACCATTCCCAAAATCACTGTACTTCTCGCCATCGGAGGCCGAATAGCGCATCGTCCACAGGCCAATGTCGACCGAGAGGGTGAGCCCCCCGGCAATCAACTTCCCCGCGCAGTAGACGGTCATGCCCCAAAACTCCCCCAGTCCAACATCTCGGCGGCCGGGGTCGAGCCGCCCCCGCCGTCCTGCAATCGCGTCTCGGCTCCCCCACAGAATGGCGCTCATAACCGGCACCCTCGGCTTGGGTAGCGCCGAGGCCCAGCTCGCGAGACCTGCAACCTGCAGCGGCTGCCTATATGGTCAAGCTCCCTAGTGAGCTGGCCACCACAACACCAGCACTTGATGCTGTAGCGGCCTCCATGCCCTCAAGGCTGGAAGCCATGCCGCCAGGTTGCGAAACAAGCTCAGCGAATCCTTGCGTCGGCTTCACGTTTCCCAGCAGAAGCGGCATCGCGGTGGCCGACGACACGTTAGGCAAACGGGCCTACATTCGCGCACGAAGGCAAAAAGCTCCGGTTGCTGAATCGAGGGCATTGGGTGCCGACAGTGGAAGAAACGGTGAGCAAAGCAAAGTGTGAGGGGCGCGGAGTTCCACGGGTCGCATACGCGCAGAGCGGCTCGTGTTTGTGCTTGCAAGCCATGGGCCAGGGGGTCCCAAAACCAATCCCGTGACCACGTGGCCGAGGCGAGCTCGGGAGCACGAAGGAGAGCCTCAGCCAGGGCCTGGGTCCGCAGTCCGCAGCATGGGCCTTGCATGCCTTTGAGAGTCAGAAGCAAGCTGATTGCAAGAGTACCATTGCAGCCGTTTACATCGGACTGCTGGTTGAAAGGCAGACCTTCGCTCGAGGGTTCTTCGGGAGTCGGGAACCGATGTCATGAGGGTTTTTCTCCGAAGAATACGCGGCATTGCAGCAACCAAATCTTGTCGAACTGCACTTGTTCTGGTGAGAGAGAAAGTCGGTAGGAAAATCCTTGAGCTTCTCTTAAGATGCAATGGACACGACACACCTGTCGCAAGGCGGAGAGCCAGGAGAACATTGGGGGCGGCCAGTTGGCTCGCTTGTCTTCGTATGGAGGCGACCGCGATGCTAAGCTGCTAGCTGCTAGGGCTCGCGCTAGGGCTCGCGGGGCTTCGTGCGGCTGCACAGGCGAGACGGCGGCAGCTTCTCCTGGTCTTTCTCTCCCTCAGCCCCGTTGCTTCTCTGAAGTCGACAGACCTCCTGCAGAGATGGCTCGGCCCCCCGCCCTTGCCGAAGATCGGAGAGGTGCCTGGCGGTGCCTCGGAAGGGGAAGGCCTGAAGAGGTGAGCTGTTTTTGGTGCGGCTTAGAAGGCGCGGCTCGGGCTCGGGCACCGTTCCGCGACCGAGCGTGGGGCGCCCAAAGGAAGCGCACGAGCTTTACGGGATTGTCTAAGACTTTGAAATCGATTTTGAGTCTCTGAGGCATCGAGTTCGACCTCCAGGCCAACGCCTGTAGCGGGCCGCATCGGCAAATATCGGCAACCTTGCGTCGTGCTGAGACCTCTGGCAGGCCGACCCTGGCAGCCCTGGCATTCGAGGTGGCGAGCTCAGAGCTTGCAGAACCGCCGCCTTGCGGCCTTGCACGCGGCCAGGATCGGATGTACCCTTCCGGGTTCTGGCACTCAGCGTGCATGCGATTTGTTGCCAGCTGCCGTGAAGTTTTTACCCAGGACGCTTTGCGAAACCATCCAGATTCAAGCCTGCGGGCTTCTCGAGTTTTTGGCCTGACACCTTGCAGCCTTGCGCATCCCCGTGACCCGTGTGGCGAGGTGGAAACCTCATCCTGATCCAGTAGGCGCGCCAGCTGTGCTGCAGGAGTAAGCAAGAGAACTGAGTAATACGGCATAAGCCGTCGTACAGCAAAACTGGGACAAGCTAGGAGAGCTCCAAATCAGACACAGACACGCTGCCGAGTCGAAAGGGTGGGGTTCTACCATGTCCACGTGGCCACGGCTTTTCTCGGTGGCCTGTAGGGATCTCCGCGGGCATCGTGGTCTTCTTCTATGCCGTCTATTCCTTGTACAAATACCAGCGCGAGGCGCGTGAGGCGACGGCACGTCTGGGCTTGCTGAAGCGATGCCTCCAGGCCAACCGCATCATCAGCCTCTTTGAGGCCAACACCCAAATCAAGGCGGCCAATAAGAAGACTGCTGCCTTCGGGCCCTTGGCCTTGGAGCTTGGGAAGCAGCGCAGCGTCGCAGCGTCGCAGCCATGGCTCAAGCGCGCGGCGGGTGATCATGAGCTCCAATGTCCGAGCCCCTTCGCCATGGTTACTCTCCAGCCGTGGTCCGGGACTCCTATGCCCATCAGGAACAAGAGGACGAAACTCTGCAAGCACTGCGAGAACGCCTCGAATCTCTGCAGCTCGAGGAGAGGCAGACGTACTAGGAATAGGAAGTCACCGCGTCGCATCTGAGCTGGCAAGACAGGGTCTTCTACTGTAGATTTCAGTGAGCTCTTAGCTGTCTTGGCTCTTTGCGAGTCGAGAATGCGCAGGAAGAAGATTTGGTGTACCAGATCGACACACTCGACAAGGTGCCCCACAGCTTCCGCCTAGTCGACGTTCTTGTCACGGCCCATGGTGCTGGAGGCTTTCAAAACGCGAAAAGCTCCGCTGGCAGAAAACCTCCGACTCTTGCGTCACTTCCTCAGCGTCGAAGTGCACTCTCCGAAGAAGGGGACAACTCGCAAAAAACCACAAAACACTCCGAAGAGCCGAAGTGAGCTACTGCAGCTACTGCAGCTGCTGCTGCTACTGCTGCTACTGCTAGCAGCTCTCGGCTCGGCTCTTCGGCTCTCCCCCAAGGAGAGAGCACGTCTCCCCCCCCCCCCCCCCCCCCCCCCATCCGCGAAACCCTGCAATCGGCAGAATCGCAGCAACAGCAGCCGGCTCATGTGCCTCTTGAGTATTTGCATAGTTTGTACATCATTTCATTAATCATGAATAAATACGTGTGCTGCACATCTGTAGTCATGGCAGGTGATGCATGCGTGCTTTTGTAGGGAAGACATGTGTCGAGCTGCAAACCAGCAATGCCGGACTCGCTTCAGACATTAGAAGAATGTGCAAAAGAGCAAGCCGCCAACTGCGGACGAAGATATACGGAAGCCCTCTTGCATGATTGAAGGTGATGGCATCCATGACAAGGACGGGGAAGTCCGGTTCTGCTACAGCTACAGCTGTCGCAAGACTTGCCGCAACTCCCTCTTCTCGAGAAACGTGCCGGTAGTTCTCCGAGGATTGTTTCCAGTAATCGGAGTTAGTAGTTTTTCCTGTTGTTAGTTTCAACCCTGTCTGTCTGAGTCGGCTCGGTGCACAAGTCTTTCCCGCAGTCTCAGGATTTCTCCGACATGTGAAGCTTTCAAAGGGGGTTGTGGTTCCCATTCAGGAGATGGCCATTTGGAATTTGGACCATGGAGAGGAAGAAGTGCTAGGTCCGAGGAGCCTGGCCTTCGTTCACGGCTGCTGGGCATGGATCAAGAGCTTACAATGAGCTCAGTAGCAGCGCTTTTTTTCTGAGGTCATGTCTTTGCGACGGTCTGCTCCCTGGTCTCCCTCTCAGCTCGCCGCTCCGGCGCTCCGATCCGATCCTCTCACTTCGAGCCGTCGGGAGCCGTCTTCGTCGAGCCGTCGAGCCCCTGAGGTGATCGTTGCTAACATGGTTGTCATGTTCGTGCAGTTCCAAGCCGAGGAGGCCGGAGTTACTAATAATTCAAGGTGTTGTCCCAGGCGAATTCGCCTAGAGGACGTCCCTGTCTGTATCATGTAAAAGACCAGGAAAGGAACCAGGAAAAGTGCTGAGAAGCAAAGACTAGTTTTCGAGACGGTCCTTCCTCTGCTTAGTGGCATGGGGGATGCTCCTGCAGAGTTTTAGAGACTTAGAAAGTTTTCGGGTCTTGTGCCTGGCAGAAGCAGACGTGGTTCGCTTTAGCTGACAATGGCTTCCTCGTCTTCTACTGCCTGGAGCTGGTCTTGAAGGCTCTTTTCTACCAGGGCGGCCTCCTCTTCGGCCGCTGCTCCACCGACCCTTGGCCGCCTGAGGGCCGCCTAGGCCCTTAGCCGCCTTAGTCGTTTTGGCAACCGCCACTTCGCAAACATGCAAACATGCTAGGTATGGTGGAATTGGCTGGACCTGGTCATCGTGGTCAGTGGTCTCCTCGAACAGGCTGTCTTGCCTCTTCTGGGGAGAGGCGGCCATTTGAACCTCACCGGTCTCAGGGCTTTGCGGCTTTTGAGGTGCCTTGGCCCGCAACAGAATGCAACCTCAAGCCGTTTATCCGCGCGATCCGTTTCGCCGATCCGCGATCCGTTTCGCGCCGCGTTTTGTCGTCGCAGAGAGAGCCGCCCCGGGCGGTTGCTGGCGCTGCCCGGGCCCGCCCGGGCCCCCGGGCCCCCGGCGCGCCGCTCGCGCCGCTCGCGCCGCTCGCGCGCTCTGTTTTCTCTGCTTTGCTGCGCCGCGCCCCGCGGAGTCGCTGAAGTCCTACTGCAGGGCCTGAACTGCAGGGGCTTTGGCGAAGTTATGATCTAGGCTGCCGTAAACTGCTTATGTCATGTGCCTCAGCCGACATATGTCAGGTTTACCAGTGGTCCCCACTAAAAGTCACTAGACTTGTCGTGCCTGGATCAGGGTTCCTTACCGCACTTTCAGAGCCCGAAATTCCACATCTCAAGCCCCAAGTGGCAGGGGTCATCAGCAATGGTTTCGCTGCGGACAGGTACTTAGTATCATCCAACATCCTGGCTAGGGTGGAACCATGCTGCACAAATAACAGCATCGCCACGCCGCATTCGACTTTTGCTAAGAGCACCATACTACAAACACCAGTGTAGGCAACAGGACAGCAGTAGAGCAATGGAACCGTCAGCTAAAGAGTACCTTGGTCAAGTATACACGAGTACTGGCAGTAAATAGAGCTAGCATGGTATAAGGCCGTAAGGCCGTAAAGCATACTGCGAATGAGCTGATCAGTGTACTGAAGCAAGTGCAGTGTGGAGACACACCCAGAGCAAAATGATACGAGTGGGAGGTTTGAAGAAAGACTTCGTCACTTGCCGACTAAACTCATATAGGGACTGATTTGCCGAGACTGGCGCGGGTGGCGCGTGGCCTCAAGCTTCTTCGATTTCTGGTGGAGTCCGATCTGTCTTGGACGCAACATCCGGCCTTCGAGAGCTTTATGATGGGCATGATCGTCTTGAATGCCATCGTGCTTTTCGGCGGAAAACGGCTTTAGCAAAAAGCAAAGAAAGATAGAATCTCTCATTTTCTTGACAATTTTCGCCTGGGCCATTTTGAACTGCAAGGAGGCTCTTTCTTTCTTTCGTTATCTCTCTCGCTCTCTCTCTCTCTCTCGCTTCCGAAGCCTCCGTTGTTTGGATGGCTTGTCTGGTCCAGGATGTGGCTGGAGCTGGACTACCCCGTGGCTTTTTGGGGGATCCTGGAGCACGGGCTGCTGGTGATCTATTCCTTTGAGCTCACTGTCCGCGTCTGCTTCCACGGTTTCTGCGCCTACTTCGACCTCCGCCACGAGGACACGACCTGGCACTACCTCGACTTCGTCATCGCCGCCTGGCAGGTGAAAAATCGGGGTTCGAAGAAGAGCCAAAGCTCTGCCAGCAAAGCTCCGCCGCCAGTTGGGGGGCACAAAAAAGCTGAGGTCATGCTCGGCGCCTCGGCCGCTGAGCGCGCTCAGAGCGCGCAGAGCAGAGCGCGCGCGGAGCAGAGCGCGCTCTCTGCACCTGCACGCATCTATAGATTGCGTGCGCTGAGGCGTCTTTGAGCAGTGGATGATCCCATCTTACCAGTATCTGCGGGGACTGATTCTGGGTCCCAGTCACGCCTCTACAGTCTCGATGCCTGTTGCGGCTTGGACAAGAAAGGCGCTAGGCTAGATCCTTTTTGCTTCTGTTTGGTGCTTTCTGGCTTTCCTTCAGGTCCGAAGCTTGCGGGTGGCCCGTGTCTTCCGAGTTCTACGCCTCGCTCGCTTGCTGAGGACCCCGTGAAAGGGAGCGCCAAAGGGCCCGAACCCGAACACGGAAAGTTGACACTTAGGGGCTTTGGGACATTTGGGACAGGAGTGTAAAGCAGCTTTACAAGCTCATCAATGGCGTGGTGCAATCGCTCGCAAGTGTCGGATGGGTAATTCTTCTCACGTTCTTGCTGCTGTATTCTGCTGCTCTGGTGTGTCCTGGCACTGACATATTTCATTCATGGGCCTTTGTTGCCATCTCTTTTCTGGACTCGTGACGCGGCGCGACGTACTGCTGAGGTTCACCTCCTTAGTAGGGCAGGGGTACATTTACAACGATCCTGACGAGATGCCCGAAGAAGCTGTCCAATACTTCGGAACGGTCTGGCGTTCTTTCTTGGCGCTCTTCAAGCTGATGAACGACGACCAGTCAGTGGTTGCCCCCATCATCACCACGATAACTGGTCAGATCTTGTTTTATGCGTTTATGATGCTCTCTAATTGGATGATGCTTGCGATATTGACTTCTGTAGTGTCGGACAACATGATGTCGGCAAGTCGAGTGAAGGAGGAGGAGGACCGGAAAAAAGCCTTCGAGGAGGACCAGCAGCGGGCCAAGCGGCGGATCC
The DNA here is from genome assembly GCA_905221615.1 of Symbiodinium sp. CCMP2592. Classification (NCBI taxonomy): domain Eukaryota; class Dinophyceae; order Suessiales; family Symbiodiniaceae; genus Symbiodinium; species Symbiodinium sp. CCMP2592. The sequence continues at coordinate 203,080 of CAJNDT010006063.1, forward strand.
AACAGATTTTCCACGAGCTGGACGAAGATCAGAACGGCTCCATCTCTGAGCAGGAGATGGTGACACTCCTTTCCGACCCAAATCTTCAGGCAGAGCTCTGCGAAGCTTCCCGTCTTCACCCGGCGGATTTAGTCGAGATGCTCTACTGCAGCAGCCAGGAGCCCAGCTGAGCCCAGGGCCAGCCCATGTCAGGGCCGCAGTTGGCAGCTCGATTCGCCAGGTTACCGAACGCCCTCGAACGAGAGAGTCATCCTCTACCGCCAGTTCCTGACAATGCTGCAGGAGCTTCCCTCTTCCCTTCACTGTGACACTTAGACCGTGCTTCGGAAGGACGAATCCGGGCAAGCGAAGGAGCGATCTATCTTCAAGGTCTTGGAAAGCATGAGGGCGGCTGGGCCAAAGCAGAGCGGAGCGACGGAGCGAGCCTTAGCCCTCCAACCTGCGGTGTCCCAAGGCCATGGAGTTCCGACTGGAGAAGCGCCTGAACGCCGCGCTCCAGTACTTGAACGTCTCACCCGAAGAGGCCCTTCAACGGCCCTGCGCCTTCGCGGCGACCCCCGCCCGCTTTCGAAAGCGCTTTCTTTCGAGGTGGATGGATTGCCTTCGCTGAATCAAGAGCTGGAGCGCACACGCCACCTGGTTGCATTTTGCTTGAACCTGCCGTCAGGCTCCGCCCAAACTAAGGAGAGCTGGAGGATTCTCCAGCGCGCTCCCTCGCCAAGCATCTCTCGCGATCAAGGGTCTCGCCCTCGCGATCAAGCATCTCAGACGGCACCTTCACAACCTGAAGTCTGAGAGAAGGCAAGGCGGCGCTGAAAGGCGGATGGATACTGAATCCGGCGCCTTTGAACGATGAGTGCGCTCTCTCTCCGCTCGCAAAACCCTGGCTGAGCGCCTCAGCGCCTCTGAGCTCCCCCATCAAAAAGATGGGTTGGGAGAGCTCAGAGAGCTCAGAGACGTGTCTCACCCAAATGCCAAAAAGAGAAAACACCGGCTCGCCTCTTCTCCTCTTGTGCTTTCGCTCGGTTGAGAGCTGCAGGAGCTCTCCGAGAAGGCAGCACGCGGAGAGCCTTTGCCGAGCATCGTGGTGCGCCCCCCCCCCCACCGCGACCCGTTTCTTTCTTGCATGCTCTTCGCAAGAACAGCACACGATGAGTGTTCTTTATGATCAGCCATGGCGAGGGAACTGCAGATGTTTTCGGTTCTGTACTTCATATTGAGAGAGCTGTCGTGTCGCAGAGAAAACTCCCACAAACAAGCTTGGAGAAAGCGTTTCGGATCTTCGATCGATGGGCTTTCGCAGCCGTCATCCGTCGGTTTCATAAGTCACGAAAGGCGGAATGGGTTCTGTTTAGACAGCCTTACTTCTTTGCCGTTCCGATCTGCTTCGCCAGTGCATGGTATACGTCCGGTGAGGTTAGCGCCCGAGGGATGACAAAGGCATTAGAGGCATCAGAGGCATTATGCTGCACAGCTGCACAGACAGGGGAAGTCAAGATCTCTAAACTCGGCTACTAGCACTGCCACTGCTGCCAGCCGTCTTCAAATTTTACGTAGATGGAGCAGGTAAGTGATGAGCTTTGCGATGCCATCCTGGACGGCTTTTGCATTGAATCCCAGTCAAGACAGTGAGGACAACGAGTGACAGAACGAGAACAGGAAGGGCACAGAGTTGTTAGCGTTCTCTCTTGCGTGCAGAGAGACGAGAAGAGCAAGATGACGTCAGAAAGAATCAAAACACGCTCATGACAGGATCAGAGAGGACATGGAGAAAGAAAAGAAGGAGAGCACAGAAAAGCCTTAAAGGAAGTGCAAAAGAATATCCGAAGGGACTTTCAAGAAAAAGCTTCACAATCGAAGGACAAGGACAGCAAAGTTCACAGACACAGGAAAGACGAAGAGTAGTGGAACAGAGAACACCTTCCCGGATCAGCTCGAGACATTTTACAGGGTGACAGCGGCCCCAAGCCACGAAGCGAGCGTCCACATTGTGCTGCAGGTCATCAGAGGCCACATTGGAGCTGATGGTGGCGACGTCTGCACGGTGGGCGCCTCTAAGCTTTGCTGAGTTCTGAGTGCCGTGCCCCCCGCACTGCCTGCACTCTGCCTGCACTCTGCCTGCACTCTGCACTGCACTCTGCACTGGCAGGTCTCAACAGGAATTCATGGTCTCAGGGAGCGCATCGGTGAGATTGAGCAGCCAAAGAATGCGTGGATCGAAATTGCTCGACAGGCAAACGTCGACATGGTGTGTTTTCTGTTTTGTTGAGGGTCCTGTTCCGGGAGGCTCATGTGCTAGAGGCGAGCCTGTTGGAAAGGCGAAGTCTGATCCGCAGCTGCGTGGGGTGGCCGATGCCGTGGTGCAGCGGACGGGCGTGGATGCCGACGACGTGCCCGAGGTGCCGAGGCCTCGGAGACTCGGAGACTCGGAGACTCGGAGGCCGAGGACAGGAGGACAGCGGTCCCAATGGGAGCACCGCTTCGCCGCTTCGCTTGTCGCTTCGAGGCCGGAGCCCGGAGATCCCTACGCCAGGCAAAGCGAGAGCAGCGAGAGCAGCGAGAGCAGCGAGAGTCGTGACTCGAAGCTGAACGACTGCCAGGCAAAGCAAGAACCGCGGCGAGGCGCGCGCGTGGGGCGGCGCACTGCGAAGCTCCCCTCGCATCCGCTCATCCGCTTCTGCCTTGCCCTTGCAGGGATCCCTGGTGGTTGCTGAGATCCTCGTGGCCAGGTGCACGACTTTCGCAGGCTGTCTGTGAGCCAGTGTGACCAGTTTTCAGGATCTGTGCGAAACATCAAAGTGTCCGGCGGGAGAAGACCACGAAGAGGGCACGGCCCAAAACGCTGAGTGCGGTAGTCTGTTGCAGTAAAGAGCTTCCGCAATGAGGTGACCATCAAGCGCCCTCGCAGAAATGAGAGCTACAACTGCCACCCCGCCACGATGGAGCGAGCGTGCGCGCGCACAGCAGCCGTGCATTGCTTCTCGGGCGCCAGGTTTCCACGGAAGGCGGGTGTCCGACAGACTCCACATCATCGATTTGGACGGTGCGCCTCTGCGGCCCCCCCCCCCCCGCCGGCTCTCATTGGCTCGTTTTCGCAGCGAATGCGGACAGGCAATCGGGCCGACATCGAGTTGCCACCTGCTGATGCAGTGGGCCTTGCAGGCCGAAACGAATGAGCATGTTCCTGCGCCTAGTAAACGTGTGTAACTGAGGTGTGAGCAGTGAGCATCATGTAGAAGTTGTGCCCTTGTACAGTAGGAGCTGCCGAATCCTGAGAGCTCGGGGTGTACGACTATGTGCAAGTCTCTACCGCCGGAATGCGTGTGTTTCCGGCCGGGCCTGGCTTATGGAAACGGCGATGCTGGTTGTTTGGATTGAGTTGTATCCGTTTTCGGAAATCTAGTCCCGTTCGAATCCTAACCGTCTTAACATGTCTTAGCCAGTTTTGACATAAACGCACCTGTCCTTTTGCGTTTGTGTGCCTCATAAATTTGACCTTGCTAGGATTCCACTCTTTGCCAAATTCACACCCTGCGGCCCGGCGCGTTCTACCAAGCTCAGAAGAGGACTATACATGCAACTGCATCGCGCCATGCATGTGTTGCAGCACGTGATGCACCATGTGGTATGTCACACGCGTTCTACCCGACAGTGCCAGCTGCACGCTGACGCGATACAGGTTGTGTTGCGCGTACTGTTCCTGCACTCTGACTGATGAATGTCTTCCGTGCCCCTCTACCCGAAAGAGTGTTCACTGTGCTGCGTGCGACTGCATCGGACTTGCCATGCGTAGCGCGCAGGCCTGTCGAGCGCAAGCCAACATGGCATATCAAGCGGATTTAATCTAGGTGTCTAACGTGTTTGTTGTGGCTGCTTCAGATGGCTACTTGTACCTACAGTGGCATCAGCCGCCTCTGTGGGCTGTCGCCCTGGGGCAAACCTTCGGCTGCGGCCGCAGGCGAGGGATTAGCCGGACGGGCCGGTGAAAGGCGGAGGAGAAGGCCTTGCAGACAAAGGAAGGCAGGTGGCTTGGAACGCGTGATGAGGACGGGCCCCCACGACGGGCCGGAGCGCCAGTGTGATCATGCTACCACCTGCCACCAGGTCAGGCTTGGACAGCCTAGCACGCAGCTTCCCCCAGGAAACCTGTCAAACATGTCGGGCTGAACGTGGGCTCCCCACTCTACAAGGACATCTGACTTGTCGAGTTCAAGCAGGCAAAAGCCGAAGACAGTCATAGATTGGCTTCCGAGTAAGTTGGTGGTGCAGAGTTGTGCTGGATCGAGGAAATGCTGTCGCCTACCAGTGTGATGAAGTACCGGGCATAATATCTTCAATGTAGGGGAGGGCGCGGGTCTGGAACGGGAGGCGGCAGTGTCCTCCAAATTTCCAGCTCTCTTGATGCCAGCAGCTCCTCCGATGCCGCTGGATTTACTACATCGCCTGCATCTCGGTGTTCTTGCCCTTAATTTTTCTTACAAGACCAACAACATCACGGTAAAACAACGAGGACAATCCTGCGCATGCGGTTCATCGATGACAAAAGCTGGAGGCCCTACAACCAGCAATCCACATCGCGATTCCCAGGGTACGTGCCATTCACGGAGTGAGGAACTTCGCCCAGCAATGGCCACCTGAAAATTAACAGTTGCCTCCGCCCGCCTTTGAGATTCACCCGAACACCTCCGCTGCCGTCGTCCGAGGCTGGCAGGCTAACGGTGTAACGAGCACCCCAGGTCGCCAAGAGAGAAGGGAGTTGGCTAACTAAACGGGGGCCTTCATGTATCTCGAAGGCTATGCAGGATTCCAGTCCCAACGGGGTTTTCGGATTGATCCAGTTTATGCTGTGCAGATAGCGGACCTCCTGATTTCCTGCCAAATCGAGGGAGCACTCGACCTGATATCTCTGATGTTGGTCGCGGTCGAACAAGCTGCGCAGGACCACGGCAAGTTGGATGTAGCTTATGTTCTTCCACTGTTCCTCGACCATCCGGGACAAGTCTTCATGAACAAAGGGCGTCGCAGAACCGCAGGTTAAAGGCCTAGGCCTAAACACCGTTGTGCCCGGCTCCCTGGGCAACCGTAGCACTCGCCTCTATGAAAGAGGCGGACGCAATACTTGCCAGGCGAACAGAGGCAACGGGGTCCTCTTGTGTGCTGCTGTAACAGGACGGCGACGAACCGAAAGAACCTCCTGGAAAACCCCGCTTCCCGAAGCCTCCAAAAGCCGATGCTTAAGTGGCCCCGTTCCCCTGCCTCTTGACTTTCTGTTGTTTGCTTTTCGTCCTTCTGGCTGACGCGCCAGCTCCTGCCACGGTGAACCTCGCAAAATTCACTGCAAGCTAGGGCTCTCGAACAATTGCCATGTGTACCATCAGCCCCTGCCTCGCCCTTTCGTGCCGTCAACTACCAAAATTCTATTTTGGCGCATGACCTGGCAAAGTAGATTTTCCACCCTTTTCCTGCCGGCAAAGAGGGCTGCGAGGCCAGTCCGTCACATGTCCTGAGCGTGCGCAAGGTCAATTTCCACAAGCCACCTACAGGAGTGTCAGGGCCCACGTCGGATTGCCTTTAGTCGGTGATCTTTGTCGGTTTGTTTTCGTATCATGCGGACCAGGACCCCTTTTCGGCTTTCCTGGCCTCCCTTTTGCACCTGACGCCGGCCGGCGAGCCGCCGCCTGCCAAGTCTTTGTTCCCTCTGCTTCTGCCCAACTTGGGGTTGTATAATAGCCCCGCATGTAGGATTTATGGATTCAGTCGCCTCAGTGTTGGTGACATTGAGAGCCGTATGACCCGCCATCTGCATAGCGGTAAAATTCAATCCACGAAATCTTATTCGCTTCGGCTGACACCGCCAGCAAGTGGGCGGACGAATGCGATCTTGGAAAATACAATATCATCCGATATGGCTCCTACAGGTCCTTCGTGCAGCTACCAGATCCTCGAGATTCGAGACTACATCTGATGAGCAGGTTGAATGGAAGAGGGCGTACATGGATTAGCTTAAAACATCGGAGCTCCCTGCGCCTGATCCAGGTGACGAAACCGTGCTCTCTCGAAGGCACAAAGCTCAGGAACATTGTGCTGTGCCTAACGGCGTGCGTCCCATTCGCTCATTTCACGAAAAAGTGATGTCACGAGCGAAGAAAGTTGCCCGAGATAAAGCTCGACTTCGACGCAAACTTGCGGCACTGCAAGGTCAAGGTTGCAGCGATTCGCAAAGCGACTCAAGCAGCTCAAGCACCAGCACCAGCGATTCCGAGTGAAACGAAGGTGGCACCAGCTTTTCTTGCAAGCGTTGAAACCACATAGAGCTACAGGCGCCCTCGCGCGCCCTTGCTTTAACCTTGAGATTCCTGCATATTCAGCCGTTCCTGGGCAAGAGTTGCAGCTGGGGGTTCGCGCAGGTGGCAAGGTGACGATATCGCAGTAGGTTTCATTTCAGGTTTAATGCCTTTGGGGTAGTAAACTGTTGGGTTTTAAAGGTTTAAAACCCTTGGGTAGCAAGCGTTGAGGTTTTCGAGGTTTAAAGCCCGTTGGGGTAATAATTAAACCTTTGGGTTTTAGAGGTTTACAGAAGGAGACTTTGGGGTTTTATAGATTTCCAGCCCTCGGGGTCGTAAACTTTCGGATCTTACTGCTACTGGTACTACTGCTCCTTCTATTGCTTCTGCTGCTGCTGCTGCTGCTACTGCTATTGCTGCTGCCACTACCACAACTCCACGTCTTCCTCCTCCCCCTCCTACTACAACAACGACTACTACTACTCCTACTACTCCTACTACTCCTACTACTCCTACTACTCCTACTACTCCTACTACTCCTACTACTCCTACTACTCCTACTACTCCTACTACTCCTACTACTCGTACTACTCCTACTACTCCCACTACTCCTACTACTCAAACTACTCCCACTACTCCTACTACTCCTACTACTCCTACTGCTACTACTACTACTACTACTACTACTACTCCTAAGGCGTCTCGGCTTGAACTTAGCTGGTGTGTAGGGCCGGCCTCTTGTTACGATGGCTTACTGCTGGACCCTATTGGTGGCTTTGGTTTTCATCAGCACTGGCCCTATTGAACCCTATTCGGCGGAGCCGCGCAGGTCCCAAGTCCTGCGGCAAGGCACTCGTGAACCTTTCTTTTCTGCTATGAACAGAGGCCTTGTAGACCCGAGGGTTCGAGCGGGATCCGGTACCGCTCGGGGAGTTTCTGCTGCTGATGTGGCGGGGACGAAAGATTCCGGTATGGAGACGAGTTTCACCCACAGCCGCTCCCGAAAGCGGTCGTACAAACGTGCCTGCAGAAGGGCACAGACAAGTGGAGGCGCATGGTATCGGGGCGCCTGGCGCTCGGCGCGCTCCCTGGGCATTCACTCAGATGAGCATGCACGGCTGGCAGCGCAAGGCACGCGCACGCGAGGGCATACGACTCCTGGACCAGCAGCCCGTTTGAAAGTCATCTCATATAATGTTGGTGGCGTCACTGCCGAACTCTATGACATCCTAGTCACTTGGCTCCATCAGCAGCACAACGCAGACGTAGTCATCCTACAGGAAGTGCATCATGGACTTGGCAAGCAGGACGGGCAGTGGACGGTAGGGGGCTGGCACTTCATTACCTGTGTAGACCCTTCTGCGCGATACTCCGGCCTTTGCGTCTGTGTTTCAAACCGCTGTGCCTCCCGGGATGAGATTGTCTATGGTGCATGGCTGCCGGGCCGCTTGTTGCATGTTCGGCTTACGGGAGGCAGTGTGCCGGTCGACCTTGTGGCCGTCTACCAGCGAGTTCTGCAGGACCGCCACAGTGACCAAGTGCAGAAGGACAGGGCGAAAGTGTGGGCTCAACTTTCCCGACTCTTGCACACGCTACCCGCCCGCAACTTGTTGGTGGTGGCTGGTGATTTTAACACTTCTTGCCAACGACTGGGGGCCCATATCGGATCCGGCACCCTATTTCAGTCTAGAACACAGGACAGGGAGTTTGGAAACATAGTGCAGACTTTTGACCTTTGCGTGCTTAACTCGTGGGGGAGAGCTAGGCCCTCGCACTGCTGTACTTTCATTAATGGTCTCACACGATCCCATATTGACTATATCCTCACACGACGGGCCCAAGCCGATCATCAGGCTCGGCGTGCTGGTCCTGTTGACCTCAATCTTGCGCCCTGGAGGATGGGACCCAGACATAGGCCTGTTCATGCAAGCGTGGCTGTAGTCGGGATCTGGCAGACAAGTCGGCGTAGTCGTGCAAATCAGGGCCGCCTGTACTCTGTTCAAGCATTACGGGCAAGCGCGAGGGCGGGGGATGAGCGTTGGCAGCAGTTCGTGCGACAGGTTCATACCGTGATTGGGGCGAGACCTCAAGTGCAGACGATCTCTGAGCTGAACCGGTTGGTGCTGCCTTTGTGTGGCAAGCACTTCCCTGCCGCACGTAGCTTGCGCAAGCATGCTTATCAGGACCCTGCTGTTGCCTCGGCCATAGGTACAATGTGGCAGGCGTATAGACATATGCGTTGTTCCCCACGCCACATTAACCTCAAACGTAGGGTTTTTGAGGCCATCCGGCGACTTAATCATTTTCGGTTGCTTAGTCGTAGGGTTCGCCAAGCAAGCTTGTCCTACCGCAAGCAGCGGGTGCACGCGCTCATTGACAGAGCGGCACAAGCAGCCAACAAGGATCAGATGAATGAAATCTACGCGATCAGTAGGCAGCTTGCGCCCAAGACGCGGAGAGAGCGAGTGTGCATTCGTGGAGCTGATGGCAGTGCGCTTGCTCCGTCGGAACAGTTTGGTGCCATACTGACTTACTTCACTGAGGTTTTTAGCCACCCTAACCCGGTTGGTTTTGCTGGACATGCCGAGCCCCCAGTCATTACCCTGACGGATATAAGCCCAACAAAGCGGTTCCCCAGACCAGTCTCCCGGTGGAAGTATGGCAGTCCTGTTCCGAGTTGTTTTCACACAGCGTGCATCTTGACTACACGCGAGGCGTGTCGACCGAGCCATCTCAGCTGCCGTCGGAAGTCACGGACTGCAACTTAGTCCTAGTGCCCAAACCCGGTAAGGCCACCAAACTTCCCAAAGACCTTAGACCACTTGGAATCCAGGATCCCACCTCTAAGATCGTTGCGCGCATTCTACGTAGTCAGCTCGAAGCTCAAATAGCCACCCTTCTAGCTGCTCTCCCGCAGTACGCTTATTGCAAAGGCAAGTCCATTGATGAATGTATCAGTAGGGTTTCGGACTTTTGCAAGCGTACCCGCGACAGGATGCAGCAAGGATCTTTGAGCGTGCATGCGCGTAGGGCCGGCCAGACCGAAAGTACCTGCTATGGAGGAGTGATGGTAGGCATTGATTTGAGCCGTGCTTTTGATATGTTGGACCGTCGGACGCTATTGCGGGCCCTGCAATTCGCCGGTGTCGCTGAGCCGCTCCAAAGACTTATCCTGGAAATCCACAATCAGTGCAGCTATCACGTCGATCATGGCAGTAGATCAGGGACGTTTGAACTTCAGTGTGGGGTTAGGCAGGGCTGTGCCATCAGCCCCATGCTTTTTAGCCTGTTCACCTGTTGGTTCCTGACTGAACTTATGCAGAGGACCTCCGAGGAGTGGGTTCGCGCTTTCGTCACCTGGTTTGCGGATGATAGCCACTTAGGGTTTGACGTGACTAGCCCAGCGGACCTTGACACCATTTGTAGGTACCTCCGAGCTACGTTCAAACTCCTTGCTGAATGTGGTATGCAAGCAAACCCGCTGAAGTCGTCCATCACTCTAGGGCTGAAGGGCAGCCATGCCAAGCGCTGGGTTAAGGCACACACTGTAGTCAGAGAAGGCCGTAAATGCATAGAGGTTGGTACGCCAGGGAATTCACTTGCAATACCACTCTTGAATTCTTTTACCTATCTTGGGACGATAGTGTCTTTTGGCCCTTTGGAGGTTCAGACGTGTAAGCATCGACTGCAGATTGCCCAGGCCCAGCGTACCAGACTCCTGCGTTTCCTGCGCAGTCAACAGCTTGCCTTGAAACGCCGCCTCACGCTTTACCTGTCTTGCGTGCGCAGCACCATGCTTTATGGAGTTCACGCCATTGGGGTAAATGAAGTAGTCCTCCAAAAGCTTGAGGCAGCCGATGCCAAGTTTCTGCGTGCTCTGGCCAAGAGCCCCGCGCACATTACGCATGAAAGCACCCGCACCCTTAGGCTTCGGTTGAAGGTTCCTAGTCCTACTGAGGCCCTCCGGACCGTCTTGCGACGTAGGGTTCTTGTAAGCCAGGATGAACAAGCAGTCGGATGTATGCGGGCAACTCTTGAGTCACTCGAACATTGCGAGGTGCCGGCCTCGCAGAATCCGGGTGTCTCACTCAAACCGCTGCAGTGCACGCATTGGTTTGCATGCCCCACGTGTGGACAGTATTTCAGCAGCATGAGAGACCTGCACACGCATCACACTAAGCAACATGGTGTGACACCTAAGCCCACCCGGCCTAAGGCGAGGGAGTATACCCAGCATACAGTTGATGGCATGCCACAATGTCGGCACTGCATGGCCCGCTTCACGAGAGTGGAGGCCATGCAAAAGCATCTGCAGGGCAAATGCCCCGTCCTTTTCAAACCAGCCTGCCACAAAGAGGAGCCTTCCGTGGATGGATCCACAACCCTCGTGGAGGCCAAAGGACCCTCCGAGGGCGAGGAATCGAAGGGATTTCCTCGGTGGATCCATCAGATAAGACTCAGCTTCAACCAGTTGGTGCCCCTGAGCCCCGAACCGGAACTCTCCCTGCCATTGCTCCGCTCTGTGAGAATGCTGATTTCCAGCGAAGGCTGCGAGGTGCATGGCGCACGGTCTTTTCGACCCAGGAGTTCAAACGTTCGCTTCAAACTTACTGCGTGCTCTGTGGCCAGTGGGTCTCACTAAAAGGCCCGGGTGTTAAGCAACACCTTCGCTTGTCACATCCAGCTGCCTGGCGACATAAGAATGATGCAGAGAGTTTGTGCTCAAGCGCGGGGTTTGCCTACACCACGCCGTGCCAGTACTGTGGCCAGGACTTCAAGGCACCACGGAAACATGTTCCACACTGCCCAGCCCTGTTTCAAGCTGCCATTGCCCGACAGGTCTTGTTGAATGGCGACGGAAGACTCACAGAGGGCAGCAGCTCTGGCCGAGATCCAGTCGGTGTGGGGTCCCGGAGGCCTGACAATGCCTCTACCGATGGCTTCCAACTCGATGCTGGATGCAGCGCAGGCGGAGGGACGCCGAACGCTACCTACCATGCTGGACGACAGACGCCAAAAATGGCAGCGACCGGCCCAGAAGGGAAGGCCGGGGAAAGGAAGCATGGGATGGAAGAGCTGGGACCAGGAGGGCGAAAAGGAGTGGGAGCAGGACCAGGACTCGGCTGGATCCGGGATGGATCGTGCCACGGTGGCACTGATGAGGGCCGTGACCAAGATGGCCTTGCGTCACGAGGACGAGCTCTCCCGGCAGAGGGCGGACTGCAACTTCATGATGTTCGTGGACGTGGACGGGGACCATACAGTGCTGCCGACTCTCCAGCAATCGGCGGCCACCTGGCAAGAGCAGTACGCCACTGGCAAGGTGACGACATCCCTTCGGGTGGTGATGTTTGTGGGCATGATGCAGCTCCTGAAGACCAAGCTGCAGGAGACGCTTCAGGACCAGGAGCGGATGGAACGCCTCATGGCGGTGGGCTGGATGCAGCCAGGAGCGACGGCACTGACGCCGGTGTGGCCTTACTACAAGTGGGATGCCCAAGCCCAATGCCAGGTGGTTTCGGAACAGCCGTCGCTGGGCCACGATCGGGTGATGCAATGTGTCGAGGCACTGGTGCAGACGGCCTGCAATCCGCAAGTGCTGCTCCGCTTTCGGGCGGCCAAGGAGATGGAGGATCCGGAGGGCGAGGTCGTGCCGTTCATGATTTCAGTGTCGCTGAGGGGCCAGCAGGCACAGGACTGTTACACCGCCCTCCAGGCCCTCTTGCACAACGGCGTCTTGAAGCTTTTGGGTTTGCGCCTACGGCCGGAGCGCCTGCGCAAAGGACCCATGGCGACAGCCGTGGAGGAAGCATATCTGGCTGTTCCGTGGTCGGACTGGAAGCCCCGCCGCAATCGCCGCGGGAACCGCTAGAAGTGGACGTTTTCTCCTTGCTGCCCAGGCCGGTTGGGGCACCTGTTCTGAGACTTGCACTTGCTCACTTGCCGTCACTCCCCCTGGCGCGCCTCCGCAATCCCCACGCCATTTGCTATCTGAACTCTTGCGCAGCTGCACTCCACTGGCTAGGTGTTCTGTCGGCAGCACCGCACCGGTGCCATGGCTCCGCGCTCACTAAGCGAGGGTCAGTGTTTCTGCCGGGTTGTCTTCCTTGGGTTCCGCTCCTTCGGGGCTGGAGGCACCTCCCCAGACAGCATGACGCAGCCGAGTTCATAACGCATTTTCTGCAGCGCTCTCAACCCTCAGGTTTCGTTGGCAGCTGGCAGTCTCGCGTGTCCGACCCGTTGCAGGTGGTTGATGCGGGCAGCCTCGCTGCGCCGATTCCCATGGACCTGACAGGCCCAGATCTGCAATCAATCGTTGATCACTGGTCGGGTCAGGCTGCAGTGCACGCACTCGCGTACCATTCTGGTGTGGCAATCTTGCAGTTGAAACGTTACAGCAGTGACCATGCAGGGCCCCAAAAGGACTCCCGCCGGTTGCGCATTCGGCCAGGACAGAGTGTCGCTCTGCCGATCTTCGAAGATTCTGAGGGGATCACTGTCGGGTGTCTGACCTTTGCAGTCGCTTTTGTGGTTTATCACCACGGACTTAGCACTGAGTCAGGCCATTATCAGGCTGCCCTCAGCATGCCAAGTGTAGATGGTCCCGACACCCGATGGAAGCTCATTGTTTGCAACGACATCCTGATATAGACTGTAACACCTACCTTGTGGGGCTACTTCGGTCGCCCGCAGATGAGTAGCATGCAGTGGGCTATCATTTTGCATGCGCTGCCGAAGCGTAGCTCATGCCGCCAGCGGACACAATCCGTTTGAGCATCGAGGGTGAATAAATCTTCTCAGAACTCCACTTGCGTACTTTTTGTTTCCTGAATTCAACCACTCCACACATGTTGCGCTTGTCATGCACATGGTACAAGTCGTTCGGGCTCCTAGCCGCCGGTTGGGCGTAGTAGTCTGGGTGTTGGGTGCAACCGCGCACAAGTATCGGCCGGAACCTTAGTCGGCAGCCGCTCTGTGCAGGGGTTCGTTACGTGTGCCGCTCTTGTGCACCACTTTTTTTTTTCACATGCCGCAACGCCGGGCTTTCCCAGCGAATAGGGCACTTAGTCCACCGTTTGGAGGGGACCACACGGTGGTGCTGCGCGAAGGGTATTGAGCCAGCACATGGCGTGGCCGATGCCGCTGCCCATGCCCATTGCGCGTGAGGGTGTGGAGGAGGCACTGCTAGTGGCTAAACTACGTGAGCTGATGGACACACAGTTTGCGCTTCCTGCTGCGATCACGCTGTGCCTGCGCAATGAAATCATTGCTGTGGCCAGGGCCTGTCTCTCTCCAGCTCGCTGGCGATTGTTTCGAGGCCTATGTGGATGCAGTTGATTCCACCATCCCTGCGGACGACACAGCTGTCATGATCCTTCCGGAGCACATGCCAGTGCCCGCTGCTGTGGCCACCCGCGCTGAAGCTACGGCTCTGGATTTCCTTCGGGAAGGTGTCGGCTCTATGTGGACAGCGGCACGCTCGGTGCTGCGGGATCTGGATTATGAATCGGACCCCAGGCCTCTTGCCGGGGGCCGGACGTTTCGTCTTGGCCTATACACCAAGGGCGGCCTGCTTGGGATATCCAAGGCAACAAAGGCACATCAGGCCACTTGCCTCATCCTGAATGCACTTCTCCATGCGGTTGTTGGCCATCTCCCGGGTTTCAGCTGGACCAGCCTCGTGGTGAACTACAACAACGCTGTCGAGCCACACGTGGACAAGTGCAATTCTGATGCGCCCAGCGTTCTACTGGGCATGTCACACCACAGCGGAGGGGAGTTCTGGTTCCAGGACGAGGCTGGCGCACACTATATAGAGTCGGCTGGCCGCCTACTGAGAGGGAGCATCTTGGCTACAGCTGGCGTGGCCATTCTCTTTCATGGTCGCGACACATGCCATGCGGCGCTTCCCTCCAAGTTTGGAGACAGGTGCGTTCTCATTGCCTACACCACGGGCAACTTCGCGCAAATGACAACAGGTCAAGCCCAGCTGCTCACGGCATCCGGCTTCACACTTCCGCCTGCTGCCTCTGGATGTGATGGCAGTTGTGCAAAGTGACTGCAAGTGACGGGCGAAGGATGCCAAGCATCGACAGCAGCACCAGGTTCACCTTGCCATAGGGTTGGGACTCCTTGTTCTAGGCCTCCCTCTGTCCCTGATTGGCTGTTGGTTCCTGTTGGGGCTCTTTTTCGGTTTGGGGTCCTGGGGTCTCGGGTAGGGTAGTTCCCAGTCTGGAATGCACTTCCTGACATACAATCCTTGAAAAAGGGAGGTGCTACTCTCCTGCTTTTCAGCTGGGGTCACCAGGATGCCCGGCGTATAGCGCATGGCTCCCATGCACAGAGGGGACCCTTTTTGCTGAAGCCACGCCATTGACTGTTGTGTGCGTGATTTCTAGATGCACAACCCGCGCAAGCATCAGGGGACTGACAGCGAGCTGCAACGACCGCAGTGTGATCATTCCTCCTGCGTCAAGCGTCATGTGCAGAAGCAGGGTTACCGACTGAGCAGCCTTGCATACTCTCGCCTTCTCAGGTCGGCTGCGCCCATGGATCTCGCTGTCTGCTCAACACCTCGCTGTGCGCGTCGCTTCTCGAGTGGGTGCCATCGGCACTGCTGCAGGGACTGCAGGCTTTCCGGAGGCGTGCATCACAGCCGGCGCTGCCAGCGCCTACAGCGGCACTGGATGGTGCATCAGATTCGGGAGTGCTTAACTCCGGGCTGTCAGCTGAGGGCCCATGCTACACATGATACATGCTGCTCTGCCTGCTTGCCCACCTCAGGTACCTTGCATACACGTAGATGCCGAGGACAGAACACCCGCCGAGGTTCGACTTGCTTTTTCCCAGGCGGCTCTTTCCCAAGTGGCTCTTCTGCGACGGGTGCTGGGGGCATTGGTGTTGGCTCTACTGTGCGGAACAATGGAGCTGATGATGGCATCGTGCAGACAGTCGTGCAGACAGTCGCTGCTGGATCCTGTGCGGGGACCGAAGCGGGTGGTCACTTCCACCTGACCTCTGAGTATGCCCTGGAGGGACGGGCAGCAGAGGAGGCAGAGGGTGGAGACATGAGAACACCGGCTGCAACCTCGCACGACTTTCTGGTAGCAACCAGTGGTGCCTCATCGAGCGGTCCTGTGGAAGGGTCGATCGATGGGTCGCCACCAAGCACTACTTGCACCAGGCAGGATGGTGTAAATAGTGTACAGGAGGTGTTCGTGGCTACGTCGACATCCGAGGAGGAGGGAACTCGTTTGACCTCGTGCCTTGACGAGTTGGACTGAGTGGATGCATGTCCTTTTGCAGTTATGTCTTTTCGTCTTCGGAGCCATCACAGCATGGTGGGGCCCTGAGCTGCCGGGCGATAAGGCCTGTCCCCGCTACGTGTTGACCGGAACTCAGCACGGCGTTCGAGTGCGTGAGTACTACTACTCCTACTACTACTACTACTACTACTACTACTACTACTACTCCTCCTACTACCCCTACTACTCCTACTACTCCTACTACTCCTACTACTCCTACTCCAACTACTCCAACTACTCCAACTACTCCAACTACTCCAACTACTTTTACTACTCCTACTACTCCTACTACTACTACTACTACTACTACTACTACTACTACTACTCCTACTACTACTACTCCTCCTACTACTCCTACTACTCCTACTACTCCTACTACTCCTACTCCTCCTACTCCAACTACTCCAACTACTCCAACTACTTTTACTACTCCTACTCCTACTCCTACTCCTACTCCTACTCCTACTCCTACTCCTACTCCTACTCCTACTCCTACTCCTACTACTCCTACTCCTCCTACTCCAACTACTCCAACTACTCCAACTACTCCAACTACTTTTACTACTCCTACTCCTACTCCTACTCCTACTCCTACTCCTACTCCTACTCCTACTCCTACTCCTACTCCTACTACCACTACCACTACCACTACCACTACCACTACCACTACCACTGCCACTGCCACTGCCACTGCCACTGCCACTGCCACTGCCACTGCCACTGCCACTGCCGCTGCCACTGCCACTGCCACTGCCACTGCCACTGCCACTGCCACTACGACTACGACTACTACTACTACTACTACTACTACTACTACTACTACTACTATCACTACAACTACTACTCCACCACGTCCCGTAAAACGATAAGGAGGAAAAAACGATAACGTCATATCGGATGAGTAGATCCAAAACGGGGTTGTCTTACAACCCCACTTTGGGCTCTTCAGGTCTTGCAGCCCGCAGCTGAGTTCTAGAGCTACTGGGGCCCGCCTTCGTCTTGGTGTTAGGCGGGCGACCTTTGTTACGGGGCTTTGTGCGCCGGGATGCGCTGGGGAGGCCGCCCAGCCCAGCTTAGCCCAACGCAATGCCTTGGACTATTTGGAGCGGCTACACAAAGGTTGCGGTGCCCGTCCACGTGCCCTCGGCGCAGTTGATTGCACGGCCCCATATGGTCGTCTTTCGTGGGATGTGCCCCCTCCTGCCTCCTGTCCAGATCCCCAGCCTGGCTCCAGCGACATCCACCAGCCGTCTGCTGAGCAGGCTTCGGTTGCTCGCCTTCGGGACACTAACAACCTGTTGGTCTTGTGCACTGAAGGGCCACCTGACGAAAGGCCGTACGAAGGGATCAGGCTGTTCAACGCCATCAAGAGTGAGGGTCGAGGGCACGATCCCGGGACCCAGCCGTGAGTTGCCGACCAGCATCGCAGTTTGCTGCTATACACCTCCGCCCTCGCCAGCAGACTCAGCATATGTGTTACAGACAGGAAAGATTATTATCACCAACTGAAGCTCTCGTACCGGCGATCCTCAGGAACGTTTTGGTTCCCCCGGTCGGTACCTCGAAGCTTCGAGACACGAAGGCCTTCCAGGCACTTGTCCAAACAGGTGCCCGAGCTAAAGACCTCCCTGCTCTGCCCATGCCAACCTTCTCACGGAAAGGGGCCTGCGAAGAAGGCGTCTGTTCACGCTTTTTTCTCGTTAATTTTCGCTTTGCTTTTCATGTCTTCGATTCTGTTTCGCGTTTAAGCCCGCCAGCGAAGGCCTAGTTGAAGGTCTCTGCATAGACAAGTCTTGACCAGAAAGGCCCATCAGCAGCCGAGACACGTTTCGCCGAGGCAAAGGAATTGCACGGAAACGGAGCTTGACAGCTCCTCCCACACGCGGTCGCTTGGCTTGGCCCTACTGGCCCTCTTAGGGCCAACAGATTTCCCCTGGAGGCGTCCACGTGCTCCAGACTGCTTGCGTTTATCGCCTGATCGTGGACGTGTGCGCTTGCTAGGCGGCGGGCTCCAGGCTTGGGGTTCTGTTTCGTCTGTTGCCTTCCGGATGGCAACTGGAGGCGCTAAAGGCTGTAGCTCCGAGGAGCTCCAGGAACAGCTACGCACGATCTGGAAGGAGTGGTTGGAAGCTAACGACTTAGGTGACCCGGTCGCCCCGGCGCCAGCCGTTATACCTCCGTCTGATTCGGGCGCTGCTGATCGCGGCGGGGGACCCCGATCGGAACTTCCTCCTTGAGGCAGAGGAAGGGCTTCCGGTGGGTACCACGTACCCCTCATGTCTTCGAGGAGCAGCTAAAGTGGCCGCTGGAGAACGCTCCCTGGGAAGCGGCGCTAGCGTGGGTCCCCAACTACTCTTCCGTGAACGAGTACCGCGATTTCGCTGAGGAGAAGTTCGAGGAGGATGTGGCCAGGGGCTCATGGATGGAAAAGATGACCTTGGCGAGTTCAACGAGCACCGTGCCATTGCCCATTGTCGAAGACGAGGCCAGTGGGAAGAAGAGGATGATCCACGACGCACCCACGTATGGGGTCCGGGTCAATCACCGCATCAAGTCCCCGGGCGCTAGGGAGAAGAAGCAGCTACTCCGGGAACATATGGAGGCTGGCGAGGTCGCCTTCTCCGTTGTGGGCGACATTGCTAAGGCCCACAGGCGCTACAAGCATGCTGAAGGAGAGCATGGCTATTTCGGCTGTCATCTGATCGCCACGGAGGAGGCTATTCCGGGGGACCCCGACAGCCAGACGGTCTACGTGAACCTGGTCGCCTTCGGGCTATCCTGTGCCAGCTTCGGCTCACATACCACCTGCTAGGGCCATCGTTCCCGCTAGACATGCTACTCTATGCCGACGACCGGGCCGGGACCTAGGGGACGCATGGGGGTCCCGCTAAGTTGTCTTGGCTACCCGTTCAAGTGGGCTAAGACAAGGGGGTTTCGGGTCGACACGGAGTGGAAGCCACGACTCTCACAGGACGCCTGGTCCTCAGCTATACAAGGAAGCCTGGTTAGGGCCTGGTTACCTGACGGCGGGCGTTTGCAGCCAACCCGCCCCGCTGAGGTGTGGCCGTGACGTATTTTGTTGCACCTCAGATGCGGGAGGTGGCTAGAAGTGAAGAAGGAATGGGCCCCGGCCCCGTCCCTTCACTAAGGGCGACCCGAACAAGGTCATCGCTGCGCTAGAGCTACTAGCCACTCTGGTAGGGGTACAGGGTCCCCGACGGGGAGGCTAAGAAGACCTCGCGGGTCGCTATCCGCTGCTACACTGACAACCAGTCCAACGAGGCGCTACTGAGGAGCTTTGGTTCAGCAGGTAGCTCCACGCGCTCCAAAGCGGGCAACGCCTAGGGTAGAGGCGGCAAAAGCTGCTGGTGTGTAGTGCAGGCAATGGCTCCTTCCTCTGGTGGCCCGTCCACCTCGCGACTTCGACTTCAGCGACGACTCAGGGTCATGGAGACCCATCTACACCACGACGACGGCCCGAGACTACCCCTCAGGCTGTTGGCAGGTGAGCCGAACGAAGCAATCAGTGCGTGTGAGGCGGCGGCTCCTCGCAGCGGCGGCGCAATCAGTGCCGGTGAGGCGGCGGCTGTAGCAATCAGTGCCTGTGGTGCGACGGCAGGTGGCGATGGGGCCTCCACCTGTGCAGATGGAACAGCTCATGCAGCTGGCAATGCTCGCGGCAGTGAAGCTGAGGGTGGCAACACATACGCTCATGTCTGTGAGGCTGCTAAGTGTCTCGATGCTGGCGGCGAGGGCGCAATCAGTGCATGTGAGGGGGTTGACTGTCTTGGTGATTGCCTCTTCGGTGTCTGTCAGGAAGCTGCTGATGTGGGCGGTACTTGCGCCCCCACGGCCATCAAGCTGCAGATGCCTTTGCAGCCTGCTTTTGCGGATATAGCTGACGATTTCTGTGATTCCAACCTTGACGGGATCAAGTCTTGTGAGCTGCCTAGGCTTTGCTCCCCTGACGGGCCCGCCCAAGGGTTCGAAACAAGATCCGTTCAAGGACCAAAATGCAGTTGTGACGGGCCTCCCCCAGAGCTCGAAAGAAGACCCGCTGAAGGGCAAAGACCTCACCTTGTGAGCTCCCTTGGCCCCTCTTCATAACCCTAGATGGACGGCTCCCCGCAGCGGTGGCACCATCAGCGTATGTGAGGCGGCGGCTGCAGCAATCAGTGCCTGTGGCGTGGTGCAAGGTGGCGATGGGGCCACCACGAGTGCGAAAGGAGCGGCTGCTGCTGCTGCTGCCGGCAGTGTTTGGGGCATCGCAGCTGAGGGTGGCCGTGAGGCTCCGATAGTGTACTTTGCGCAACGCCGCAGCATTTGCCATCATTATGGTGTATTTTGTGTCCGCTGATGTTAGATGCTTCTAACATCCATTAGACCGAGAAACGATCTTGTTACGTGCTTGCGAAGTATGAAAAGAAGACAGTATTTTCCTTAAAACCCTAATATTCTGGCTCAAACTTGCTCAAAGCAAGGACGATCGAAAAAAAGACCCTATATATACCCTAAAACACCCTATACAGCACACTCGTATAAACTCTTTATGTTGCAACATGCATGCAAACTTGATCCCAGATGAAGGCTTTGGCAGAGTTTCGCTAGCCGCTAGCGCCTGCGAAGCCGATCGAAGCTCAAGGGAGTTCGCACGCATGGCTTGCATGGCCCGCATATAAACATATCATGGGCTTCCGGGCACATTGCAGAAGAGCTGGAAGTCGGGGCCCTGCCAGATCCTGAAAATAAAGACTTTCCCACATGTGCCGTGTGCATGTGAGTTCTGCCATGCATGCACACCTGCGACTTTGTTGTTGCGTACTTCTGGCAGGCAGGGCATCGTCTGCATGTGTGTGAGAGATTCGGCATTGACAAGCAAACTTATTGTGTATACCCTTCGAGGCGACCGCCTCGAGATCGAGCAGTTTCTCTTGATCATCGCCTCCGTGGCAGAGGCTGCGTGCACTTTGCAACAGTGCTCAGCGAAGCGTCAAGATCTGCATGCATGCCGCATGCTGCAACATTCCGCAGACCCGCAGACAGCACGGCCCGAACGGGATGCTGAGTGAAGGACGGACATGACATGCAGGCTCATGCAGGGTCAGGCAGGCTCACTCCAGGGTCAGCTTCACAAAGCTCTCTCGGGCCATGGGCGTTAGCTCATGGCTGCACTGCATGGGCATGCAATCATAGGCACAGCACAGCACTGCCACTGAGACTTCTCGAAGGCCAGGGCCCTTTGATAGGGTCTGTGGCCGCGGTGCTGCCATGGCACTTGTGGCTGCGATGGAGCCAGAGCCTGAATGGCGTTCGGTCCGCGACTTCGCTGCAATGATTTGTGGAACAGATTCAGGGAAAAACAAAGTCTGCATTGTCGATCTTTGCACATATCAAGCATCCACCTCTTCTGTGCACCGATCTTTGGGCTTCATGCGTGGTAGTTATAGTCATGCGACGTGCAGGCTCTGGCAAAGTGAAGTGGAACTACGAGAAAGTGCAGGGCATCGCCATGGCCATGCGGGAGCACCTGCCGTTGGCAGTGAGAGACTTGATAGAAGGCCCCAATTGGAGGGGTGGCGCCATCGTCCGACTCGAGTCGGACGTGGCACGACCGAGTGCGCTTGAGGTGTCCCGGCACTACTTCCTCCTGAAGCCTTGGGTTCAAGCACTCCCCACCACAGTGCCGAGCGCTTTTATGATCACTGACACTTTGCTACTGCTGAACCAGTTGCTCGAGCTGAAGCTCTTCCCTGTCAAGCCGGATGAGTCAGTGATCAACAAGGCGGCCGCCGAGGCCGTGAAGATCAAGAAGCTCCTTCAAGCTTTGAGGTACCTTTTTCGATCGAGCGGCTCAATTGCAGATCGGTTCACGAAGGCAGGCTCCATGTTGTTTTTTGCATGTCAATTAGCAAAAGCACCGGATCCCAGGTAAGAACAGTCGCTTCACGAGAATCGCGGATTTGAAGCACGACCTTCGACCGAAGGCGGGTATTGTCCTTTGAGAGGGTTTGGCGTGGAGATTGCTTTCTAGTTTGCCCTGCTTTTCGCTTGGAGGAGAAGACACCTACGCCTACGAAGACGGAGGCGAAGACGGAAGGGGACAAGGCGGTCGATGCCGAGTACCTCGCCTCGATTGCCGACGAGGAGGCCGCTCCGATTGCAGATGTGGCTGTGGCTGCATGGGATCGAGGCTTCGTTAGTGCAATTCCGCCGTGGTTCGGACTGCTCCGTGGATGCACGATCTGAGGAAGAGCCCCGGCTTTCGCAAGCCTCTACAAGGCAGTTGGGAGATCGCTCCGAAGATGATGAAGAGGATTCTTCGTTTCCCACCATAGGAAACTTCATTCACTCTTCAAAAGCCCCCAAACCCAATAATATAATCCTAAACCCTCCTTCCAGGACTTCTCGGACAAGGACTCAATGATTTTGCTGGCTGAACTGACCTCGGAGGAGGCCGGGATGCATGAGTTTTGTGAGACTTGCAGACAACAGCACTATGTAATGGAGGAGTTCAGTGATGCTGAAGATCCTCTAGATCTCAAGCTCGACGAGCTGCAGGCCGGTATGTTCCCGCCAGAGGTCTACGAGAAAGCGAGATTGTTGGCTGAACAGCACGCGGCTCAAGCGATGGAAATGATGGAGTCGCAAGCGGATTCGCCACCCGCCGCTAGATTGCACAATCAGTTTTCCTGAGCATGCAGTGGGAGATATCAGATAGCGTGTGTAAGGAGGATCCGGAGAAGACGGCCTCCTTTGCCGGAGCGTCGGATGTTCCGTCGCCGCCGAGCTCTGCCGGCTCATGCTCCGAGGACGAGGCTTTGTGTTTGTCTTGGAGTGTGCTCAAGTATGTTCATGCATGAGGAGGATATGGAGATGATTGCCAGTGGCAAGAGATTGCCACAGGACAGCGCTTGCTGTCTTGTGTCTCGAAACATGCATGAAACACGTATGCACTGTATGAGCGCATCAGGATGATGGAGGGCCTTGGTTGTGTCGACCCCAAGCAAAAGTCGATCTAGATGCACCAATCTTTGGAGTATGGCCTATGGAAATCAGTGATGATGAGGATGACGATGTCAAGGATGCAGCATGTACTTGTGCATATCCCGTGATAATGGAACACGCAGCGCATGTTCCTGTAAAGGACACCCGAAGTGGCAGCGACATGGAGCCGCACACATCACGGGAGAAGGACGTTGTGATACATGAGCATGTGCATGTTAAAGTTGATTTGTAAGAGTTTGCTCCAGGATGAAGCGACCGACCTCGAGAAGGCCGAGCAGATCCTCAGAGGAAGCCTCGCAGGACGGTTTGAGTCTGATTTTTCTTATCAGTATGTCCCTATAGTTGTGTGCTTTGGCAAAAGGAGCAGACCGAGGCCGACGTGGAGCCGAAGAAGCGCCGATCCGCTTTGAAGGAGTTCCCATACGGGTCATACATGAATTCGGTTTAACTCTGTGATTCTGCAGAACCGCGCTGCCGTGATTACGCCGGGCAGCCAGGATGAGAGGGAGGCTGGGGACAGTGACGTGACATGCAAGTTGGTTTCCTTTTGCAGCTGCAAGCAGTGGGTTTTGTAGGATGAGATCCGGCCCAAGAAGACGAGGAACAAGGATTCCAGGTCGTCTCGACAGGACGGCACTCCCGAGTGCAGGTTTCATTCATGAAATTTATACAGTGGTGCGATTTTGAAGGCTGGCATTGGGCCGAAGAAAAGGAAGGGCCAGGATGTGCATGACTCGTCCAAGGACAGTGAGATGCAGGTCAGTCTTCGTGTGCAGCAGTGATTCGTGCAAGTGTTGTGTCTTGTGGCAGGATGAGCAAAGCGAAGCCTACATTGGGCCGAAGAAGAGGAAGGAGCAGGATGCGGATGACTCGTCCGAGGACAGTCAGATGCAGGTCAGTGTTCGTTACCGTGTGCAGCAGCGATTCGTGAAAGTATGTGGTGTTTGTTGCAGGATCAGCAAAGCGAAGCCTACATTGGGCCGAAGAAGAGGAAGGACCAGGATGCGGATGACTCGTCCGAGGACAGTCAGATGCAGGTCAGTGTTCGTTACCGTGTGCAGCAGTGATTCGTGAAAGTATGTGGTGTTTGTGGCAGGATCAGCAAAGCGAAGCCTACATGGGGCCGAAGAAGACTGGGGACCAGGATGCGCATGACTCGTCCGAGGACAGTGGGGATGCAGGTCAGTGTTCGTTACCGTGTGCAGCAGTGATTCGTCCCAGTATGTGGAGTTTGTGGCAGGATCAGCAAAGCGAAGTCGACATTGGACCGAAGAAGACTGGGGACCAGGATACGCATGACTCGACCGAGGACTGTGGGGATGCAGGTCAGTGTTCAGGTGCAGCAATGATTCGTGAAAGTATGTGGTGTTTGTGGCAGGATCAGCGAAGCGAATCCGACATTGGACCGAAGAAGACTGGGGATGACTCGACCCGAAAGGACCGCATTAAGCAAGTCTGTTTGTGTGGACAGATTACATTCCCGAGACACTATGTTATGGTGTAGGATCGTGATGCGAGCGACAGCGACGTGCAAGGGCCTGGAGAGTCCAGCTCAGAGAAGGCGGGGATGCAGGCGAGTTGTTTTCAATCAGAGCAATTGAACAAACTGTTCAGGTGCTGCCAGCGATAGGCTCGCCCGGTGAGGACAGTGAGATGTATTTCAGTTTCGTGCACAGGTTTCATTAATGTCAGGCTTCTAGATCTATTGCTCAGTCCCGTTTAGGATCTGCCCAGCGACTTCGACAGCCCGGGCCAGGATGAGTGGGTGAAAGAAACCATGCTGGACTGCCATGCAAGCATGCAATATGTCAATATGGAACATACATGTTCAGATGATGTGGGTGCAGGATGACGATGAGGTGGACTTGGCGGCTAAGTTTTGGAGCTCCAGCGAGGACTGCATGCTGCACATGCACCTGCACTTTGAAAGTTCACGAATTTTTATTGTGTGTGAGGATGATGCCAAAGATGAGCCACCTCGTGCCCATGATCCCAAGGATGACCCACCGGTTGAGGCAAATGTATCACTCTCGTACTGACGTTATACTCCGGATGGGATGCTCCAATTGCTTGAGGATATCTTTGCTGCCGGAAGCCCGTCCGGTTATGCAGCCAGTGCCGAAGAGGCCGATAGTTTCTGATCCATTTAAGCAAGTTAGCAGAATAGCAAGACAGCCTTTTGAAGGATGGAAGCTCACCCCTGGGAGATGAAGCAGTTGCCTCGGGGGGTCGTTATTGGCAATGCAACTTCTGTGCATTCAAACCTAAAGTCCCCAAACACAGCGATGCGAAAGAGGACTTGGAGTTGGACTCCATGCTCGCAGCCGACGGCCGCGATGATGAGGCTTTGCTATCGCGTGTATAAGCCCGGATCGGGCAGCCTTAAGTGTGTATGCGTGCCAGGACCTGACGGCTGTTGGGGTGCAGAAGAAGCCGACGAGAAAGAAAGGCCAGGCCAAGAGCAGGGCTTTGCCGAAGAAGGTCAAGAAGGCCGGCTTCAACCGCAAAGGCGGCAGGCGCAAGAGGAATAAGGTGGCCAAGATCGCGAAGAAGGCCAAGGAGATGGAGGAGGCGGCAACCGAGCCGTGTCGCCACGGCTCCTACGACCTCACGGCGCTTGGCATCCCGAAGGACGCGCTGCCCCAGGGGGACAAGGCAAACAAAGGAGCACACTCGTATACGGTGGCCTCGCCGGGAAACGAGTGTGCCGTGGAGGTGTTGCTGAGGAACCGCGCTTTCTACAGCAAGCGGCTTGCGACGGGTGCTCCGGGCCCCCGAGGACAGGTCGGGTGGGCTACTTTCCACGGTGTCGAAGCCGCGTGGTCCGAAGTGAAGAAAAGGGTCGGATGGAGTGATCAGTGATGACAGTTGCCGGTATGCTAGGAGTACGACATACGCTCATACTCCTATACTTTTACTCTTATATACTATACTAAATACAAAAACATTCCTGTATGTACACTGTATACTATATACTGTAGCGCTATATTTATATTTAACTTGTAATACTATACTATCTATCTACAAGAACACCTGCTATTGGTGCCATGGAGTATATAGTCCTAATACAAAGAGAGACTTAATTGTATGCATATACTTTTTTTTATACTAATGAACCTGAAATACTGTACTATACTATCTACTAATAGTACGTACCATAGAATATAGTACTAATGCAAGGAGAGATTTGTATGTATACTGTACTGTTCCCTAATGCTGTGCTATACTGAACTTGTAATACTGTACTACTATCCACACGATACACACCTCCTACTCATGGTACCATAGAAACAAGCAGCAATGCAAAGAGAGATCATGCCATCCGGCAATGCGAGCACTCGGGCTTTATAAGCTGTGTTGGAGATGCAGCGAGCCGCAAATTTTGCACACAGTTCTTTTGATTTTGCCCTCGGCAATGCTGCCGAACGGAGCGTGGCTTGAAACACGAGGGGTGGCTGACTTTCAGCAGAGCGAAGCCACGCTGAAAAATAAAGTCCCATCAGTTGCTGTATGTCGTGATCACGGGCAACAGCACATGAGCATTGCCTGCACCCAGCACATGAGCATTGCCCGCACGCAGGCATCCCCCATGATGATATATTCCGATGTGGGCCGATCATGATGTGGAAGGACCGACGCAGGGGTTCAGGGCTAGCACGCAACTGTGTTTGCGAGTGTGTCTGTCTGCTTGCATGAGAGTCATCGACTATGTTTGCGAGTGTGTCTGTCTGCTTGCATGAGAGTCATCGAACTTGTGTGCAGGCTCATAGTGTCTATTGCAATGGTATGTGGATGCCGAACAGATGCTGCCACACATCCAGCCCATACAAACATGATATACAAGTATGCTAACATGTTTCGTCTAGATATAAGAAAACCATGTTCCATGACATGTGCAGTCTGTGCTAAGTTGTCGCAGCATGCAATGAAGCAGCGTCGTCGCAAAGACAAAAGAAAGCTGCGTGTGCAGCGACCCCCGCCGAAGACCGGGCGACTTTTGCAGCAAATGTATGTGCTGTATGGTTTGGCACAGATCGGTGTGCCACTGGAGCTTTGGCTGGCATATATTGGTTGCATCATGAGCATGTGATACCCTTCCCGCGATGCCACAAACTTTTATGAGTGTCAAGGTTATCTTCAAACTGGTGGCTATGGTCACACGGATCGAGAACCTGCCTTGGGAAACTTCCTTGCAGCACTTCGAGACATTTGCTGGGCGCAAAGCTGTTACCCTAGCTGAGATTCGAGCCGCCTGTTTGCAGAATAGTTCAATGCTTGCATTCTTGCCCCGGCAACCCTCCCAAAAGCCCCTTCCCTGCAAGTTGCTCCCAGGCTGGGCGGCGTGCGGTTGCACACGATGTGAGCTACAACGAACGCACGATGGACATTCTCAGCTCCCTCGGCTTCTGCATTGCAGTGTTTGAGTGCTTGAGGCTGGTGCCGGGCAGTGGAATGCTGACCGCACCAGTTTGCTCATCATGGATATTCATGTAAGACACTGAGTTGCTGATGTGGAACACACATATGATGTGCGTTGTCTGTGTGCTTGCATATTGACCTCTGCTGTGGTTCTCTTATGATTTGAGGTCCCAATCGAAAACCCAACGACGTCCGGGTGATGTGATTGGAGACGAATCTGTCAGCTCTGTGAGAGCTGCAAACCGCATGATTTGGCGGGTTGTTGCACTCCTGCTGATCTGCTCCTCTAAGGGAGTGTGGTGGATATTGGAACAACCAGAAAGATCGCTGATGGAACATCACCCGGCCATGCAGTTGCTCTTCGGCCTGGTGAAATGCCATCGTGTATCTGTGAACATGGAGGATTTTGGCGCGAAATCCAAGAAACCAACATGGTTGTACTCCAGTGCCTTGACCGCACATATACACTCAGATTGGTGATTGGTGCATGGAATGTCAGTCGGTGGTGCATGTTTGTTGCCTCTGAGATCGACAGATACTGGGAAATCTTGCGAAGTTCAAGCCACCTGTGGATGAGTTGCCGACAGATGAGCAGAAGAGGGGATGGGAGATGTCGGTGCGCTACACGGACGAGTTTGGCAACAAACGAGTCAACGGCGGTAAGCACCTGAAGGCCTCGCAAGCGTACCCAAGGCAGTGGGGCTCTGAGGTACGCTGTTTCGACATGACATACACGAAGGGTCGCCGCCCGAACCCTTGCAATGATGTTTCCCAATAAGGTTCGGCATTGCACTGGCATCCTTGCGGACCCAGCACGACAAACACGTCAAGGAGCAGGCTTGGGCAGATCTGCGTGATGCTATGAAGCGGCCTTTGAAGGTGCCTGTGGATTCTAAAGTTTCCAGGAGATGGGCACATGGTGCCCATTTCGACAAAGTTTTTGCATTCCTGCGACAACAGCAGTAACTGCAATACTTGTACATCCTTAATTGCTACGCAGCATGCAGCGCGAGCTCTGTGTGCAGTTCCATGCAAGCAGTATGGTCGGGGTGCGCCAACCGGAAAATGTTGCACTGAAAGGTTTCTGCATGCATGCCTGGTGATGTGCCTGTATATAGCTGTGGGTATCGTATAGATAATAGAACATGGTGCCTTGCTACGCAGGACTATGCCGCGGTTTACATTGAATCAAGGCCGTCTGCGATTGGCTGAATGCAAAGCTGCAGATCAAGGCAGCGTGCTGGGTGCATTGGGTGCCATGTATGTCACACAGACAGTCTCAGTATGCTCTTCTGCGCATGCATGGAATGGTTATACATGAGAGTAAAGGGAATGCTGGGAGGGGACAGCATGAGAGGCAAAGGGGGGGGAGGAGAGAAGAGAGAGGAGAGAGGAAACGGGCAGGGGACCCAGGAGAAAGGACACGGGAGAGCGCAGATCGACAGAGACGGAACAGGAGAGCTACACAGAGGGATGGGAACGGAAAAAAACGAAACGGAAACGAAACACAGCCAACAAAAATGCTTGCAACACCGGCAAAGTCAATGCCGTGATTTGTCGTGACTGCTAGCGTGATTTGGCGTGGAATGCCGTGATTTGTATTTGCCACCCTGAAACCACACCGAAGCAACCCCGAACGGCCACAACTCGAACCATGAACCGCGATTTCGGCCAACATTATAGCTCCTAGGAGCGTGATTTGTAGCAGCCGCTGCCGTGATTTGTAGCAGCCGCTGACAAAATTTTATCAACCAGCCGCGATTGTAGCAACCGCTGCCGTGATTTGTAGCAACTGCTGCCGTGATTTGTAGCAACCGCTGCCGTGATTTGTAGCAACCGCTGCCGTGATTTCTAGCAACCGCTGCCGTGATTTGTAGAGCCGTGATTTGTAGCAACTGCTGCCGTGATTTGTAGAGCAACCGCTGCCGTGATTTGTAGCAGCCGATGCCGTGAATCGTGCTGCCGTGATTTGTAGCAGTTATAAGCATATATACATAGTTAATTATTATTGAATATTATATGTATATAATGTATATATATATATATATATATATATATATATATATATTGCTGTATTATACTTATATGTAGTATAGGAAGTGTATGAGTCTATATCTATATATACATACAGATATATGTAACAAAAATACAGTTGTGATAATACATAATTGTAGATGTACTGATATTAGAAAACTAAAGCAAAATACAGTAGGTATAATTCAATTGGGGCTGCCTGATTTGCCTGCATGCACTGGAAGCAAACCTAATAACATGTGTAATATGCACACATGGAAGCTATAGCATGTATAAAAGTAGAGTATCACGGTCTGTGCATATTATCCATGCATTATATACATATGCCATGTGCGTGCTGTTTCTATATCACGTATACGCATGCATGTCTGTCTCTCTGTCTCTATATGTACCATCACAGCCCATGCCCAGCCCAGCCGTCCCGCCCAGCCGTCCCGCCCAGCCGTCCCGCCCAGCGCTGCTGTCTGTTTCGGTCTGCCTGTCTGTCTGTCCATCGTTTGCAAAGGTGCGAGTGAGATGCAGTGAGATTGTGGGAGAGGGCCTTCGTTCCGTGCATGTTGAAGCAACACTCATGTCTTTAAGCATTTGGCTTGGAACTTTTTTTCAAGTGTGCTGCAGTGCTGCAGCCATGGGAAAAGACGTCACCCACCGTGTTCCTACGAAGCGCCAGCAATCAAGAGATGCAGCAAGCGAGCCGGCAAAAAAGCCTCGGGTTTCTACTGGTTCTGGGAGCCACAAAAGCTCAGAGAAGGCAAAGAGGCAAGCCGAGCCATCCGATCGAGAAGTGGCTCGGCAGGAAAAGTTGCTGAAGGCAGGAGGGGCGGCGTCTTCTGTGCCACCGAAAGACCAGGAGAATAAGAAGAAGCCGAAGAAGGAAAGCAAGGGAGAGATAGAAGCCCAAGACCAGAAGCCAAGAAAAGAGGATAAGAAAGACAAAGAGAAGAAGGAGAGCAGGGAAAAGAAGGCAGGCACGACGCAGCAGGAGAAGGAAATCAAAGAGAAGAAGGAGGGCAGAGAGAGCAGAGATGCAAAAGACAAGAAGGACAAGCAAGACCCCGCGCCAGCGAAGGCGAAGGGACCTGAACCGGGCCCAGGCCAGAGAGCACAGCAACAGAAGAAGGAAAGCAAAGACCACAAGGGAAAGAAAGACCAGCAGGAAAGCAAAGACCAAAAGGAAAGCAAAGACCAGAAGGAAAGCAAAGACCAGAAGAAAAGCAAAGACCAAAAGGAAAGCAAAGACCAGAAGGAAAGCAAAGACCAGAAGGAAAGCAAAGACCAGAAGGAAAGCAAAGACAAGAAAGAAGCCAAAGACAAGAAGGAAGCCAAAGACAAGAAAGAAGCCAAAGACAAGAAAGAAGCCAAAGACAAGAAGGAAGCCAAAGACAAGAAGGAAGCCAAAGACAAGAAGGAAGCCAAAGATAAGAAAACCCGCGTGTCCGAGGAGGTGGGTGCAGTTTCCTTTCCGCAGAGCGTGGCGCATTTGTTATGGTGCATGATGAGTTTGAAGCATTCTTTCTGTGTCTAGGACGGAGAATCCGAGAATGATTTTGATCAAGTGGCGCTCATCGAGGCACAGATAGCAGCCGAGGAACTTGCTGCATGCTCCCCAATGGCTTCAGAAGGTTCCGCGGATTTCGGTGACCAGGATGATGATGATGATGATGATGGACAGGAGGAATCGGAGGGAGCGGGGGAGCCGGAGGCATCTCCGAATGCCGCTGAATGTGAAGCCGAAGCCGAGGAGGAAATCCTGCCGTCGCAAGAGTGCCACCTGAATGAAGAAGACATGCCAAGCGGTTCCTCATCTGAGGAAGAGTCCGAGAATACCGACGGGGAGCCCTTGTCTGGAGATGATGACGAACCGACCCCCGACCCAACTTCCTTGGTGGAGGCCACGCAGAAGGAGGAGGAAGCAGTGCGGAACAGCTCCCCAGATGAAATATCGTTTGATGTCTTGTGCAACTTGAAACTATAGGGGGTTATGTGTATAGTGACAGTCTAGTGTGTCTTTTGTGCTTCTAAGGTACGACGCACAAAAAGGAATGGGCCGTGTTTGATCGGGCGATCAAGAATCGCCAGAAGTTCCCCGTCAGCCTTAGTTCCTACGCAAGCAAATCTAAGACGGATTTGTTTGGTGCCTGGCTCGATTGCAACGGCAATTGGGATGAGCTACTTGGCTGAAGCTATGGCGCGTTTGTGCATTTGCACCTTTTGCCTTCTTGCTGTTGTCCGACTCCAGACGTGATTTGTGATGCACGGCACGTTGCCGCCCAGGGTGAAGCTTATCATGGAACGAAAACATGAAAGGAAGAATCTCAACCGGCAGGATGTTGTTGCCATCCAGGGGAAAGACTTGAAGTCTAAGTACGCCGACGAGGCACCGTCGGTCTGTGTGCATGCTTCTTTACATATCGTGTGTGTTTGCCAGGCCATGTACAAGCAAGTAATTGCCGCAAGAAAAGCCGAAGGACGCTGGTACAAAGACAAAGACTTTCCGGACAAAGAGGATGTGTCTAGGTTGCGGTCAGTGTGGCATATGGGCTGAAGGGTTTTTGCTGCATGTGAATTGGCTTTCTGAGGAAGCTTGGTATTATATGCCGAAGGGCCACCTGCTGCGGCTTGACAACAGCACAAGCGAGTCTCAGACCCTCCGGGTGGATCAAGCGATGGATGAAGATTTGGCAAAGGTTCTCGAAGAGGGCAATGTGCTTCAGGCAGGCAGTATGCCTGCTGCGCATGCAGCCTCCGAGGCTGGTGAGAAGGCCCTCCTGGGCCTCTTCGACGAGGCGGGAGGGATGCAGAAGCGCATCCCAAAACCGAGGAAGGACAATAAGGAAGAACCCGAGGAGATGAAGCCCAAGACCCTGAAAGAGCTTCTTGATTGCATTCAAGAATTCAATCTTTATAAAGGCTGCATGTGGTATCCGTGGTTGATAGTCAATTGTTCCAAGGCAGGTGGCGGAAAAGGAAACCGAGATCCTGAAGGATTCCACGGAGGCTCGCAAAACCTCCATCACCCTGACCAAGCTGAACTACGGCGGCCAGCTATCGGAGCAGCTGCTCAAATTTTCGAAGCAGATGGAGTCTGCCTACAAGAAGATGTGTCAGCTGGACAAAGACGGAAACACAAAAGCCTTGAGGAAAGTTATCAAGTGGGTGGATCAGAAGAAGCCATGGTTCAAGCAAGCCCAGGCACAATGATATGATGTTGGATGCAAACTAGCATGTAGATACATTGGGCATGTGCTTGGATTCGTTGCTTACACGCAGGCAGCAGCAAACGGCCTGCAGTCTGGATTGAAATCCAAAAAAAAGGCTGCAGCAAAGAAGGCGGCCGCCAAGAGTTCCGCAAAAGCGGACTGATGCGGCTTGAAGATGCGCTGCGCAATGTGTGACGAGTCGGGACGAGAGCATTCTGACGTGGGATAGAGCTTGCCACACGGCGACCCCTCACAGGGACATGCGTGCACACTTGAGGATTTGTGTGTGTGTGTGTGTGTTTTGTTTAACCCAGCATACACACACATGCTGTGTAAAGTACCGAAGTTTGGGAGAATGATTCTGAGAGAAGTGTGCCATGCGTGTCACCGAATGCCTTGGGAAACTCATTTTGCCAAGATGTGCAGATGGTTTTGCAGAAGTGCATAGGGCTCTGTGGAAAGACTGTGGTGCTGGCTCTTTGCATGTGCGGCAGTCGGCTTTGCTTAGGGATCCTGATGCTGTTTCTGCTTTGTTGATTGCAGGCGTGGCTGGTGATGACCTATCCAAGCCGAGGTTTGGTCGTTGTGATCGTCGTGTGCTTATAGCTTGTACAGCTACAATGTTGCTGTCGTGTCGTTTCGCAGGCCCAAATCTTTTCGTCGGAGAGAAGACTATGCTGCGATGCCACATTCTCACGCAGCAGAAGAGCTTCTGGAAATGATTGGTAGTGGGAAGAGCCATGTGGCTCATGCGCAAAGTTTGGCAGTTGCAATGGTTCGTGATGGAATACCCCAAGAAGCCGTGACTGCTTTTGCAAGTTTGGGCTCCTTCGGTGCCCATGAGTCGAATGCTGAGCGAGACCTACATAGGTGGCTTCGAGGCTTGTACGGGGTGACTTTGGAACCATACTTCATAGATGTCATGCTTGAAAAAGACGATGCCGATATTGATGACATTGGTGAACAGGAAGATAACCCTTTGAAGGGGACGGCATCCACGCGGATACCTGTGCTCCTACCACACGAGGTCTTCTCTGCGATTCACTCTTCAAGCGACCATCAGGTTTCAGTGGGGGCCAAATAAAGACAGACGTGGTGTGTTTTCCGAAAGAAAGGGCAAGAGAGCGAGGACGAGAAAGACAAGCAGCAAGAGCATGCTGTTGGTTACATGTGCTTCCACGTATGTGTGCACGTGAGTATAAGTAAGTGTGTGTGTGTGTGTGTGTGTGCGCGTTTTCACTGGTATGTCATGCTGTATAAATGTCTCCTTGTTCCCTGCCAGTTTGGTTTGAGTATGCTGGGGCGACACTCGCCGGCTGCGATCAAGCAATTTTGGCGGCATTTGCAACGATATGTGCCGGAAGAAGTGAAGGATCATCCGGCATTGGCCGGCTGCGATCTAAGCGAGATGATACCGTTGCTGATTCACTTTGATGGTGCAGAGATGTACAAGAACTCCGAATACAACATTTGGTCGTTTTCGAGTGCATTGTCATCATTGCTGGATGTGGATTGCCTTGAAACGCAGTTCGTGTGCTGCATCCTCCCGCAAAAAGCTATGCAACAGAAGCAGGCCTGTGTTGGATTTGCTGGTTTTTGTGTGCATGCTAATATACTGAACTCGAACGCACAGAAAGCAAATCGCCTACTCGAAGGTCAAGAACTACGTGCACAAGGAAATCGCGAGGCTGATGAGCTGGTCTTTCAAAGTCCTTCAAAGCGGAAAGTTTCCATCGACTGGCTTCTATGGTGAAGAGTTTCCTTCTACGTCGTGCCGTGCGAAAAGAAGTGGCACGGCGCTGGCTGGTGAATGGAAGATTCTTGGGTTGCAGCTGTGTGTGTGTGTATGTGTGGCTCTGTGTGTGTGGGCATGCACTTGGGGGCCGCTCTCTCTCTCTCTCTCTCTCTCTCTCTCTCTCTCTCTCTCTCTCTTTCTCTCTCTTTCTCTTTATCTTTCTTTCTTTCTTTCCCCAGGCTTGAGGGCGTGCCTTTATCTTTCTCTCTCTCTCTCTCTCTCTCTCTCTCTCTCTCTTTCTCTCTCTTTCTCTTTCTCTTTATCTTTCTCTCTCTCTCTCTCTCTCTCTCTCTCTCTCTCGCTCTCTCACTCTCTCTTTCTCTCTGATGGTCCGAGGGCGTGCTTCTATGGATTTCGTGGAGATCAGAAAGCCCGGCGGGAGTGTCACTATTTCTCTCGCCACTACAACTGTATCCAGCTGTGCGACCGATGTTGTGCGAAGACGCCGACAGAGAAACACATGGATGATATGAACTTCAAGAACTTTTCGGCGAATGCTCCCTTTCTTTTGACGGCTATTGATCACAACATGTACCTCAACACAACTCCTTCAGCCGAACTTTCACCCTGGACGGCAATGCCAGGATGGAAGATTGAAAATACTTTCTTTGACTGGATGCACATTGTGTTGCTGGGGATTGCAAGAGATGTGGTTGCTGCCGCTATCAAGCTGATGGCAATGCGGGGTGTGATTTCCATGACGAATTTGCGCCTAGAGCTCAAGAGCCTTACAGCCTGGATCAAGAAGGAGCGCAAGAGCGAGACTGGGCCGCCCGGGGGGGGGGTGAACAAACTTTGTTCTAAGCTTATTATGTGTTCTGTTATTTCAATAGTTCATAACTTCCCGCCTGAAGGGTTTCCTGCTCTTTGCCTGCAATGACACCTGCGAACACGGGCTTGGAGTCCTGGAGTGAATATCCGGAAATGGGGAGCAGCTTCAAAGCTGCACAGATGAAGGTCATGGTGTGGGGCATGGCAAGGAAGCTTCAGATGGTGTTGCAGAATGTTCAGGACCTTCACATATCGGGCAAGCATCATGTCATCAATTTCCGTATTTCTAGATATTTGTACCCTCCCCCTAGGTTCCTCGCCTCTCTCCCTCTCTCTCTCTGTGTCTCTCTCGCCTGTCTGCTTCGTCTCTCACTGCACGAGGATGAGGAGTTGCTGCAGATGGCAGTAGTGGTACGAGCACTCAATAAGGCCCAACGATTGTTGGACAACTCCGACTTATTGATGACCGAGCAGGATTCTACAAGGTTCAACGGGCTGGTTCAATTGCACCTGCGGACGTGGCAGCGGCTGGCTTTGAAGTTTGAGGCCTTGGGCATCGCTTTGTGCAAAATCCGTCCCAAACACCATTATCTTCAACACATTGGTCTGTATGTGGCATCGACACGAGTGAACGTGCGTATACATCAAAACTTCAATTCAGAATCGTACATGGGGAAGATGAAAAAGATCGCTGTGAAGTGCCATTCGGTTTCGATGATGCTGCGTGTACAACAGCGCTATGTGCTGTACCTGGCTTTGTCATGGGAGCGAGCAAAAAGAGCATCTACTGGACCCGGTGCTGCACTTACTGGAAAGGAGACTCTCGAAGAGCTGTTGCTGTGCGACGACAACAGAAGACCTTTAAGCAGCTCTAGCGCCGAATATGCAAAGAGACGATGCATCATGGGCATTTAAATGACGAAGTGACGGCTCGGATCCTCGCGCAAAAGCTTTCGAATGCGGTTTACGCGAAGATTTGGGATTGCATAGAGGATTCAGGGTACAGCTTTCCTTGGGTGTGCAAAGCTGGTCCTGATGAGATTGGGTTCGGGATTTTCGGGTCGGGTTTTGAGATAGCCGGCCGGACCCAAAACGAATGCCCCAAAAGCCCTCAACCCGAAACCCTCAAGCCCATGAGAAGCAGATCGCCTCGGGAGCCTTTTTTCGTATGAAGCCAATTCTTATAAGCAATCCCAAGAACTTTCTGTGATGCAACATCTCCCATGACCCTCTCATTTCCCAACGTTGTCACATTCGAGTCACAAGAGAATGCGCAATCATATTGGCTTATATATATGCTATCATATTACCCGCATAAAGAAATCCCTAAGTTTCGTCACACACACACATATGCATGATTGTATGTGTGCACATATAGCACCCTACAAACCTTAATGAGTTTGGCTCGAATGTTGGCTCAAGTCACCCTATAGAAAACCGAGCTTGGCTCAAATGTTGCAAGTGTTATTACAATCGGCTCGAATGCACACGTTGTTGGCTATTGCGGCAGCTAGCACACGTGTTGTTCAACATCAGCGCATGGGCCAGTAAACGCCATCAGCGCAAGCATTTTTCGCATCAGCGCATGGACCAGTAAACGCCATCAGCGCAAGCATTTTTCGCATCAGCGCATGTGTGCACCATCTTACGATGAATGGGAAAAAAATTAACGTCACATTAAGTGTTACAATATAAGTTTCTGCTGAAAGTAGCAGTTGACCAGTAAACGCCATCAGCGCAAGCATTTTTCGCATCAGCGCAATTGGCCAGTAAACGCCATCAGCGCAGGCATTTTTCGCATCAGCGCATGTGTGTATAGCATCTTACGATGGTAAAAAAGAATTATAAGTACATTAAGTGTTACAATAAGTTTCTGCTGAAAGCCCCATCAGCGCAAGCATTTTCGCATCAGCGCAATTGGCCAGTGAACGCCATCAGCGCAAGCATTTTTCGCACCAGCGCATGGGCCAGTAAACGCCATCAGCGCAAGCATTTTTCGCATCAGCGCATGTGTGCACCATCTTAGGATGGATGGGAAAAAGAATTAACGTCACTTAAGTGTTACAATAAGTTTCTGCTGAAAGTATAGCAGTTGACCAGTATATAGCAGCGCAAGCATTTTTCGCATCAGCGTGAAGTTGGCCAGTAAACGCCATCAGCGCAAGCGTTTTCTGCATCAGCGCATGCACATTGATGCATTATATGCATCAACGCAAATATGTATGGCTTGCGTATACGCAGCGTATAACCTATATACGCAGCGTATATCATATACGCAGCGTATACGCTACAAATCACGGCGTTGACTATACGCTCGTGTATATTGTGTACGCTCGTGCGCAAAACACGCCTTTGGATCCTCACGGGGCAACGAAGCCACTCGTGCTTGTGAGGCTGCCGTGTGCTGTGATCCTGGCGGCGGTGGCGCAATCGGAGCAAATGAGGGTGCTGCTGCTGACTTTGAGGGCGGCGGTGGTGCAATCATGTTGAATTCTGTACATAGGAACGCCCCACACCTTTGGTGAGCCCAGGCTACGGTATAGTATTGTATAGCTGAATACTATGTGACCGACGCAGCGCCTTTGGTTCAAGAGTAAAAGCGTGACCGCTCAGGGTTTTACAGTTTAACTTGGTAGCGGAGCAAGGAAGCCTGAAGATCCAGGAAACCTGTGGGCCGAAGGAAACCGGATTGGAACCGGAGGAAGTACACGAGGATACCTGGAAACTGGACAGTAAATCTTGGAATTCGCCATGAAGGTGATCATGGAGAAGATGTACCAGGACCTCTTGCTATTTGTGTTTGGATTCTGTATGAGTATCACGCTGAGCCAAGGAAGTATTCAGGAAACAAATTGCTTGTGGATGAACATGTCTCACCTTGTTATTCGACCTCAGCCGTTTACCCTCGAAGAGGAAATTTCGGATTGTGTATGGGATCAATTGTATCCCCAAGGATGGGAGAACGAGCGGAAGAAGGATCTCTCGTCTCAGCGGCAGGAACAATGGAACTCAACGACAGTGAGATCTTCCAGGATGAACCTCACCAGAAAGTGTCTCGAGTCACGGAACATGAACCGTTGCCTAGAGTGGCAAGGCCTGTACATGAAGACGTCATGGTGGACCGGACTACAGAGTTGGGAGAAATGCGGCAGAGTGCAGAAGAAAGGCGAGCTACCTTGGTGGAGCAAGCTAACCTCCTGCAGACGCCAGGAAGGAAAGCTGAAAGTACTCCAGCAAAGACTCCAGGGACAACTGGAGGAAAGTCGCGAGAAGAAAAGAAGAAAGAGAAGAAGACTGCCAGGAAAGAAGCCAAGCAAAGCCGTAAAGCCAAGAAGGCTAGGAAGGAACAGGAAGAAGAAGCTACCAGTCCTCAAGGTGTTCGACGTAAGCTGGATGAAGCTATGGAAGTGGCAGGATCGATTGAGAACGTCATGTTGCTTGAGAAAGAGTATAAGCGATTCAGACTTGACGGAAAGTATCAACCCCCCTTCCTTAGTATCTACAGCCGGATGTTGCAGAACAATCAGAAATTCAAGCCCAGATCTTTCTATGATCCCCCAGGAAAGGATCAAGAGACAGAACGACTCGAAGCTCTCAAGGAAGAAGAAGAGAAGAAGTCCGAGGCAGAGTCTCGGAAGAGAAAGTTGGCCGATCTGGAAGAGCAAAAGCGGATCTTGGAAGCTGGAGGAAGAAGGAAAAGCAACGAGCACTGGAGGAAGAAACCAAACGCCTTCGTGCAGTGGAAGAATCGGAGCGTATGGCTAAAGCACTTCAGGAAGCTAACAAGCAACAAGCAAAGCTCAAGGTACCCGAAGCAGCACTGGACTCGGCGGAAGAATGGTACCGCAACAAAGCCCGTGAAGTCGTGGACAAGCTACGAGCTCGGAAAGACGAGCAAGTGGAAAACTCCCGTAAGGCCGAAGAGAATTGGCTCCAAGCTTGCAGGAATCTGGAAAAGGCTCAAAGCGGATTCATTGTGGCATCGGAGAAACTGCAAAGTGCCATGGGACAAGCCATCAACATCGCAGTACGCCACGGAGAGGAAAAGGGTCTACTTCAGATCTTGCAATCCATCCACGATGGAACTACTCAAGCACCGGAACCAGCTGAACCCGCTGTTAAAGCGATGCCGCAGCCAAAGAAAATGCCCAAGTTTGGAACGGATGCTCAGGCTGGAGAGGATAAAGAGCAGAAGCTTCCAGATAAAAGAAGGTCTGGAAAAGGTAAGAAGCAACCGCCTGAGGAAACCCCAGGATGGGAATGGACAGAAAGAATCTACGAAGAAGATCTCAACGAGAATCGCCCTCTACGAAGCGGAGAAGAGTATTTAGCTGGGTCACAACCTTTTAGTCCAACTTGGACAAAGGAGTTGGTACAAATCCTTTCTGGATTGGCTATGCGCGGGATTGGAGAGAAAGACGGAGAGCATCAGCCCCTCTGGGAGTTCCCTTGGCAGATCACTTCGTATGAAGACTTTGAGACAATCCAAGCTCAGTTGGAACCCTACAGCGTACGACTCATCCCGTCTCGACGGGAGTGTAAGGGTGCCGGACGCTTCACGGAAGTATGGAGTATGCATCCTGCAGGAAAAGGTCGTTTGGACATCGAACCAACAGAGACTACTCGGAAACGTACTGTGTATGGAAGCCTACCTCCAGGAAAAAGTTTGTGCTCGCTATGTTGGCATGGTGGACATTGGAAGAAGGCATGCAAGTTTAGCCAGCTATGCTTTTGCCTGTACGAGCCCATGCTCACAATATTGGATCGCGGAAACAAGACAAGGCGACTGTACCCGATGCGAGGAATCACTCGCCCCGGATTCCAAGGAGACACTACGAATCCGTACAAAAGATTTTTCCCAATGCTCGCACTTTGCGACTTTGGGAGTATGTCCAGGGAAGTCGCGGTGAGTAACAAGCGATTCTGGAAGCAGGCAAAGGATGAAGGAGGCTTTCCAGTTCTGTATAGAGAAGAGCAAGCCAACCGGAAGAAGGAGGCCAGCCAAGCTGCTACAGCAAAGAAGAAGGCCGAGCCAGGAAAGCCCAGTATCTGGACAGCCAAAGAGGATGAAAAGAATGTGGTGGATTTGGTCGAGCCTAGTCCGGAAGCACCGACCCGAGAGGAGCTTCGGCAGAAGTACGAAGAGCACCACAAGGCCAAGCTACGCAGAACGTTGGAGTCGCGTGAAGCAAAGAAAATCTTGGATGCCCCGGAAGCGGATGCAGGAAAAGATCCAGAAGTTCCAAAGGAAGCCGTTCCAGAAGAACCGACAGTACCAGAAGCACCCGCAGTGCCGGAAGAGACGCCTGTCAAGGACAACATGCAGGACGAAGCAGGTAGCGACAGTAAGATGTCAGATGAGGCCAGCGAAAGCGAATCCCCTGTGGATAATTCGGAGTCGTCGGAAATCGACGAACCAAAACGCCGTAAGACCGCTAAAGCAAAGCAGCAGGAAGAAGCTGGAAGAAGTGAGCCAGCAGAGCAGATCGACAAGAATGATCTGTGAGGCGCTTGAGCAACTCGCTGCCCAGTGTACGAAGTTGCGCACAGCAAATGCTGTGCTTGTACTGTTAGCACTTCAGCTCATCTGGAGCTGCGTATTCAGGTCAACTCTTCTTGCAGGAAGAATGCAAAAAGGAGT
The DNA here is from genome assembly GCA_905221615.1 of Symbiodinium sp. CCMP2592. Lineage (NCBI taxonomy): Eukaryota > Dinophyceae > Suessiales > Symbiodiniaceae > Symbiodinium > Symbiodinium sp. CCMP2592. Next base: position 243,534 of record CAJNDT010006063.1, read on the forward strand.
GACATGCACTTGTATGCGAAGGAAAGTGAATCGGATGCACGGTATTCGTTGGAGACGTAAAGTGAGCGGATTCAAGCGGAAACTCAGAGCAATGGTACTTGTTTGTTTGCTTGTCAGGACGGAAGCTATGCAAGGACCTCAAGCTGCACAACCGTCATCAGCCGCCGGAGTACCGGTACAAGATGGAGCAGATGGAGATGGATTAGGCATGGTACCTACTCAAGAGACACTTGGACAATTGGTTCAGAACTCCAGAGTGACTACAGAAGCTATTCACCAGCTAGTTACCTATTCTGGAAACCAAGGAAATGCAGGAAGCTCGTATGAAGGAATACTCTCTAAGGCATTGGAAGGTGCAGTGAAGATGTTGGGGAGACCACCATCATTTGGTGGAGGCAAAACCGATGCACAAGATTTCATGGACTTCAAGGAACAACTTTATAATATTCTTGCGTATGCGGAACCCAAATATTCGGATGCCTTTAAGAACTTGGAAAAGTTGGGAGACCACGAAGTACTACCAGCTACTTTCTCGGATGAAACGTATCAGACTATGTCAACGAAGCTGTACTCGTTATTGAATTCTTGGTTGTCAGGAACCACGAAGCAGCACGCGCGAGATCCCAGTATCGCTGGATCCCGGAATGGATTTGCTTTGTGGAAGTCATTACTGAGGATGTATCAGCCGAGTACGAGAAGTCGGAGTTTAGCTTTGATGCAAGCGATTCATGGATACCCAAACTTTTCACCCGGACTAAGTGCTGTTGCACAAATTTCGAAGCTGGAAGAACTAGTCAAAGACTATGAGAGATGTAGTGGAGTGAGCTACCCTCGAGAGATTCTCCTGTCGACTCTCTTGAGATGTATTCCTAGTCCTTTGAAGGAACACATCCATCTTCAGCTTACGGATAAAACCACATACAGCCAAGTCAAGGAAAGCGTACTAGTCTACGAGCGGACTACGAGAAGCTGGATGCCGAACCAAGTATATCAACCTCTCGAATCAGGACATGGTCAACAGTACCTAGGAGCAGTGGAGAATGCACCTACTGGTGGAGACATCAAGCAATGGAAGTGAACCGAGTAGAGTACAAAGGAAAAGGATGGAAAGGAAAAGGCGGAAAAGGAAAAGGCAAGAAAGGTTATGGCAAGATGTTCGGAGGATTCGGAGCCATGCAGGCAGGTAGAGGATTCAGAAGGTTTGGTCGAGGTCGAGGCAAAGGCAAAGGTCGAGGTAAAGGTAGAGGAAAAGGTAAAGGTAAGAAAGGTGGAAAAGGCAGAAAAGGCAAAGGAAAGAGCAAAGGAAAAGGAAAGAAAGGAAAGGGGAAACGACTTGGAAGGACAGTTTGTAGACTTTGTTATCAGGAAGGACACTGGGGAAATGAGTGCCCCAACAGACATTCTGTTCGGAACGTAGAAGTCGAAGAACAGTCCCAAGCGGAAGTGTATCCCAACAATCCACCGAACCAAGAACCTTACCCGAAACCTAATGTTGTCGAAACTGGTAGTATTCGCCAGACGACAAGTCGACCGGACCCAAGGATTGTCACCCGAAGAGTAGGAGTGTCAAGTGGATCAAGTGGATTCAACCCAAAACCATTTTACCATATAGCTACGCCGCCGGAAGAATATCCGGAGACCTTCCCGATCAATTCAGAAGATGAGTCCGACATTGACATCACGTATGTCAACACCATCCGTATGGTTCGAGATGTTGCAGATGAAACTGCAGAAGGTGAGGAAGTCACCAACCCATTTTTCGGTGAACTACCCAGTCCAGGTTTTACAGACTCAGATGAGGAACTTGGATCTGGAGAACCTACTGGAATTTGCCAAGGTTGTGGTACACGCCTGGAACCGGTGTGCAAGCCAGTTGCGCCACCGACAGAGTCTGGAATCCCACGAGTACCAGAACATTATCCAGGAGAAGAACACTATCTGAGGCAACAGAGGAAGCTGAAAAGTGAAGGAAAACCTTACGACAAGAAAGCCATCGATGATGCGGTGAAGCGAGAGAATGAGTGGATCGAGTCTCACCTCAAAGCGACGGAGGAGAAAAAGGAGACCGAGACTGATAAAGTTCGAATGGTTCGTGAAGAATTCCATGATGTAGCAGAGTGGTATGTGATGGATGCAACGGATGAAGACGGAGACTGGTTTGTTGTAGACAACCACGAAGTAGTTCGAGCAGTTCAAGCAGAAGAGACTGTACCCGAAGAAGCACTTGAGATTATCATTTTGGATTCAGGATCGGATGCCAGTTTGTTACCTAGGTCACATCCGAAAGCGACACGCATGAACGCAGGAACAACGGGTATCATGCTAGAGGATGCCCAAGGGAATGCAATTAGGTCAGCAGGAATGGTCACAGCAGTGATCGCCGTGGAACAAGGAGAGGACTGTTGGACAGCCCCCAGTATTTCGGAAAGCTTTATTGTAAGCGATGCGACAAACATTCTGTTGTCGATGGGAAGACTGCTGAAGATTGGCTGGAAACTGGAGTATCAGCCAGATGTACCTGAGGGTGAGAAAGCTCTTAGTGCTCAGTGGAACCTTACAGTGTCGTCAATGGTTTTGGTTAGCCCGGATGGAAGAGCGAACGCAAGGATCTTTTACAAACGGAACAGTTGTTGTTTGTTAGGTAGATTGTCTGTTGTCGGAAATGATCGTAACACCCGTTGGACGGGAGGAACAAGTCGGAGCGATGGAAGCTCGCGAAGTAGCACTGACAGTAGGACTGCAGTGGAGAGGAGCGTCACCGTACGTATTCCAAACTATTTACGGGAACTGTTGGACAGTACACCCAGTGGTAATTGGACGATCATGGAAGATGGTACACCATTTATTTTGTATCAAGGAACGACTTATATGGATCCGAAGGATGCTTTTCCAGGATGGAAGTACAGGACGACAATGATATCAGAAGGAGGAAGTGAATGGTCACTAGTCGAGTTGTACTCGGACTATGGTTCTATCAGGAGCCACAATGTGGAAGTTGCAGAGTGTCATGGGAGACCGAAAAGGATCTGTGTTATCCTACATGCAGTGAGTGGAAACTTTTTCACTTTCTGTCGAGACTTTGAAGCTATCATGGTTTCGAGAGGACCGGAAACACCTTTTGCTAGAGGTGAAGGAGGAGTTCCAGAAGAGCTGAGTACGCCGGTGGTACCGGTAAATATCGCCCCTGGAAGGAGCGAAGGAGTATTGGGACCAACCTACGATGGAGACGGAAATCCGTTGTCAGAGTTGGAGATGCAGAAGTCTGCACAGAAATTAAAGAGCGAAGAGAAGGAGAAAGTACGAGTGGAAGCAGAACCGTACAAACCCTCGGAAGAAGAGCGACTTGCTCACGAAGCAACACACCTACCTTTTGCTCATTGGTGTGAGTCATGCGTAGAAGCTAAGAGTAAGCAGGATCACGAAAAGAAGAACCCAGAAGCAGGAAAGGACTCAGTGGGAGTACCTTATCCAATAATTCAGTTGGACTTTATGTTCCTACAGGGAAAGGACACACCAGCATTAGTTGGAATCTGTTCATGGACAAGGATGTCAGTTGTGATCCCGGTATCTGGAAAGCAGACGGAAAGAAAGACCGTGGAGAAAGTGTTGAAATGGGTACACAGTCTTGGACACTTGGAGGAAGTCGGATTTGTTGGAGATTCGGAAGAGGCAATGTTATCTCTGATAGCTGCAATCGTGGAAACTCGGAGAAAGATGAACCGCAAAACACACGATCAGAACAGCAAGCCGTGTCAGAAAGGAAGAACGGCAAAAGTGGAAAGGTTTATCCAGACGGTGAGGAACCAAACAGTTTGCTTGGTACGAGCAGCCGAAAGAAAGCTTGGTATAGAGATTCCCGAAGGCCATGCAGTGTGGGCCTGGGGATTGTGCCATGCGTCATGGTTGCTGAACAGGTACCACAGACACGCCGCGATAGGGTCAACCCCTTACGAAAGTGTCGTTGGTAGACCTTACCTTGGGAAGATTGCCCCATTCGGAGAGTATGTGTATGCGCTGAAGAAACCCGAGAAGAAAGGAACAGCGAATTGGATTGGAGGAATCTACCTTGGTAAGAACTCTCAGGATATGCACTTGGTAGGAGTTGAAGACGGAATCTTGGCAACAGGATCTGTAAGGCGAATCGCCACTGGATGGAGAAAGGAACCAGTACTGAAGCTGAGTGTAACTCCATGGAACCCCAAGAAACCAAAAGGAACGTACACCAGACAGCCGTTACCAGCCCCAGCATTAGCAAGTATCGCAGAAGAAGAAGGAACAGCACAGGAACCCGTAGTTCGTGCGGAAGATCGAGGACAGTCCCAAGAGGAACAGGTCGAGGAACTGTTGGATCTGCTGGACACAAGTGGAGCCTCAAGCGGAGGCAGGGCCTCGAGCGGAGGCAGGGCCTCAAATGGAGGCATGACCAGCACAGGATCTAGTTCTCATTCCCGGAGTTCAAGTTCAATGCAGGACGCACCACCTGGAGAACCAGAAGGACGTGTCAGTGACGATACTATGCTAGAAGACCTACGGAAGAGAGCTGTAGAAGGTGGACAAGAAGTCGAAGGATCGCCGAAGAAGTCACGAGAAATGCCATCAGCACCATCATCGCCTTCAAGAGGAATCTACCCGCCTTTGTTCGCAGGCAGGGTATCTCAGGAAGATGACCCCTTTCATTGGGATGAACATGAGGATCTCACGGCAGTAGAAGGAGAAGACGTTGAGTATGAAGATCTCATGGAAGAAGAGATGGAAGAAGTTCCAAAGAATGACCAAGGAGAAACACCACCCGAATTAAGTCCAGAGGAACTGGATGCCTTGGATCAGGAAGCAGCCGTGGAAGAATTGAATCGCCTTAGCAAGCTAGGAGTAATCGAGGAGTTCATGGAGGCGAATGCAACAGGTGATGAAAAGCGTATGGATTTGCACGAAGTCTACGACTGGAGGCATCGTGACGGACGTTGGAAAAGGAGGTGCCGCATAGTACAGGGCAGGTGCGAGCAGCACAGCTGAGACATTCAGCCCAACGGCAAGCAACGCCGCGTCGCGCCTAGTCTTGTTGTTACACCTGGTATACAACTGGGTCGTAGTTGTACTTGATATAAAGGACGCGTACCTTCAGGTCCCGCAGCAAGAAGAGGTGCTAATCACAATTAGTGATTGGATGAAGCGAGCCGCGAACCTGAAAGAAGGAATCGTGTGGAGGCTCAAGAGATGCCTACCTGGTCAAAGAAACGCAGCAACAAGATGGTATGAACATTTGCGAAGTATACTTGAGAAACTTGGATTCGTGTTCTCAGTACATGTACCCGCATTAGCTAGACACACCACAAGGAAGCTGTGTATCTCTATCCATGTAGATGATGAGCTACTAGCAGGAGAAAAGGAAGAAACCATTTGGTTGGTAGAAGAACTGGAGAAGGTATTCAAGGTGGAGAAAGAAGGACCGTACCCAGCGAATGGAGTAGGAAGTGGAGAAGAGATGCGATATCTCAAAAGGAAGTATGTCTTCACCCGAGAAGGAATTGTTGTCCAACCGAATGAGAAGTATGTTCGGAAGCTCATTGAGTTGTATGACCTTGGAAAGTTGAAGAGTAAGGCCACACCAGAGCATGTGGATCTGGTGAAGGAAGACCGGACCAAGGAGTTGAGTGCTGAAGAGACAAAACGGTTTAGATCTGGACTCGGATCTATTTTGTACCTTGCACAGGACAGAATTGACATTCAGTATGCCTCAAAGTGTTTGGCATCAAGTATGTCGAAGCCGACGGTGCAGGCACTAAAGTGTCTGAAGCACTTGATTCTGTATCTGAGTGGAACAGCCACAAGGGCTACTCTGTTACCGTATACCGAAATCGGAAGCCGGTTGATCACGAAGTTGAATGGCCATGAGGACGAAGAAATTGCCAATGACGCAGGACATGTTGTGGAAGCGTCTTCGGACAGTGATTGGGCAAGCCTGAAGACACCGGACAGAGCCCGAAGGAAGAGTACATCATCAGGAATCATTGTACTGAACGGAGTACAAGTGTTATCATTTTCTAGGACTCAGAAGGCCACATCATCATCAAGCTGTGAAGCAGAGTTGTATGCACTAAGTGGAACTTGTGGAGAAGCTATCCTAGTCGGAAGGCTATTTGAGTTCCTAGTAAACGCGCCTGTACGAGTGGAGATACGGTGCGATTCATCATCTGCACGACAGTGGAGTCAACGACGAGGAGTTGGACGTCTGAAGCAGGTGGACGTTAGGCTGTGTCAACTGCAAGATTGGGTGCGAGACAATCTTGTAAAACTTGGTACAGTGCGAACCGCGCTCAATGTAGCGGATCTGAACACCAAGAAGTTGTCATATGCCCAAAGGTCATTTCTACTGTATCACTTGTCTCAAGTAGAGTATGATGAAGAAGGAAACTTGGAGTATACTGGAGAGAAAGAGTATGAAAAGCATGAACAAGAGAAGAAACTGAAGGAGTATGTCGGAAGTGGACAAATCAAGAATCTCATTAGAGCCATACAGGTATTTCATTTGATGAAGCCGATTACCGCAGCAGTGCTCAAGGAGGAAGTATCTAACGCCCAAGTAGAAACCTGTGGAGCCTTGGAGAAAGGTATGAACGCCATGGACGGAAACTTCACGAAGTTTGAAGTTGGAATGATGGTATGCGTATTTTTGCTCGCAGTGCCGTATGCTATCTCTGTATGGACGAAGCTTACGAGAGTCTTGGAAAACCTACGAGGTATTGGACGCGTGAAGATCAGTACGGGAAGCCGGGCACGTGTATATCACCGTGCTACATGCTGGCATGCCCAGGGATCTCACAAGAAGCCAGGCCGGTGGGTCTGGAAGGACGTACAAGAAGCCGAGCTGGAAGGCTTTAGGGCATGTTGGATTTGTTTCCCAGAGACGAAGCCAGAAGGAAGTATGAGAAGACGCCGAGAACGCGTAGAGCCGCCAACCCCAGACGAAAGCGACTGGGAAGTGATGGAGCTTGACTTCGAGGTAGAGTCAACTGGCGGATGCACAAAGAAGTGCTACTGGTGCGGAATCCGGAAGTGTACAAGGGAGAAGGTAAACCACCAGAAATGTTCTTGCACAGAATGCATCAAGACGTATGCAATGGAACAATGGAGGAAAAGTTATGACAGAACTGCGACAGAAGGATCTTGTGATGCCACGGAAAAGGAAGAGACCCGTGTAACGGATGATGGAAAGCATGCATGGAATGCTGGACAAAAGAGTGGCAATGGAAAAGGATCTCTGAAGAGACGTGGAAGAGCAGCAATGGGAACACCAGCAATCGTACACACAGATGGTGTGCGTATGCCCATCATAAGTGAGGAAGACTACCGACGTGGAGGAAGAATCACATCTGGAAGAAACAATCAGGATGTGGAGATAAGCGATGAAAACTTCGTTCGTGGAATGGAAGCCCTGGGAAGAATTGTTTCACCGGAAGCCCAGGAAGAACCGGAAAAGAAGAAGGAACCGGAGATGATTGAGTACCGTGGAAAGATGATAAGCATGGAAGAAATGGGGAACAAGATGCTATCCCCAGAGGCACAGGAATCGTATGAAGAGTATTGCAGACAATGCAATGAGACGTATGACGCGTCAGGAGAACGCGCACAAGGATCGGATATCCCGATGGATCTGTTTGGAAGTCCGAAGCCGGTAGTGGATCCCGGTACGCCAGACAGTACGGAGGAACGTACTTTGTTCGGAAGTCAGTAAGTCCTACATCGTGTACGAGTATGAGGCAGAGAAGTGAGTGTAGGCAAGACTGAAAAAGTTTCACCTCGGAACACACAGCAGCGAAAAGCGCAAAAGAAGGATGAGCGCTAACGCAGGAAGTTTGTGTGGACTGTTTCACTAGGACGAAGTACTTGTTACTGTACGAGTCAGGACAAGGACGGTCTGACACACCTCCTTAATTGGGGGACGGTCAAAAGGTGGGTTGCACGGAGTGTTTAACCCAAGGACTTGCAATGGCTAAGCCGATGCAGTTACGGGCGGAGGTATGCCCGACCGCGGACCGATCGAAGTACAGCACAAGGACTTCGAGGCAGGGTGTTGAATTCTGTACATAGGAACGCCTTACACCTGTGGTGAGCCCAGGCTACGGTATAGTATTGTATAGCTGAATACTATGTGACCGACGCAGCGCCTTTGGTTCAAGAGTAAAAGCGTGACCGCTCAGGGTTTTACAGTTTAACTAATCAGTGCAGGTGGGAGAGATGGCGAGGGCACGACCAGTGCCTATCTGGCTGTCCGTACTACTACTGCCAGTGCTTGTGACTTGAAGGCCTTTGCTGAGCGAGATGCCGACGTCACCTTTGTCGGCTACACGCTCGCTGCTAGGGCCGACGATTGCTGTGACTTCGACCTCGAGGAGATCGTGCCGAGTGAGCTTCTTAGGTTCGATTCCCCAGACGGGCCCAGCTCAAGGACTAAAAAGCAGTTGTGACGGGCTTTCCCCGAAGCTCGAAAGAAGACCCGCTGAAGGGCAAAGATCTCACATAGTGAGCTCCTCGGCCCCTCTATGTAGCCCCAACTGGGCTCCCCTGTTCCTCCCTGCCTCGCAGAGCCTACGCCATGGAATTGCTGAGGATGGGGTGATGCTGAACCTGACGGGCGAGCTGGCTGGACGACGCGGTGGCAGCACCTTGCTGGAAGACTGTGACTGCGACGACGACTGCCTACGGCCTGCCACTCCTTCTCCCCCTAGGATAGGGTTTAGTCCCTCTTTCCCTTTAGGGTTACCCGTGTGCCTGTCTGCTCTGGGCTCCGACCGTGCTGGAGCAGAGCAGCCGCAGGAAGTGCCAAATTCCGAGCTTGAGACTGTGCGTGCTTTCGAGTGTCAGGTCTTTCCTTCCACTTGTCAAGGGCCAGCTGTTGTCTCCATGAACGACTTTCGCAACGGGCTGCAGACTCTGGCTGCCTGTTGCAACGATGGGTCGAGTGTACCGAAAGGTGCGGGAATATCCCCAACCATTGCAAGTGCCAGTAGGAGCGCCAACCCTGCATATAGTGTTGCTGTTGCCCTGGTGCCCTGGCATGGAGCAATTGCCTGCTCGTGTGATGGAGCCGGGCAGCCAGCCGACTGCCAGGAGCCGGGACCTTTCTTTCCATATGCTTTCGAAAACGGGCTGCATACTCAGGCTGCCTGTTGTGCTCAGGGGTCACAAGTGCCGAAAGGTGCTAGTATATCCCCAGCTGCTGCGAGTGCCTGTAGGAGCGCCGACGATGTGTGCAGAAATACCAGACATTACTTCGCTTTCGGTGAAGGACCGCTCCCTTGCAACGACGGTGGTACAGGCTGGCCGAAAGGCCCGAGCAAATCCCCTGAGGTTGCCAGAGGAAAGGTGCAGTGTCAGCATTTTCTTCACGATCCAGGACTTAGGCTGCACACTCAGGCTTCATACTTCGCCGGTGGTCAGTGTTGGCCGCAAGGCCAAGAGATATCCCCGGTCGGGGCTGAAACTTGCAGGAGCGCCTTTCATTTTGCAGGTGGGGCCGCAGAATGCTTTGCAACCTGCCCCGGTCTGCTAGGTGAACATCTCTATGAGGAAACTCTGTGCATCGAGCCTGCCGACGACTTTTCGAGCCAGGCGAGACGTGCTCAACCTGGGAGCTCATCTCCGCAGGGCACGCCTTCCGTAAGTGATAGTGGGTTTTCATGGTGGCTGTGTCGCACTCGTGCCGAGGGACGAGGTACGACAGTGTATGCTAGCGCTAGTATCCCTTTGGGGAAACATCGAAGGTGAGGAGCGACTGCTAGACGTTTGGGCGAGGAAGCTCCGTGAGGAGCTGCTAGAGATACATGCCCCGGTTCTCGCTAAGCTGCACGGGAGTCTGGACCCCGCGAGGGCAGCTATGTTGCTTCCAGGGAAGACCCGGGCTTCCACTTTGAAGCGCTACCTGAGCTACTACAGGCAGTGGCGCCAATGGCTCCACGCAGCTAAGCTCAGGCCGCCTCCGGGCACCGCCGCGGACCTGGTGGATTACCTCCTCGCTAGGAGTGATGAACCCTGCGGCCGGTCAGTCCCTGAAGCTATTCTTAAGGCTATCTCTTGGGTGGAGAAGGTGGCCGACTTCCCGGTGGAGCTACGGACCACCTTTGGTCGCCTGGTTTGGGCCGCTAAGGATAGCATAGTGGAGCAGCTAGCGGAGGGCGCCCCCCTGATCAAGAGAGCGCCCCGCTACCCTGTCTACATGCTGGTGCAGCTAGAGCTCGTGGTCATCAACCCCGCCCTGGCGGCAGGCTGGCGGATCTGGGCCTGGGCTAAGTTGGTCAAGGTTTGGGCCACGCTAAGATGGTCGGACCTCCAGGCTATCTTGCCGGCCGAGCTAGTGATGGTGGAGGGGCGACTCACCACCATCCTCCGGAAGACCAAGACGTCCGGCGCTACGAGGAGGGTCAAGGAGCTACCGGTCGTGGTGTCCGAGCACGCCTTTCTGGTCGCTAAGAGCTGGCTGGTGACCGGCTTCGACCTCCTCAAGGCCCACGCTAACTACGCCCGGGACTACCTCATGCCGCGGCTGGGCCGGGCGGGGCAGCTAGAGAAGAAGATGGCTACCTATGCGGACGCTATGGTGGCAACCGCGGGGCTGCTGGCTATCATGGGCTACCCGCGGGAGGTCCAGGGCTATTGGACGGAGCACAGTGAGCGCTCAGTGCTACCAACAGGGTTGGCGCTAAAGGAGATCCCCCCGCAAGATAAGGATCTGCTAGGGCGTTGGAAACCCGAGGGGTCCGACGTGTACGCTAGATCCTTTGCGGGTCGGGTGTCCCGTCTCCAAGCTCTCTTCGCTAAGACAGCTAGGGGGGACGACCGCTACGAGGCGCTCGACGAGCGTGAAATCGCCGCGGATCTGGAGCCCTGGCTGGAAGAGAGGGCCAAGCTAACCCACAGCCAGGCTATCCACATGGCGGCGAGGCTGCGGAAGATCTGGATGGAGGGCCTGCTAGGAGTCCCGACAGAGGCGGAAGAGCTAGAGGTTCCCGAGGGGCCCGAAGAGCCAGTGGAACCGCTAGTGCCCGGGAGTAGCTCCGAGGCCTCTGCAGAGATCGTGGAACGGCCCGCTAAGAAGCAGGCCAGGGTTCCCGACCGCAGCCAGGGCAGCTATGTAATCGTAGAGGTCCCGGGTGCCATTTTCCGCCTGCACAAGGCGGGCGCTACAGGTTGCTGGATGGGAAAGCGACGGGCTTTCCGCAACGCTAGGGTTTTGGATTCGGTTCCGGAGCCGCATGAGTACACACATGTGTGCAAGCTATGCTGGCCGAACCAGGGGGCTATCTCCGAAGGGGACGCTAGCGAAGGATCGCTCGCTAACTCGGACGATGACGAGGCCCCAGAGGATCACGCAACGGGGTCCGCCAGCAGTCATCCTTGAGCGCAGGGCGTGCTAAGCCGCCGAACTCGCACTCGCACTGAGGCTAGAAAGGCTGCTAGGTCGGCACCCTCTTTCCTTCCCTCTCTCTCTCCCTCTTTCTCTCTCTCTTCCCTCCCTTGCGAAACGCCGCTAGTTTTTAAAGGGGGTGTGCTCGGGGGGGGGGGGGGGGGGTGGGGGGGGGGGGGGGGGGGGGGGGGGGGGGGGGGGGGGGGGGGGGGGGGGGGGAGGGGAGAAAGAAGAGAGTGGAGGGAACCACGTTCTTGCTACATGTCACTTGCTGTGTTGCCTGTGTTGTGCTTTCGTGTTCCGCTAGTGCGCTGTAGGAGGAGCAAGGAGCGAAGGCAGGCGCTAGGAAACCGGGGCCGGGGGACCCCTTTGCTGGCCACCCAGGGAACACAGGAGCTAGGAGAGGAGCCAGTGTCTGCGCTAGGCCGTCCTGCAGGAAGGAGCTAAGGAGCGGAGGAAGGCGCTACGAAACGTGCGGGTTTGGACCCCGCTAGGCAACAGGGCAACAAAGGAGCTAGGCGCAGGAGCCAGTGACTGTGCTAAACCTCCCTCCACGCTAGCCCTCGGCTTCGCTACCCTGGGGTAGCTAGATTTTCGATAGTCGTTTCACCTGATCCGTGCCTTGGGCGCCGCTATGGGTGGCAAAGGAAAGGATGCCACTGCTACAACGCCTAAGGGCGCGGGGCCACCAGGTGGTCCAGCTACGGCAGAACAGCCCGCTAGTGGAGACTACCTTCCGGAGACCCTCCGCGGTCTTCGGAAGGCGCTAAGGTTTCGGCCTTCAGAGTGCACGGATGGGCTGCACCGCTATCTCGACAAGCCTCTGCTACAGGAGCTGATCGCTATGTCGCAGGAGGCGATCGAGAGGCTAGACAAAGAGTCCCCGCCACGAAAGTGGATAGGGGCCGGGCTACGCCAGCAGAGCCCCGCTAACCTGATGGAGCGGCGGGTTCTGTCCGCTACCAGCTGGGCCGACTTGTCCCAGGAGGACATCGCTAGCCTGGACGAAGCTATGTCCGCGGGCCTCACGCAAAGGTTCGCCGCTACAGAGGCCGCCGCTGCAGCAGCAAAGGCCCAGCTAGACCAGCTTGCTGCTGCTAATGCAGCCGCTAGCGCTGCTAAGGCCAAGGCCCGCAAGGACGCGGAGGCCGCAGCCGCTAAGCTGGCGCTAGAGAAGAAGGCCGAGCACGACCAGAGGGTCGCAGCGGCCGCGCTAAGGAAGCCGCGGAGCGGCTCGCTAAAGAAGAGCAGGCTGCCGAGCTGGAGTACCAGCAGGCGGTGGCCGCTAGCAAAGCCTCCCTGCAGGCCGCAGAGGAGGCCGCTACCACAGATGCAACAGCTACCGGCAGTGCTGACCCGGCGCCGGTGGCCGCTACTGCCGCCGACACTACGGCACCCGCTAGCATGGACCCGACGCCGGCAGAGTCGGCCGCTAGAAGGTTCATGGAGATGGGGCCGAGAGCCGCTAGCCCCTCGCCCCCTCGCGCTACCAGCCCGGGCCGGAGCCGAGGCAAGGGCGCTAAGGGCAGGCCGGCCGAGGGCAAGGACGGCAAGGGCCAGCCGCCCGCTACGATCAATGTGTTCGACTACACGTGGGGCACGCTATTCGAGGACCCCGACCGCTACCTGGAGTTGCTACGCCGCGAACTCCAGCAGGATCGCGCTATCCAGCAAGCGGGGGGCATGCCCGACAATGTCCGGGCCGCTAAGGGCACGCCAGTGAGCGTCGCGCTAAAGGGGAGAGCCCGGCCCCCTCCGGGGGCCCATGCTAACAGTCTCCCCAGAGGGGAGAGCTACTGGTACCTCGAGCTCTCGTGGTCCGCTATTGACCGCGATCTGTGGCCGCTAGGTTCCTGGGACCAGCGCTTCGAGAAGGGGAAGGGCAAGGGACCCAACCCCCGCTATGGCAAAGGCCACGATGGCACGCTACTCAAGAGTGCTATCCACCATGGAGAGCACCTGTACTCGCTAGGGAGGGAGGACGTGGCACTGATGTGTCGCTACACTCACCCTCCCGCTAACACGCCCCAGGGGGAGCGCGCTAGCGAGCTGCTTTCCATGCTGCTACCTAGCTGCTATACGCAGTACCAGCCGAACCGCTGCCGCTACTCCCTTGGCCACTGGGACGCTAACGCCTGTATTTTCAGGTGCGCTACGACCTGCGAGGTCTGTTCGCTAAGAGCCTGTAACAGGCGGATGTGGTTTAAGTGTGACGACCACGCTACTCACTGTTGTGATGGGTGCAAGCAGTGGAGCCGCGGGGAGGATTGGGGCGGCCGCTAAAACAGGCAGCCCCCTGCCTCGCTACAGGCCCCGGCCTCGCTACTTGCACCCGCTACTTTTGTCTTGCATGTGGCTACCCTTGCAGCGCCCTCTGCTGCCGACCGCTAGCCGCAGCAAAAGTCAGGGGCGTCCCTCGCTACAGTTGCCAGAGTGTGCACGCTACAGTCATGCTACACACATGTCGGCAGCCAGAAAGAAGGGACGGCTAGAGCGAGAGAGTGTCGAGAGTCTTGGGGGGGGCGGGGCCGGGGTCGGTAGGGCTGCTAGGGCCGCTCTCTGCTGCAGTGACCCCTTTCAGCGAAAGCTATCGACCGGCACTCCCAGACACACTCTCACGCTAGGAGCTTTTCCCCAATGTGCTAGCAGGAATTTTTCTTTTCACATTTTTCTTTAGGGTAGCGTAGGGCCCGTCGTGCCGGCTACCATGGCAGAGGCTCTGGCGAAGAAGCTAGCCCTCGGAAGCAGCGAGCTTCGTTTCCTGCTAGTGCAACATAAAGTCTCGGATGCTATCCAATCCGAGCTCTTTTCCAACGGTATTGATACCGTCGCTAAGTTCGCAGCCTCGGCAACAGATGAGGCGGACCTCAAGAAGATGCTAAAGGACAGCTTTGCAATTGAGCCGTCCACCTCGCTCGCTAGCCGCGCTCAGGCCGCGGGGGTCACCATCGCATGGCGGACCGCTAATTCCCGCTCCGAGCGGCAAGCGGAGGCGGAGGCTACACATGAGGTCCGGGATTGGGCGAAGCCCATCCCCGCTACGGATTACATGGCCATGCGCCAGGCCTTCACAGCTAAGTTCGGAGACCTGGAGGACAAGCAGACTCCCGCTAAGGAGTACATCGAGAAGAAGCTAGGTGAGCTCGAATCTGGCGAGTTCCGAGCGGAGCCGCTAACCGAGGTCATCAGCCGGGACGAGTGGGATCCTGACACGCTACTGCCCGTCTGGAACGGCAATGGCACGCTATCCATGAAGAAGGGCGGAGCTAGGGCCCCCATGCCCTCTGGGCCGGAGCAGCTACGGCTGCGGCTCACGGTCCTCCAGAACACGCTAATTATGATGCAGCTAAAACACCCCAATCGAGAGGAGCTAAAGGATGTCAACATGGCCCTCTTCGAGCGCTATAAAGACTATCTCCTCGGAGACTATTGCTATGGTCTCCGGTCCAGTGCCGACTCGGGGTCGCTAGTGCCCCCGTGGACCTTGGTCCTCAGCTACGAGCACGCTATCAGGAAGCACGCCTACAAGGTCATGGCCACAGCCGGCTACTCCTTCGGCGCTGCGCTAGTCCTGGCCTACAAGGACGCTAGCGTGAAGGAGCGGCACTTCACGACGCCGCTAGCCCTCCATGCCAAGCGGCCGCAGCCCTGGACCTCCACGGAGGACCGGCCCGCTAAGACCCCCCAAGGGGAAGGGCAAAGGCAAAGACGGCCCCCCCAAAGGGGGCAAAGCTAAGAAACGCTTGGGTGCCGATCGCACCCCGCAGGGGAAGCCCATCTGCTTCCGCTACAATGCTAAGGGATGCAAGAATGGCAGCAAGTGCCACTTCGAGCACGTTTGCTCGCTATGCTTCGGCAAGCACCCAGCTACCAAGTGCCCGAGCAAGCAGACCGACGCAGCTAAGGAGGACAAGCCCTCCAACTGACCCGCTACGGCGGCTGCGCCCTCAGTGCCTGTGACCCCCCCCGGGGGGGATGCTACGCCAGACTCACCGGCCGCTACGCCAACAGCGCCGGCCGCTACGCCGACAAAGCCGCTACGGGTGCTGTACCTCTTCTCAGGTACCTCACGCCGGCTAGATGTGGCGCACTGCCTGCACCAGCTAGCAGCAGAGCTCGGGAAAGATGTGCGGGTCGAATGTGTCGACCTGCTACGGCACGCTAAATACGACCTCAGCCATCCCAAGATCCGGCAAAGCTACCTGGACCGGATCGCTAGCAAAGAGTTCCATGCCGTGGTTCTCTCCCCGCCTTGTGCTAGTTTCTCCAGGGCGCCTTGGGCTAACTTCCAAGGGCCCCGCCCGGTGCGCAGCTACGAGTTTCCCCGAGGCCTGGAGACGCTAACACCTGCAGAGCGCGATCGAGCTATACTAGGCAACATTTTTGCGGATTTCAGCTTTGAGGTCGCTAATCTCGTGGCCGATGGTGCAGCTACCTTCCTGGCCATGGAGCAGCCCGAGGACCTTGGTGCCCTCGCTAAGGGCCCGCACAAAGGAGCACGGCCGGCCTCTATGTGGCAGTGGCCGCCGCTAGCCACCCTTCTGGAAAAGGGGCTACGGACCGTCTTCCACCAGGCTAGTTTTGGTACGCCATACGCTAAGCCTACACGGCTACTCCTGAAGTGTTCTTCCGCTATGCCAGACTTTGTGCACGAAGGCCTGCCGTGCTATGACAAAAAGGGCTGCTACACAGGACCGCTGCCTTCTGCTGCTACCTTGGGTCGCATGTTCAAACGCACCGCTAAGGGCCCCTTCAAGACCTCAGGTTCCGAGAAGTGGCCCGCTAGGATGTGCCAGTGGCTGGCTACCCTGATTCTGGACTCCTGCCAGCACCCTGCTACCGCTGCCCAGGGGGAGGGGGGTGGCGCTAGGCCGGAGTGCCCGCTACCCGAGACCTTCCCGACCTGTGAGCCGGAGGGTCCGCGAGTGCTAGGGGGTTCAGGACCACCAAGGACCTGCCAACAGCTAGGTGGCAACAAGAGCTACCACGATGGTGGGGGCCTCTGCTCCCCAGGACGCTGGCCCCACGCTACCCACAGCTGTGCCGATGGTCCCAACTGGAACTGGCTACGGGAGAAGATGATGGAGGTGATCCTCGCTAAGGTGGGTTCGGAGGCGGAGCTAGAGAAGGAAGCCTTCCGAATGGCGGCCGGAGGGGCCAAGGGCTGTGCCCTGGCTAGCTCCGAAGACCTCCAGGAGCAGCTACGCTTGATCTGGAAAGAGTGGTTGGAAGCTAACCGGGGGACCCGGAGCTGCTAAAGGTGGCCCCGGGGCAACCGCTATACCTCCGCCTCATCCGGGCGCTACTGACTGCGGCCGGTGATCCCGACAGAGACTTCCTCCTCCAGGCCGAGGAGGGGCTACCGGTGGGGGTGAGAGACCCGCTACCACGCACTCCCCACGTCTTCGAGGAGCAGCTAAAGTGGCCTTTGGAGAACGCTCCCCTGGGAGGCGGCGCTAGCCTGGGTCCCGAACTACTCCTCGGTGGAGGAATACCGGGAGTTCGCTAGGGAGAAGTTCGAAGAGGACGTGGCGGAGGGCCTCATGGTCAAGATGACGCTAGGCGAGTTCAAAGCCCGCTACGGCGAGCACCGAGCCATCGCTGCGCTAGCTGTCATCGTCGAGGACGAAGCTAGTGGAAAGAAGAGGATGATCCACGACGCTACTCACGGGGTCCGGGTCAACCACCGCATCAAGTGCAGGGATAAGATCCGGGCCCCGGGAGCTAGGGAGAAGAAGCAGCTACTTCGGGAACACATCGACGCTAACGAGGTGGCTTTCTCCGTGGTGGGCGACATCGCTAAGGCTCACCGACGCTACAAGCATGCTGAAGGAGAGCATGGCTACCTGGGGTGTCAGATCGACACCGAGGAAGCTACACCGGGGGACCCCGACAGCCAGACGGTTTACGTTAACCTGGTGGGGACCTTCGGGCTATCCTGCGCGAGCTACTGGTGGACCCGCATAGCGGCGTGTGGGCTTCGGCTCACGTACCACCTGCTAGGGCCATCGTTCCCGCTAGACATGCTCCTCTATGCCGACGACCTCGAGTCCTTGGGCCGGGGGGCTAGAGGGCGCATGGGGATCCCGCTAAGCTATCTCTTCCTCGCTAGTCTTGGGTACCCCTTCAAGTGGGCCAAGACGAGGGGGGGATTTCGGGTGGAGTGGCTAGGCATGGAAACGGAGTACTCCACCTGGAGGCTAGGTCTGTCTCAGAAGAGAACCGACTGGCTAGTGGAATGGCTGCGGAAGCTAGTCCGTGACGGGAAGTGCGAGGCCCGGCCCTTTGCGCAGGGGCTAGGGCGCCTGGGGTTCGCTTCCATGGCGCTAGACTGGGAGCGCCCCTTCTTGGGACCGCTACACGCTTGGTCTTCAGCCGTACAAGGGAAGCTGGGGATCCTCACGCTACCCACAATGATTCGCGTCCTCTGTGGCTGGCTAGCAGACCGTTTGGCAGCCGGGGGCCGTCTCCAGAAGCCGGCTCCGCTATTGGACGGCGCGGCACCGCTCTCCTTTTACACCGACGCTAAGGCCGAGAACGGACGTGCCTGGATTGGGGGCTTCCTCGAGCTAGTGGACGGCTGCCACGGCCCCTGGTTCTCGCTAGAGGTGAAGAAGGAATGGGCCCCCTGGGCCTTCGCTAAGGGGGACCCGAACAAAGTCATAGCCGCGCTAGAGCTACTGGCTACTCTGGTCGGTGTGAGGCTCTGGGTACCGGAGGGGGACGCTAAGAAGACCTCCAAGGTGGCCATCCGCGGCTACACCGACAACCAATCCAACGAAGCGCTACTGAAGAAAGCTATGACGACGAAGTTCCCGTCGACGCTGGTGTTGATGGAGCTAGCGGAAGAACTCTCCGCTAAGAACTGTGAGCTTCAGCTACAGTGGATCCGCAGGGATCTCAACCAGCTAGCGGACGACCTCACGAACGAGAACTTCGCTAGTTTCTCCCCGGACTTCAGGGTTAACCTGGAGGGGGAAAAGCTAGAGTGGCGCGTGCTGGGCCGTCTCCTCGAACACTCGGCTAGCTACTTCCAAGAGCTAGGAGTGAGGAAAAGGACCAGAGAGCCGAAGGCTCCGAGGTTCGCTAAGAAGGCCCGTAAGCTAGGTCCCTGGTAGCCCTACGGCTGCGCAAGGAGATTAGCTAGCCAAAGGCTAGAGTTCTTCTCCGGGCTAACGCGGGACTTCGCCACAACGCTAAAAAGAGAGAAGTTCGTGTTGTCCGTGCTACTGCGTGAAGCCAGTTAGCTTTAGCTAGGCTTGCTACGTACTCCCGGAGGTGTAGTGGGAGGTGGCGGGAGGATACGCTAGCTAGTGTACGCACTCGTGCCGAGGGACGAGGTACGACAGTGTATGCTAGCGCTAGTATCCCTTTGGGAAACATCGAAGGTGTTTCGCTAGAAAACGTCGAAGGGGTTTTCCTCTGAAGCTAAACAGAACGAAGCTTGTCTGTTTGCTAGAGTGACTGCACATGGCCGGTGAAGCAGTGCTACTCCGTGGCCATTGTGCTGAAAGGCCCCCAGCTATTGGGGGGCAAATTTCGAGTGCCCACCCAACCCACCCTGGAGATTAGCTAGCCAAAGGCTAGAGTTCTTCTCCGGGCTAACGCGGGACTTCGCCACAACGCTAAAAAGAGAGAAGTTCGTGTTGTCCGTGCTACTGCGTGAAGCCGGTTAGCTTTAGCTAGGCTTGCTACGTACTCCCGGAGGTGTAGTGGGAGGTGGCGGGAGGATACGCTAGCTAGTGTACGTGTGAGCTTCTCTGACTGCTTTGCATGCCTCAGTGCTCTCAGCCGCAATTTCAACTACCTGAAAGCTGCCAGAATTGGGGAAGCATCCAATCCCGGTCCTGGCCCCAAGGTCCCGACAGGACTACATGCCTTCATCCAACAGGCGGTGCAAAAAGCCATCCAGGAAGCCATCGCTAGCTTCGACCTCAGTGCCCTGCTGGGCAATCTCACTGCAGGTCCCTTTGGGCAAGCTCCGGCTCCTGTGAGTACGAAAGCCCACAAGCGGAAAAAGGCCAGGCTCAAGAAGGCTGCTGCCAAACGTGCCAGGGCAGCCGGATCGCAAAGTCAAGAGGCAGGATCTGCTGCCCGGGGTAACACTGGGATACCCGACAACACTGAGGTTGCCGAGGCTAAAGGCAAAGGCAAGCATAATGGTGGCAAGGGTGCAGCCAATCCAGCCCCAAGTGCTGGAGCAGGCAAAGGTGCAGGTAAGGCACAGTCAGGTGTTGCCGAACTCGCCCAGGGTGCTGGCAAAGGCAAAGGCGAAGGTAAGGCACAGCCGAATGATGGCTGGACAGCCGTTTCCCGTAAGCCGCGGCCTGACGCCACGAAGGAGTTCAAATTAAGAGCACAAGATTGGGATCATCCCTTGATTGACCCGGCAACGGTTGCCGACAAGCTTGAGAAACTCCCCGCCGACGAAGTCTTCAAGGGCATCATCTTGTGCACAAAGGAGCGCTCCTCGATTCTTGAGGCCATGGCCAAAGGATGTTCCAAGAAGTACTCCCTAAAATTCATTGTTCTTGACCCCGAAGGCAAGGATAGGGTGCCGGGCCTGGTCCAGGATCAACTTCAGTTTCGCAAAGCCACTTCTGGGTTCCTTCGCTCTGACAATGCCTTTGCCATCCCTGGTCTTAAAGGCTCGGGTGCAGCGCATAGTGTGGTGAAGCGACCTTCTGCCGTATTGCACGTCCGCCTCCCTCGACCATTTTCCGTCGAGGATGTTTGGGCGCACATGCTTAAGCAACCAGCGCAGTCCATGATGAAATGGCTTGGCGGCGAACACGTCAACGCGCTGGACGCGTGGTCGTGGAAAGAAGAAAAACTAGGCAAGAGTACTCAGCTGTACGGTCTGATACGGGTCCATGAACCAGACTTGTCTTCGGTTCTGGCCCTTTCGGGGCGTGACGGTTTCTTTTTCGAACAAACGAGGCCCGCTGGAGCCGACCCCAAAATTTTGACTAAGGTCACTTGGGTCGAGCAAAACAAAGGTGAAAGTGCGGGCGACTATCTCACTCGTCTTCGCCGTACTGCAGGAGACTTAGGTCTTGCTCACCGAGCCGGCCGACTTGGTCAAGTTACCAAGCGTCTCAGCACCGACTCCATTGAAAAGGTGTGGTCTGTGCCCTGGGTTCCGTCGGACTGGCATGCTGATCAAGTTTCCACTCTGCTTGCGACGGCATTTGACGACATTACCATGCTTAGACAGCTGCGCAAGAAGAATTTTAAGGTGTTTTACTTCAGGGCGGCCGCCAAGGAGCCCGACCGTGATCTGGTTCCCCTTGCTGCTACGGAGGGCGAGCACACCTTGACACTGTGGGCGACCATTGCGCCGCCGCGCAATCAGACACGACAGCAGAGGCCCCTTAGGTCTTCGGCCGTCTTGCCTTTGGCCCAGAAGACGTCCATCTTCGAACCTCGTCCGGTCGCAGCGGTCACTACTCAGGCCACCGATAAGGACGAGGCTGAGAAGCAAATGGGCCCGGGGAAAAAGGCCAAGACAATGATTCGGGACATCCCCAAAGGCTGCAAACGGCAGCCGATGCCAAAAGATGGCTCATGTGTGTTCCATGCATTTTCTGCAGGCCTCAAAGCCATTCATCCTGACAGGGAACCACCACACCAGCGGGAACTGCGAGCTGGCACGGTGACGCATCTCAAGCAACACAAGGAAAAGTACATTGGCCTCTGGGATCAATGCGATCCTTACGGCAAGGCGGTGCCAGACCTGACGTACGATGCGTACTGTGAGCTGCTTGGTGGTGAATCGGCCTATGCATCCGATTTAGAATTGCGTGCCCTCTCCCCGGAGTTGGGGGGTCAACATCGTGGTGATTCCGGCTGACTCGACGTTAGAACCGGAGGCCTTTACCACTCAAAAGGCCAAGCACACTGTTGCCCTTTGGCTTGAGGACAGACACGTCGACTTGCTGCTTCCTGCTGACGGGGACACCTACCCTGATGAGCTGATTGCGGTCCGTTCTTCAGCATCGCTTGGCTTTCGAGCTGGGGGTAAATCCGTTGCTTCTTCTTGTGATAAGCCTGCCACGGTGTGGTCGTCGGCCTCTGTTCCTTCACGTGCGAACCGGAAGGGCTCTAAACCACCGACGGAGTGGAGCACACTGCCATCGCCTGCCACTCGCAAGTGTCTCAAGACCCCGACTGAGTGGAGCACCCAGTCCCTACGGGCACCTTCCAAAGCTTTGTCTAAGCCTCCTACAGTCTGGTCAAACAGCTCCAGGGCCCCCGACAGTGTTCAAGTAGGACCCCCCGAGCAGCAGTGCATCGATGACATCGAGGCCGACCCTGCAGCAGCCAAGTGCAAGTCGCCTACAGGGCCTACAGAACGCCAAGTTCGATACTGGGGGCGGGCAGGGCTCCAGCCTGACCGCAACCCTGTCGCCATCTGCCCTTTCCGAGCTGCTGCCAAGAGTGTTGCCGCCCGTAAGTCTAAGTTGTATGCTCACTTCAAGGCACATCATCCAGGACAGCTTCCGTCTGGGGTCCCACATGGGGAGCGCCAGCCCAATGTCATTCAGGCCAGTGTCGGTGCCAACTGTCACTGGCAGTGTCCGCTTTGTGACTTCGGCATTGCTGCTACGGATGCCTTCGCAAAGAGTGCTGACGCTGTGACTGCTGATAAGCTTGCCCATAAAAAGGCGGTTCATCCCAGGGTCCCCTGGGCCAAGTTCAAAGTACTCGATCGCAAAAGCACTCTGAACAAGGCTGCTGTCATTCGCAGGGGCCGGGAAAGCATCAAGCGACTGAGTGCTGCCAGGGGCCGGCTTTTTTGCTGGCCTCGGGCTACTCCTGTGAAAGTTTTTGCAGCAAGAGGAGGGCTAAAATCGTCTTTTGGATGGCTGTGCCATGATTGTCAGACACCCTTCCGCAAGCAAAGTGATGCGCTGTCCCATGTCAAGCGCGGCCTCTGTGATCGCGCGACGGCCAAGCGCAAAGCCACGCGCCGAGTCGAAGCCATTAAGTCTCTTGCCAAGGCCCATGCCCACAACACTCCTGAGGGCCCTGCCAAGAAGCGGGAAAGCCACTTGCTTGATCAAGCCGAGACAATTTTCAATTTGCCGTTTTCATCAGACTAGCCACAGTCAACATTGCTGGCAAAGGTGTGTCGTCCATTGATGCCATTTGCAATTTCCTTGTGGCAAACGACGTGCACATCTGTACCATTGCTGAAGCTGACATCAATACTGCATCGGCCCCGGGATTCCTTCGTGCCTGGAAAGGTCACGGCTTCTCGGCAGCTTTGTCTGCCCCCGAGGACTCCGGGTTGTGCCGGGTCGCCTTGGTTAGTTCTCTGCCGTTCAGATCGTTTCGACTTTCTGAGGGCTTGTCAAATACCAGGTGCGCTGCAGGCATCTTCGAATTTCAGGCCGAACAACAGCAAGAGCAAATTGCTTTCGTGTCTTTTTACGGACAATCAGGACACCAGGCCGCCGCAGTCGCCCAGATTTCGGACGTCTTGGCGGCTTGCACCGCGGGTCAGGGGCCCTTCGTGGTCGCTGGCGATTTCAATCTCGAGCCCACCGAAGCCGTCTTGGGCGAAGCCCTCGCAGTGGGAGCCATCAGATCATTAGACGACGCTGCACAGGGCGCCGCTCTTCCGGCCACCGGTCCAGGACGCAAGCGCCGAATAGACCACGGGGTGTGCCACTGGTCGATTGCAGCACATGGCATCTGGCACCGGGAGCCCTCTTTCTCAGATCACCTCTCGGTCATCTATGAGCTCCCTCTTGACGCTCCAAAGTTTATGACTATGCCAGCCAGGAGCACAGCTTGCGATGCCCCTCCTGATGATCTTGAGCAATGGCTCGGTGAGGCTGATTTGGATCCGTTCTGGTCAGCTTTAGCCAAGGGGGATGTCGATACAGGTTGGCAGGTGCTCTCCAATGTGGCCGAGAATTGCTTATGTCACTCACGCCCTGGCGATCATCCCCGAAGCCTGCCCTGGTCGCCAACCGCCGCGGAGGTGCACTCTTGTAAAAGGTTAGAGGGGTCTGCTTCGGTGCGTGTCCTACTAAAACTACAGCGACAGCTCTCGGTGTTGGCCAGTAAGCCGGACCAGGCCTTGCAACGAAAAGTCCCTGCCCCGTGCTCGTGCCATCGTGCCCGACCTTCCTTGGGTCCATGATTGTGATCTCGAGAACCTCCTTGGGACGGTCGAGGAGTTGCTTGGGGCATATCAAGAGCAAGAAACTTCTGCAATTCGGTCTCGATGGAAGGCGATGCTACGGGAGGACACGGCCCGCCAACGTGGTTTTGTCAAACCCAGGGCTGATGCCCAGCTTGAGTTTGAAAAACGTTGCCCCAGCCAAGCGGAGGCACAAGTCGCTGGCCCGGTGCATCCATCCCATGTGGTGCGAGCTCAGGCCCAAGCTTGGCTTTGCAAATGGGAGTCCGAGCCCGAACCCAACCTTGATGCCATTGCGAAAGTTCTTGAAAAGGTACCTGCTGTTGAGCCCACGAGCGTTGAGGTTAGGTTTGACCCTGATGCGCTCAGGGCCATTGCTGCTTCCTTTTCGAATAAGACTGCTGGGCCAGACAGCTGGCGTGCCAAGGATCTGGCACGATTACCTAATAGGTGGTGGCACGCTGCCGCGATGCTTTGGCAACAAGTGTGGGATCGGGGCCAAGTGCCAAATTTGTGGAGGTTCGCAAAGGTCACCCTGATCCGGAAGCGAGGCGGACCCAAAACCCGACCGATTACACTTACTCAGGTAATTTGGCGAGTTGGGACCAAGCATATTGCGCGAGCACTTCGTCCCTGGACCCTTAAATGGGCCTCTTCCAGCGACCACGGTGGCCTCCCGGGCCGCTTCACCTCGGACGTTTTGTTCCAGCTCCAGGCTGCAATCCAGCGTGGTGTCAACACCGCTGCATTGATGGACGTTGCTGGGTACTTTGATTCCCTTAACGTGCCGGCCATGGGTCAGGTCTTCACTAGGTTAGGCGCACCACCCCAGTTGTTGCCACTCCTTCAATCGTTTTATTCCGATGCCAGGCGGTATTTTAACTTCGAAGGCTCGTATGCCCCAGGCGTTCATCAGGTTCGCTCGGGCTTTGGGCAAGGCTGCCCTCTCTCGCCATTAGCGGCGGCAGCCTTATCTCACTGCTGGAGTGAGTATGTCAAAGCATCTTCTGCCAATATTGGTGCTCAAATTCTCATGGACGACCGCACTCTCTGGGTTGAACCCCAGGGCTCTCTTCAGGACCTTGATGCCGCTTTACATGCAAGTGCAGACTTTGATCAGGCTTTCTCGTTGCAGCTCGCGGAGGACAAATGTTTTGTGGCTGCCAAGCATCACACGGAAGCCACCCGCCTCCTTGCGGCCAAGTGGAACTTCCTGACTTGCGGATCCTTTGAGCTTTTGGGTGTTTCCTTTAATTTTGAGGGAGCAGGGGCTATTCCAAAATTTTCACTTCGAAAAGCGGTTCTCCGGTTCAAATTGCTTAGGTGGACACAAGCCGCAACCACTTCTCGCATCATGCTAGTGCGATCGCTTGTCATGCCTTGTTTGGCATGGGCGGCAGGTTTCGCAAGGCCGAGTGAAAATGATGTCAAAGCCGTGCAGCATGAAGTTCGCTTCTTGTTTAACTCTGGGTACGGTGGCGATGTGGCTACGGTTGCCTTCTACGAGCTGTTAGGTTGGGGCTTAGAACCTTCTTTCGCCCTTGATATGGGCCTGTGCCGACTGTTCTGGCGATGGGTCTCCAAGCCGCCTGTGTGGCAGGAAGAGGTCCCGATAGGACACTGTCCAGGGCGCTGGCATGTTCAACTTCCAGAGACTGAAAGCCTGCTCGCTCGCACGGGCTGGTGGTTTACTCGTGATGCTACCGCTTTGTGCAGGAGGGATGCTGCCGGTGCCCTTCGCAAGGTACACATCGGACTTGAAAGTTTTCGAATCGTTCAGGATTGGCTTGAGGGGTACTACCGTCAGCAATACCTAGGCCGTTGCCGGAGAGTGTCCCAGAGCATGCACCGGGTACTTGAAGATGATACCGCTCGTGGCCTCGAGCTGCCGGCTCCGCCGCAGGGTTTCCGCATCCAGTTGCAAGGTCACAAAAAGGTTCTCGCTGACAGATCGTCGATCTACCATCGGAGGGCAGCCTTTCTTTCAGGTGGCACAACGTGGCACTTTGAGAAAAGCGTAGGGCCTCGTCGCGACCAACAGCACCTACGGTGCCTTTGCGGGCACTGCGACCGAGCCGGGCCCATTTGCTCTGGGTATGTTCTTCCACTGAAGACCTTACGAGTGGCATAGAGCCCCCTACGCGCAGGGGTGAGGAGCGTTTACTGGCCAAACACATTGATGAACCTCCGCCTCCACCACCTGCTGTTGATGCTGAAGGCCTGGTCGATGAAACGGCAGACGCAATTCTAGCTGAACTGGAGGGGTCCACATCCATTGCGATTGCGACCGATGGTTCAGCCAAAGATGGAGTGGCGGCCCACGCTGTCGTGGTGAACAGGTGTGCCAATGCTTTTGCCGGCGGCAACGGTTGGGAAGACCAGTCATCGTTTAGTGCCGAGCTGAGCGCTTTACTATTGGCCCTAAAAGCTGTGGTTGCCGCAGCCTCGCGTGGAGCCAAGGGAAGCATCACCATCGCTGTAGACTGTTCAGCGGCCCTCCAGGCTCGCTTTTCGTGTCCTTCTATCCCACTGTTTACTGTTCAACTCCAGCAGCTTGCTGCCGAGATCCGCTGCTTTGAGATTGATCTTCACTTCATGTGGGTTCCGCACACAACCGCAAGGCGACCTGGGCCCCAACACACTCCCCTTTCAGCGCTGCATTCTTGCGATCCTTGAATGATGCAGCCGACCGTGCTGCCAAGGACTGTGTTGCTAGGCGGCTCAAAGGGTCTCTCAGGGAAAAATGGGTGACCGAGGCTGCTCGTGTCAAAGCTTGGGAGGAGGCTACGGTCAGAGCTTCTGCTAAGGCTGCTGAGCGACTCCACAACTACCTCGAAAGTCTTCCTCGAGCTGGAACTGCCACTGCTTGTGACGCCAGTCCTCCCCGGGGGCTGGTCTTTAGGGTTTTGGCCCGGGTTTCCCACCCTCTTGCGCACTGGCACTACCGTGCTCTGGGCTGCTGTGGTGCTGCTGGCTACTGAGCTGCCTGGGCGCTGTGGTGATGCTTGCTGCTGGCTGCGAGTCCACGGGACTCCTGGACAGGACTTGTGGCTCTGAACCGCCTCTTCGCTGGTGGCGCACCACGACTTCTTGCTGCTCTGGCTGCTCTCCTCGGCTCTCGTTCGACGGTGAGCCGCTGTCGCTGACAAGTTCTACCTCAGTTTCGGCTGTCTCTGGCTGACTGACGCTTCCTGGCTTCTGGCTGGGCTACTGCTGCTGCTGTGCAGCTGTGGTGCTGCTGGCGCCGCCGTGGGGCTGCTGAGGCGAGGCGGACTGAGCTCAAACAACGCCGTCACGACTGAACTGCTGTGTACAGTCTTTCTGTAGGGTCCTCCCTCAAGTGTTGCTTTGCTGAACTAGCCGTAGAAGAACAGTTGAGCTATCTGCTCATCTTTATGTGTGCAAACGGGTTCACCCTGTACACCCCGAACTCCGTTGCCACATGTTTGTAAGTTGTAGGCTCCCGAAGCTGCTTGTTAACGTAGCACAGTGGAGCTTTCTTCACTCGAGTGCCGAAGCCTCTCACGTCGGACCTCTGGCTACCGTGCGAGCCGGCATCTTGTACAGCGTATCTTTTGCAGTACAGTGCATGAGACACTTGTATCCTGAAGACGAGAAGCTTGACACGTCGCTTACGCTTGCGTGGGCGGCGCGAGAACTCAACAAGCAAAAAGAGGAGCTACTGAGGAAGGCTATGACGACGAAGTTTCCTTCGACTCTGGTGCCAATGGAGCTGGCGGAAGAGCTGTCCGCTAAAGACTGTGAGCTGCAGCTACGGTGGATCCGCCGTGATCTGAACCAGCTAGTCGCGAGTTTCTCCCCGGACTTCAGGTTGAACCTGGTTGGGGAAAAGCTAGAGTGGCGCGTGCTGGGCCGCCTCCTCGAACACTCGGCTAGCTACTTCCAAGAGCCAGGAGTGAGGAAGAGAACCGAGAGACCGAAGGTTCCGAGGTCCGCTAAGAAGGCCCGTAAGCTTGGTCCCTGGTAGTGCGCTAGGAGATCAGCTAGCCAAAGGCCAGAGTTTTTCTCCGGGCGAACGCGGGACTTCGCCACAACGCTAAAAAGAGAAGTTCGTGTTGTCCGTGCTACTGTCTGCAGCCGGTTAGCTAAAGCTAGGCTTGCTACGTACTCCCTGGAGGTGTAGTGGGAGGTGGCGGGAGGATACGCTAGCTAGTGTACGCACTCGTGCAGAGGGACGAGGTACGACCGTGTATGCTAGCGCTAGTATATCCCTTGATTGAAACATCGAAGGTGTTTCGCTAGAAAACGTCGAAGGGGTTTTCCTCGAAAGCTAAACAGAACGAAGCCAGTCTGTTTGCTAGAGTGTCTGCACATGGCCGGTGGAACGTGAGGTATTCCGTGGCCATTGTGCTGAAAGGCCCCTGCTATTGGGGGGCAATTTTCGAGTGCCCACCCAGCCCACCCTGGAGATCAGCTAGCCAAAGGCTAGAGTTTTTCTCCGGGCTAACACGGGACGTCGCCACAACGCTAAGAAGAGAAGTTCGTGTTGTCCGTGCTACTGTCTGAAGCCGGTTAGCTAAAGCTAGGCTTGCTACGTACTCCCTCGCTAGCTAGTGTACCAGGCAGGTGCTTGCTGCGGCTACGGTGGTTTTTCTGCAAAAAATTGGTGTCACATTGGTGTCCCTCCTCACAGCATTGTTTCTTCTTGTACGCCGCTGGGATGCGCGCTTGAGGGCACAAATGTGGGAGGTTTGGGTAGTCAGCGGGCGTGTTGTTTTCTAGCCTGAAAATTGCAGCCTCACCTGTACACTTTACTTCTCGCGGTGCAAAACAGAGTGCAGCAGAAGGCATTCGCATGTGTAGGACAAGTCCTTGAGTCCTTGAGCCGGTGTAAGACGAAATCCGAAACATGTGCCGCTCAAGCGCCCACCCTCCCGCCCGCACCCATCGGTCGTGGGCGTGCTTTTTCTACCTGACAGCCTGAAAGAAGCCTGCCTCACCTGTGAACCATACTTCTCGCGGTGCAAGACAGAGCACAGCAATAATTAGGCATTCACATGTGTAGGACGAGCCGCCATGGTCGTCGTCCACATCAAGCTTATGCCGGCCAGACATGTATCTTCAGAATCGTGTACGGCCGGAGCTCCCTCATGAGCCCACCGTTTTCGGCGAAATATGCCGGCCCAAAGGGGGTTCTTGTGTTAGCAGGTCTGGAAATCGCTTAGGATCTGACAACATGTTCAAGTGGAAATCACAGTTGAAATCAACAGTCATGTCCGGAAATCACGGTCATGTCGGAAATCATTACCTGACGCCAGATTCGCGGCTGGCAAGTGCGGAGGCTGTTGTCTGCGCGGCTTTAATAATGGATCGGGAGCGTTTTCCTCGTGGAGCGCAGTGGGGCGGATTTCCTTCTTCCCCCTCGTGCAGGTGACAAGTGATGTGCAAGGGACGTGCAAGCGATGTGCAAGGGAAGTGCAGGTAACGTGCAAGTGATCTGCAAGTGGACGTACAGGTGACGTGCAGCTGGATGAAGTTTTGGCAAAGCAACCATGTTCAGCAGGTGGATGGACTGCATGTTGTATTCATTGGCGTGCATACTCATTGGCAATCAACGGTTACACATTGCGTATTGCTGGACGGTATCCATTTTGGCAAATATGTATTCTTGACGGTTGAGCTTGGTTGTACATTGATATCGCTTGGTTGTGCATTTCCTTCTATGTCGTTGTTCTGAACTGTTGCAGCTTGGTTGTACTTGGTACCTTGGCCGATTCAATATTGCGAGATGTCGGTTTGCACTTCAAGACGTTGCAGTGTGCATCAGCAGTAGGATCTTTGGCTTAGCTAGCCCTGCAGGGGCCTGTTTGTGTTATTATGCTGCACATGCGACAAACCTTGCATTGTGTTTCATGCCGATGTACCTACAGCAGGGGGTGCTGGGGATTTCTGCAGTCTCAGCATTCAACGAAGACACTGCAGATTTCCTGTGGAAAGGACGCTTTCCGCACGTGCCTGATGCATGTTGTTTCACCGCTGGCATGTGTGTGGCACTACCAGTTGCAGATTTGCATGTCAACATGAGCGATTTCGATTTATATGAGTGCAGGAGCAGACGTGCACAGTCTGCACAGTTGCCGCAATCTGAAGTGATTTTTGCATGTTTTAGGGCACTGTTTGTTTATTACATGAAGACCATGTCTGCACGCAAATGTGCACCCACAATTGACGACCGCCGTGGTCGTCGCCCACAACAGGCCTGGGCAGAGATGTATCTTCAGAATTGGGAAGACCGATGGAAAAGCAGCACGCCTGGCTACGCATTTTTGTTGTGTGACGTCCAGACACAGTATGCAGTTGTTGTTGCTTTGTCACACCCTGCAATTCAAGAAATAGTGATGGTGAGCATGCTTCGTGCTTTCCGGTACTGAAAAATCATTTTGCGACATGACCCAGAGCCTTCGATGAAAGTGAATGCCATCCTGAAGATACGTTCCCGAGAGAATTTGGCAACTGAGTTGAAACCAGTAGCTCCTGAGCCTTCAGTTCGTGGTGCATGCAAAGGCGAGCGCCAATCCATCAAAAGACTGGCACGAGGCTTCGATCAACACATTCCGAGCGACAGGTTGGTGCGGCGATTGCCATGTCCCATCAAACATGTGCCATAGTTTTTACAGCGATGGGGGAGGTTCAAAGTGTTGAACTAACGGTAAGCTCTCAAAGTATGTTTAGCAGTTTAGCATCCACCCGAAAAGAATCTGCTTTTGCTCGGCGATCTTCGAGGTCGAGGTGCCTTGCGTCACGTGAAAACGCGGATCTGGATAAAGAGGAGTTGGGGGGATGCGGCCATATTGATTCGTCAGCACCGGAGTTCGCCAGCATCTGTTTCATGTGGCATTCCGAAGGGTCGCCATGCCATCAACCAACGGCTGTGGCGAATTGATTCGGTGACGCAGTGGAATGTTGCGCCCGCGTGCCTGGAATACTGGCGACAACCATCCAAGGCAAAGTGCGCTAGTCGAGCGAATCCCGACGACGGTCATGTACGGACAGCAGACGAAGACGGTGGAATAACAAATGATCGCTAATACATATATGTAAGTATATGTTGAAATGAGTTTCCGTAATCACCTCTCGGCCCGCCCCGTGCGGTTGAATCACTGATCGACACGCCCACCGAGGGAGGCTCATCAATAGTATCAGAACTGTCGTCGGGCGTTTTCGCACCGCCGTCATCAAGCTTCGGTCCCAGACCGGCTTTGGCACGCACCAGAACCTGGCGCAACATGCCCGTGGTCCGGAGGTGGCAACGTTGGTGCATGGCACACTCAATGATATCGGAAACGTGTTTATGTAACACAGATATGTATCCACGTAACGCATGTGACGCATATTACAGAATTACAACGTATGGTCCCGGACCAGTCTTCAGGCTCTGGGAATGTTGCGGTGGTGTCAAAGGAATCATCGATTGATGAGAGTGTCTTCGGGAGCGGCTGACTGTCTTTTGAAGATGTAATCACTTGTAGCAAACACGAACCTAAATATAAATGCTGCTACCGGACGGAGGAGCGGACAGCACACGCCTGTATGGATGTTTGCACGGACACACAAACCGTGTTCGCATCTTTGCTGGTCCCAGGAATTGTCAACGGCAACAGCATTTTACACAAAGCATACGTGTCGGACTACTAGACTAAGTGCCTGTCGCGCACTTTTGCACTTTTGCAGCCTTCTGGATGACAGGCGTGTCCGATCCACCACCTCTCTTTCTGCCAGCGTGGATTTTAGCTGCTCGTGAGTTTCACTAATGCTTCTGGCAAGGGAGCAAGCAGTCTCTGAGGTCAGTGATGTTTGGACCGAATTCACCCATTACCTTAGAAAAGATGGAGTTACAGGCCAGGAAGCAACACAAACACACATTTGTCGCAAAACCAGTATCTGCAGGTCCGAGTGGGCGGCGCCAGAGATTGGATGATCTGCCACCCATGCGTTTGTCGGACAGCTTGGCAAGGCTAAGCGGCGGAAGGGGGGCTTTTCAACACTCGCGTCGCAGGACCCGTACACCTTGCTCTCTGAATTTATCTTCCTTGACGTGCTGGGCGCCCAGCTGCCGAAACTCACCCCTGCCCAATTCTCGCACTCGCCGAGTTGAGGCAATCGGCGGCGGATCTGGGCGGTTTTCCTGGCAACCCGCACGTGTTGGAAGAGATTGGGGAGGTAGGACGCTTCCAGAGCGGTTTTGTGTTCTTGGAGATCACTAGAGGCCTTCCGTGCCGGCCAAACCCCGGCAGCATCCCCAGAGCGGGAAGCAACTCGAGACCTACCACTTTACCTCTGGCCCGTCAGTTTGCAGAAGCCTTTCCAGCGTTAGCTTGCAAATCCTTGCTGTGTGGCCTTCGGTTTATCTACAGGAAGGCTTTATTGTAGAAAGGAAATGCTCGCAGCACGTTCCATTCTGAAAGCCGCTGCTCTTTGTCCCTTTCTCCTTGCAAGTCTTGCGATGATGAATTTGCCTCTGAGAACTCCCAGCGGCCCCGCCTCGTTGCGATTTGAGGCGAAATTCCTCTGGGAGCCTCGAGGCTTCTACGACTCCGTCCGTGGCGGCGGCTACGACGACGCCCGGAGCCTCGGCTCAGCTCTCGTAGCTCAGTGCTTCGTAGCTGGCGCTTTCTGCAGGTGCCGGCATACGCGACGGGCCGGTTTCGCAAGACGGAGATGATCAGCGCTCGCGAGCTGCTGGACCGGGCGCAGGCCGCAGGGACACCACGGTCGACACCGCCGCCCCGGCCTGCTGCTGCGGGCCGCTGCCCTGCTGCCCTGCAGTGCTGCAGGCCGCAGGAAAGGAGAACACGCGCTACACACCGCACTGTGCCTGGCTCTTGGCGACATGCGTGCCACTTTTAGCGGCTCAGCCGCCCCTTCTTCTATCTTCGCAGGAGCCGACCTTCTCCCGTGCTGAGCTCGAGCAACGCCGGGACGAGGAGCCCTTCCTTCGCTGAAGCTGCTCCTTTGCCGTGGCGCTGCGCCCTTTGCCGTGAGGAGAACTGCTTCCGCTACACAGAGTTGGCCATCCCTCGAGGGATTCCGGCCGCTTCCAAAGACAGCGGAGTGCTAACGGCGAG
Organism: Symbiodinium sp. CCMP2592; assembly: GCA_905221615.1. NCBI lineage: Eukaryota > Dinophyceae > Suessiales > Symbiodiniaceae > Symbiodinium > Symbiodinium sp. CCMP2592. The sequence continues at coordinate 276,175 of CAJNDT010006063.1, forward strand.
CGCCGTACGTCGACGCGTGAGGTGACGATCCTCGCAAGGCCCATGATCGCAGAGGCCCAGGGAGGGCGAGGGGGCCGGAGGGGGCGAAGCGGCCGTGTAGGGTTTCTGCTGTCAGGCTGGGACCGGTGAAGGCTCGGAATTGCGACTCTGCGACGCTCTGCGACTCACGCCTGACCCATCCAGGTGCTGATTGCAACATCCGACTGGTCTCGCCCCAGGGCGATGAAGGCCACGTGACAGCCAAAATGTGCATTCCCTGGGCAGAGCGTGTTCTCATGCGGCCCAAACGGTGTCAAGGGCAAAGCCGTCATGCGAAGTCTTGTGACGGAGACCAAAGCGGAACCCTCGCCTTGAGGTGAGAGTAGTGCCGCGATGCCATGCGATGCCCCAATGCCAAGTGCCCATTACCCGCAGCGTACTTGCACACCGCCCAGGCCTTGCAACTTGCGGCCAAAACAAAAACTTAGTGATGGAGTGCTCGGTGACGTGACTCAGCCCTCAGCAGTGGCATGCTCATATATCATGTATGCAGATAACGTAAGCACGAGCACGGAGATTGAAGCACTCGCTGTTCAAGCGCAAGTCAAGCATTCGAGCACTTGCGACTCCAGAGGGTTCAGAAAGGACTTGTCGGGTTACAGCGCATCTGGCAAGGAACTGTGAGCTGCCAGGTCCGCCTCATGCTGACCTGAAGAACCTGAAGGCCGTTCGACACCCTAGCTGCTAGCCGAAGCAGCAAAACAACTGTTCCTGGCAGGATCGGTTCCGCTTCCGCATCCTGCGTGGCCATCAGGTACTGCAGAGAAGCCAAAGCTTGATCTTGCTGGCTTTGCTGCCGTAGGTGGAGAACCTCCTCCGCCATCGGGACCGGGGATGGAAGCAGTTTCCAGCGAGCGCTTTCTACTAGCAGATGGTTCGTGTGTCGTGCAAGGAGTTGAATCCCACGGCATATTATGGTTTGGCTTTGGTCGCGATAGCTTTCATCGGCTGGGCTGTGCCGCTTGGCAGGATATTGGAGAGATGCTGAAAAGTATCACCGCCAGCTTGCAAGGTCTGGATATCCTGGCCTTGGTGCGTGATCGCCGCACCACAGAGAGTGCGATCGTCGGAAGATAAAGTAGCTCGCCGTGACTTCTCTTTTCTCTCCATGCTTCTGTACGCGGAGACTAGCAGCACAGCCTTCGCGCCGCCTAGCTGTGGGAAGGGGTCGGAGTGGCTCGGGCCGCCGGAGCCATAGAACTTCTAGGCGACAAGCGCAGATGTCCGGCGGGCCTTTTTGCACCAGTTCTCAGTCCTGAACCTGCCGTGCTACAGCTGATCACAGCTGATTACAGCTGCTACAGCTACAGAGCCTAGAGCACGAGCCATCCCATGGCCTTCGCCAACTGTGGTGCCAGAAGCTCGATCCAGTACCATATCCTCGTCTGTCGCCTTCGTCTTTTGAGGGTTGAAAGGTCGGAGACAGTTCGCCGAGCCTTTAGGGCGGATCGGCAGGTTGCTCGAGAAGCCGGACTGCTCGCAGATCGCCCTCCCTTGAGCGCAGCCCAAAAAGGACGTCGAAGCTCGAAGCATACGTATCCCTCATGCAAAGCAGGTCCGTAAGTTCTTCGCGAAACTGAGGCTCTCTCTCTCTCTCTCTCTCTCTCTCTCTTAAATGACACGAGCCCAATGTGCACCTTAATGCTCCTGATGCATTAGAGAATGCTACGATGCCGAATGGCATTGGCTCAGGACTGGACCAAGGCTTGATGTCACAAAGGAATGTCTGCTTGAGTGTGACTGGGGGAAGTGTCTGATCTTGGTTACAAAGTTAGGACTGATTTGTATTGTTGAAGTTTTCATGGTAGCGGAGCTTCGGCTCTGGAATCAGGACGGAGGCAGAATGGAGTTCGGAAGATATGTTTTTTCACAACCACTGGCAAAACTGTCAATGGATGACGTGGAAGGATCGAATATTGCTATCACTGACGATCTGTGTGAAGCGTTCAATGTGCAACAGAATCGCAACCAGAATGATCAGCTATCACTGTTCTCTCGGCAACTGGCGTATATGCTTGCGCAAATCACTGATGGCGCTGCGGGAGCGATTGTGCGCAATGAGGATACAGAGAATGGGTTTGAGATCTGGAGGCCACTGCATAGTGAGTTTTCACTGCCGGAGAAAGCTCGATCGACGAATCTCTTGAATCAGATCATCGGCTTCCGACTGAGAGGAGACTATCTGGAGAGTGATCTGAGTGAGTTCATCATATTGAAGAATAGACATGAGAAGACGACTGGTAGACCGCTTCACAATGACCGTTGCTAATGCAGAAGACTGTTGGTCCTTTGCAGCAGCATCTGAGGTTGAATGTTCGGAATATCAACACGTTCAATGAAGCACTGGAAATCATCTACAGCTACATTAGGAGCAGACACCTAACTGTCCCAAGTGGTAGGAATGACCACCATGGTCCAGCAGATATGGACATAGGAATGAAAGGAAAAGGTTACAAAGGTGGAAAAGGAATGAAAGGATTCAAAGGAAAAGGATACAAGGGCAAAGGAATGTACAAAGGATACAAAGGAAAAGGAAAGAGCAAAGGAAAAGGAAAAGGAATGAATGGTAAAGGAAATGGACAAGGATGCTTTCTGTGTGGTGATCCGAACCACTGGAGCAAGGAATGCCCGAAAGGAAATGGAAAAATGTCCGCCGTGACGGAAGAGGAACAAGGAAATGGAATGGAATGGCATGATGACTGGAATCAGTGGAATCAGGATGACTGGTCATATGATGATTGGTCTGGTGACTGGAAGAACAGGACTGGAATGGTGAGTGGATTGGTTCTGTCGATGATTGGTCTGGTGACTGGTCTTGGTATGAGGACGATTGGAGTTCTTGGCCTGAGGACTGGTCCTGGAACACTCAGGAATGGTGCAGTCCTGCTGAGAACCAGCCACAGAGCTCGAATTGTGCCGTGAGCTCAGGTTCGAATGTCCCTCAGGACACCGCCAAGAATGAACCACCACAGAATGTGTCAGCTGTGACTGTTGATTCATCGGATCAGAGCGCGCCCAGAGTTGCTAGGACTGTTCGGGGAACCAAACCTGGACTGATGACGAATCTGTACGTTGGAGTGTGCTTGTTGATTGGTGCATTGAGTTCCGGAGTGCCACCAATGCCGAATGCCAAACTTGAAGAAATTGCCTGAGAATGATCCGAATGGTTTCGACGACAGCTTGATTGAGTTTCACATGCAGGCTGGACTGGTCGACAAAGCATGGATACTGTTCGACAGTGGAGCTTGCGCGAACTGTTGTCCTGATTGGTTTGCGCCGGATTACCCGACGCTGCCTTTGAATGAGAGTGCACCCTCACTGCGGAGCATGTCAGGAACGACACTGGATGTGCAAGGCAGGAAGATTGTGCAGCTTGACTGTGTGTGGGAGAGTGAGTTTCCGCTGAGGCTGAAAAGAAAGGAATGATGAAGGAGATGAATTCAAGGAAGAATTTCGAGGTGTGTGATGAAGTGAAGGTTGACGACTGCACCCAAGAGCAGATTGATGGTGCCCTGGACTGTTGATGGGTCAAGGTCTGGAAGAGTGAAGATGAACTGCGGTGCAGAGTGGTAGTGAGAGGTTGTTTTCAGAATATTGAGAAGGGTGAATCACAACTTGTTTGCTTCCACGCCTTCACTGGTCGCAGCTTGCTTCTCTGTGTGGCACTGGCAAGGAATTGGGGCATCACAAGGGGTGATGTCAGTACTGCATTCTTGCATGCCCTGATGAATGAGGAAGTGTTCGTCTGGCCAGCGAAGGAATTCTACCCTGACGGGAAATGTCTGTGGCGATTGAAGAAGGCAATGTATGGCCTTCGACAGGCGCCAAGACTGTGGCAGGGAACACTTCGCTGAAGTAATGACGACGAAACTGGGATTTCGGAGATGCAAGAGTGACCCTAACCTTTACTGTCATTAATCTGGTCGATTGTATGTACTTGCAAAGGTTGATGATTTGTTGGTTGTAGAGACTGGCGAAACTGATCATGTCTCAACTGTCGGAGGAAGTGTCTCTCAAAGAGACTGGCCAACTGGTGCCACGAAGTAAGCACACTTTCTTAGGACGACGACTGCGACATAATGGTGACTCGATTGATGTTTGCATGTCACAGAAGTACATTGATGCGATTCTTGATTTGTATGGAACGGAGGATGCCAAGCCTGTGGTGACGACTGGAATGGCGACCATCAGCAAGACTGTTCCAGATATGCCACTGAGTTCTGAAGAGCACAAAGTGTACAGGACTGCGGTTGGCAAACTGCTTTGGTTAGCACTGGTTCGTGGTGATATTGCATATGCGACGAAAGAGCTGAGTCGGGATGTGACTGCACCGACAATGCAGAGTGTCGCCAAATGCAAACACCTGTCGCGCTATTTGGTTGGTACGAAAATGTGTGTGCTAAGACTGAGACCAACATAGCAACTCGCAGATGGAAACTGCGCCGTGGACATCAATGTCTATGTGGACTCTGACAGGGCTGGCTGCTCCCGCACGCGGGAGAGCACTTGCGGTTCCACTGTGAATGTCCTTGGTTGCAATGTGGTCAGTACTGCCAGGGCGCAAGGAACACTGGCACTGTGCTTTGGTGAAGCGGGGTTGTACGCGATTGGTCAAGGAGTGTCTGAAGCACTGTTTGTCCGATCAATGCTGTTGGAATCAAAGCTAGCGAAGAAGGTGAGTGTGATTGCTCACACCGACAGCACTGCGGGGAAGTCAATGGCTACCCGCTATGGCACTGGAAAGAAGACGAAACACGTGGAACTGCGGTTCCTGTATGTCCAGAACTTGGTGCAAATGGGCCTGCTGAGGATGGCTAAGATTGACTGCGCGCGGAATCCCGCGGTTCTAATGACCAAATATGTTGCAACTGATGTGTTGCAGCGACTGAAGGCACATATTGGTGTTGTGTCGAATTGGTTCAGGGATCTCACCGCTGGTGCTCATGATACTGATGATCATGTTGCTCCTGTGGTGAATACTCAATGGCCTCTTCCTCCCCCACCACCGCCCGACTGGGAATGGCCCGCGGATCTCGTGCCCGCCCTCGTGCACGTTCCGATTGTACCCGCTGCGCGCAATGCTTCTCTGGACGCCGTTGGACTGAAGTCCACGCCGAGGGACTCTGTCGGTGAGTTGCGGTGAATGCATTGCATGTTCTGACTGCACGTGTCGCTGCTGTTCTGTCTAGTGTAAAGGGAATGCAGCAGCTTTTTGTCATGATTGCGTGTGCAAGGTTCACCTGTCTTGTCATGCCGGCATGTGCGAATGTTTCAGTGTTGCCCGAAAGCCCCAAAACCAAAGAAAGAGAGAGTTGAGAGAATGAGAGAATTTTCCGAAATGCTTTCTCCGATTGTTTTGGCCGATTTGCCGAAATGGCCGATTGCTTCGGATTGTTTTCCGAGTGATTGCAAGTGAGCTGCATGTACAGAGTGCAATGCAAGGGACTGCCTGAAGTCCATGTGTTGCCGACTGAGATCAATGTGTTTCCCCCGGAAATGTTTTCTTGTTAAACATTCTGCCAGGAACAGTAAACACCGCTAATGCAGTGTAGCTAATGTGCAGGAACAGCCGAGTCACGACCGTGGCGCCTAGGCTCGAGACACCGGACACACTCCCGCGTGAGCAGGAAAAGTGACCGTCAGTTTGTGAAAGTATGGGGCCCTTAGTGAGCCCGTTCTTTAGCATGATAGCGGAGCTGCCTGGATCAGGGACCGTGGCAGCGATGATGCTACTGCTACTAGGAACAGTAGCGACAGCCGTGCTTCCACGCATGGAAGCAGATGCGCGCTCAGGAACAAGTGGTCAAGATCACCGAGACGGTGATGAACCTCCCCACGCTCAGGATAGCCGTGCGTGCAGGCACGAAGTACCACAGGGAAGGTTGTGGACAGGAACCACAACGCCGCCGCAGGAGCAGCGAAAGACTTCAGTCCATGCTTGGACTGCTTCCCCGAGAAGGTCTTGGTGCAAGACAGAGTCAGCAGGAGCGTGAAGTGCTACGGTCTGGCAGCTTGTGGTGCTGCTGGTTGGTTTCAGCCTGGGATACTAACCGTGGAACGTCAAGGAGGAACTTGCCCTTGGAGATGGCCGAACCAAGGAAGTGAGCCGTGGGAGAAAAGTCAAGGGACACGAAGAGAGCGACGAAAGCGAGCTTATCGCTGTGTGGACGAGCAGGCAAGGAAGGCCCAATACGCACTACGCGGAGTACGAGAACTACTACCAGTGGAACCACAACGCGTGCACCTTGACCGCCGACGACACCGACGTGAGCACGATCAGGAACAGGCACACGTACACGATCAAGGACTACATGGAGATAGGAAAAGTGATGCTAGGTAGGAAGTTTCACGACGTCGTGCATGAGATAGTTCAGGAAGTCATTTCCAACAGAGTTGTATTTCAATGAATTCGCGTAGCAGTGAACCCCAATGGGACTGCTTACTTGGATCACCCTCGCGTACTATTCTAGTTTGTTTTTCTCAGAAGTAAGCAGAAGCACAAGGCGCAAAAGGAAAACAAGAGGAGAAAGGAGAGCGCAAGCAGTGAGCAGGAAGCAGTGCAGGTCACTACTTTTGGCAGCATTAGTGTACAGCAACTTGGAAGCAGCAAAAGGAATCGAGGATGCATTGAAAGCACTTGCAGAGATCAATGCACAAACACTACAAGGAGTACAGACACTAGCAGAGTAGATCAGGAACTCAGCAGCATCAGGAAGCCAAAGAGAAGCAGGACTGGCACAGTCGTTTCAGGAAACACTTACAGCAGTACAGGAGCAACAGAAGGCAGCACTAGCAGATGCACACAGCAGTGCAGCTACCGCAACTGAGCAGATAGGAGCGTCCTTGGAGCAGGCAGTAAAGGAACGGAAGCCTGGAGAAGTGGAATTGCATAAGTTGATCAAAGCCCGCCAATCAGGATCTGGCTTGGAGCGGTTGACAACCATATGGTGAGGATCATGGATATTGTGGAAGGAGACCTAAAGGAAGATTAGATGATCAAGATGGATGACATGTCAGCTGAGGCCAAGGAAGCCAGTAGACGCCTGTACAGCGTACTTTGTTCGTACACGAAAGGAAGGCCCTATCATGTAGTAAAGCACGTGTCAGAGGAAAACGGTATGGAAGCTTACCGTATGTTGATGAAGGAATATCAGCCAACTAACCGCGCAAGGTCGTTGGAACTGTTTCACAACATCCTCAACTACAGGTTTGCACATAACAAAGGAATAGCTCAGAACATCCTCGAATATGAGGAACATATCGAGCGTTACGAGAAGGCGACAGGAGAAAAGGTACAAGAGAACTTGAAAGTGTCTACCCTTATCAAAGGAATGAAGCCCGAAGTCAAAAGGCACCTGTTGTTGAACCTTGACGAGAAAACCAAGTACACAGCCCTTCGTCAGTACCTTGTGAACGATGAGTCTACCGAACGTTGGACCAACTCCTGAGCTCAGCAAGGAACACCTCACAGAACCACAACAGACTTGATCGACAAAGGTGAGGATCATGATGGTCTTGCAGCTATGGATATCAACCAAGCATGAAGGCATGAAGGCTATGTGTACAAAGGTAAAGGTAAAGGTAAAGGCAAGAAAGGTGGAAAGGATTTCGGAAAAGGTTTCGGATTTGAAGGTAAAGGAAAAGGTAAAGGAAAAGGTAAAGGAAAAGGTTTTGGAAAAGGCAAAGGTCGAGGTAACTGGAAAGGCCGAGGCCGAGGATTCAGAGGCTACAAAGGTAAAGGAAAAGGTAGAGGAAGAGGATTCTACAGGTCTAAAGGAAAAGGCAAAGGTAAAGCACAAGCAGCTACAGGAGTTTGTCACTACTGTCACAAGTATAGACACTTTGAAGCACAATGTAGGCAGAAACAACGTGACGTGGGATACCAAGCTAGGAACGTTGACCTTGAGAACTCAGAGTGGACACGCTAGTACCGCAGCGCCCTCTACTCGAGCCCCTTCGACCGGAACCAAAACCTCAACAAGCCAAAGCCAAGGAAGTCAAGGAACCCAAAGACCAGTGATTAGGATGGTCTCCATGTACCACATGGGAGATCAGCCCACAAGCCTTCCGGAGGATCAAGTTGAGTGAAGATTCAGAAGAGATTGAGATTGAGTACTTCGGAAGAGTCTTGCGGGTTTTAGGTGAAGAAGTTCAGGAAGAGAGGAGAGAGACGGAAGAGTTTTGGATTGGTGATGAAGATGATGAATTTCAGGACTGTGATGATGTGGATGATGATGCTTGGTGGCAATGGCACCGGGAACAGACACAGCCTAGGAACCAAGGGCGTGGATATTGCTACGAATGTCCTAACGGTTGCCATCTCACACCGTGGCGCCCACACATGCAGGAATGTGAGTATGGATGTCACCGTCCACCGAGAAGGAACCCAGTTGACCGAACAGACAGCAGGAGAGAGAGCACAAGCTTTGTCCGTGCAGCTGGACGCGAAGAAGGACCCCGTGAGATTGAGGTTGTGTCGGATTCAGGAGCTGACATTTCGTTGGCACCAATGTGGATGAAGAAGTACGGTAGAAAGGCACACAACACTTCCAGGATAGTCTTGCGGAATGCACAAGGAACAAGGATCAGAGTTTCAGACCAAAGGATCATTGAGGTTGAATTTCGAGACATTCACGGAAGCATTGTGAAGGTGGAAGAAGTGTTCTTGATTTCTTCAGTGGTTCACCCTCTTTTGGCAGTAGGAAATTAGGAAAACTCTTGAAGAAAGGCTGGGAGTTCAGAGATGGAACAGCTACAGGAAGTTTCCAGACTGAAGGAACAACCAAGATCGCAGTGAGCTACAACAACAACTCGCTTGCAACAAACGCCTTCGTGGGAGCAGTGAACTGGGAAGCTGAAGCAAAGCCTATTCCCATCTACTTGTGTGAGAACCTCAAGGAGCTTGTTGAAGAACAGCGTGTTGGTTTGACCAACTGGAGAGACCCATACCAAGTACACTTCGGCCTAGGAACTTCAGAGCATGTTGACACATACCTACTGTTTCCACCAGGGAAGTTTGCTTATCGAGCAGTGCTTATCGAGGGCGACGATCACTGGTACTTGTTGCATCACAGTGTCATGTCTTTGGAACTTGAGGAACCCTTCGGGACAACCTTTGATGGCAGCAAGGAGTATCGGACGTTGGCATTGGTTTCTCTCAAGGAGTTTCCATTGAACCTCATAGGAACACCCAAGGAAGACAAAGATAGGCGCATGTTTGAAGAGTAGACTGAGGACACTTGGTCGATCAGCATGGATGGCAAGGAACTCATTAGGTACCACAATTCTCTTAGGAAGACTTTGTTCAGTCCCCGAGATACCAATGACATTCCAGTAGAGATCACGAACTTGAAGCCTACTAGGTACACACAAGGTGAAGAACCAATCAACAAGGATTTCTTTGAGAACGACCAGGTTTTGGACTTTGGATGAGCCTCATACAGCCCCTGAACCACTTGGAGGTTTGTCTTGGACAGGACACAGCAAGTTTGAACCCACTGAGCCTGTGAACCCAAAGGCCAGGAAAGCAAAACAGAAGGTTCACCAGTAGGACACAATCCCTGAACAAGAAGAACAGGAACAAGAAGAGACCTCAGAGGCCCAGGCACCAGAACACAGAGACGAACTCACAGGAGAACTCTCATTCACTTTTGGTGGTCATGTAACAGATAGTTCAATTTTCCCTCATGCCCATTTACATACAGGAATCCAGTGTTTCACCGCAGGTCAAACGTAGGCTCAAGCACAGCCCGACAGCGGAGCACAGAGTGGCAAAGAATCCAAGCTCGCGCCGTGGTTGTAAGAAGGACACTGGTTTAAGGGTTTAAACTTTCATGGTAGCGGAGCTGTTGGTAAAGACCAGCAGCTGATCAAGCAAAGATCCAGGGAAGCCAGCTACGAGCTGGAAAAGGTGAAAAGTGTGGAACAGGAAGTTACGGTATACCAAGAGCATCCTGTCGGAGAACAGCGAGGAGTTACGGCTAAGCCAAGACCACCTTGCAAAGTCGGAGAAAAGCGTGAAAGTAAAAGACCTTGAGCCAGATACACAAGGACCTGCCAAAGTGTTGGAAAGATGCAAGAGCAACAACAAGCTCAACAGCCACAGCAGCAACCGAACCCTCAGCAGGTGAGGTTGGAACAGCTGATGACTACATTAGGTCAAGCTACAGAAGCTATGGCAAGAGTTGCGCAAGGAACAGCAATGCAACAAGCGCAATTGACAACAGCAATGGATGCACTGGCGAAAGCCCAAGCATCACCGAAGGCAGCCCCTACAGGCGGCCAGCCAGCCTCAGTAAGCTTTGATACTGGAGGTAAGATCCTCAAGCCACCGGAAGCATTCAATCCTGCGACGATTGAAGAAGAAGTGTCACAATGGAGTGACTGGTCATTTACGTTCAAGAACTTCTTAGCGTTCATGGACCAAGAATTTCTGAAGGACCTGAAATCGGCAGAAGAACAAAAGGCCGTGATAACAATGGAGGTGACAAATACATTCTTCAACAGTGATCAAACAAGAGTGAACAGAGGAGCGAAGCTTTACTCAGTGTTAAGCAGTTACTTGAAGAACAGACCTCTGAAAGTGCTTAGAAGCGTGCGCGGGATGAATGGATTTGAAGTGTGGAGAAAGTTGACGGCTGAATTAGAGCCGACATCTCGTTCAAGGCGTCTAGCAATGGCACAAGCATTGGTTGGATTCCCAGCCATGAGCAAAGGAGCATCGCTGATGGACTACGTCCTGACATATGAGAAGCTCACAGCAGAGTACGAGAAACTCTCAGGCCAGAAGTATGATGACAACTTGAAGATCGGTACACTGCTGAAAGGAATTCCACAGCACCTCAAGCAGCATGTGATGGTTGATGTCACTGATAAGACCACGTATGAAGAGTTAAGAGCAAAGCTGCTACAATATGAAAGAAGCAATCAGCTGAGAACATCTTAGGATCATTGAGTGTTCCAGACCCAGCGTCACACTCAAGCAACAAGGCTTACCAAGGACCAATTCCAATGGAACTCGATAGATTGCACATGAGAAAAGGTAAAGGAGATGGAAAAGGAAAAGGTGACAAAGGAGGAAAAGGAAGCCCTTATGGAAAAGGAAAAGACAAAGGAAAGGGCAAAGGATATGGAAGATGAAAAGGTGGTAGAGGAAGACCAAAAGGAAAAGGAAGGGGATGGGACCAAATCCCGGAGGATGCGCGTGCGCGCCTCACACAAGCGGGATGGAAAGGACCTCCCAAGCAGAAGGATGCGGTCGAGTCCCAGACCGACCCTCTCCTGAGCCTGTTGGTACAGCGCCAGGATGAGTTGCCGGAGGACATCCGCACCGCGCTGGTGGAGGCAACCACTGGTCCGGAGCCGTCTCCGGGAGAAAAGGCCATGCAATCCAACAAGGACCTCACCAAGGCCAGCTCCCGCCTCCGAGTGCTGATCCACAAGAAGATCAAGCTGCTCGAGAGCATAGAGGAGGCGAAAGAATCCCTCCGCCTGCAGCTGCAGGAGCTCCAGGAGACGACCGAGAAGATCCACGAGGCCGAGAACGCAGTGGAGAAGGCCAAGCTCGAGCTCACCAAGGCTGTGGGGACCCCCGGGGTGCAGGATGTGCCAGTCACTCCTGAGCCAATGGATGTGGACGAACTGGTCACCATCCTTGGCCTGACTCTCTCAGAGGAGCAGCAGGAGAAGCTGGCCGAGCACCGCGCAAAAGCCCAGAAGAGGCAGAGGCCTCCTGAGGTTGGGGCGCCCCCAGGGCTGCCTGCTTTCAACCTCGGGCTGCAGCCGGGCAACCTAAGGTGCACGAGGGTCACACGACATGCACAACCTTGGCGACAGGTGGATGTGCAAAAAGTGTGGCGCGCAGCTTAGGCCACGGCACACTAAACCCTCCAAGACCTTGAGTAGCCAGTGTGTGCCTACGCGTTTAAAGAAGGGGCAGATTGCCGCGAGTATGCTTAGTTCCTCACTCCCTGCGGCTACCCCCTCTCTTGCTCCAAACCCTAAGGCGTGCGCAGCAGAGACAGGAAACGAGCCAAGCCTAAGCCCCAAGCTCAGCCCGAAGCCCAACCCAAGCTCTTCAGGCTCGAAGCTCGAAACAGGGACACGGCCCCAGCACGTCCCCTCCTGAAGCCAAAGCAAGTCCCCAGACAACCCAGCCCAGGACCTCCCGTCAACCCTGCCAGTCCCCTAAGCCGGTAGGAGTCCCAGGCAGTGGTAGTTCCGCTACCGGCCTGCAACGGTTCTTCTGCAAGCAGGAAAGGGCCCCGGCGGTGGGCCCAAAGGTGGAGGCGGGAAAGGTAAAGGAGGAGCGGGCAACGGAAAGGGTAAGAGGTCAACCCCGATCCGAACCCTCTCCCACCGCCTGAGTGGCTCTACCGAGTCGACGTGGAGTGCAGGGCAGGAGGGCAGCTGCAGGTTATAAGGCTGCCAGTGCCAGGACATGCAACCACCAGGGAAGTCCTGGAAAGGTTGCACATGCGCACGGGTTACAACCTGGGAGCCCTGCGCCTTTTCCCAGAGGAGACTCCGATCATTCTGGGAGACCCCCTCTGCATGAGGGTGCCATCGACCACGGCCAGGCTTTATGCCACCACAGCCGAGGGGGTCGAGTTGCATCAGGACAGCACCCCCCCTGTGGTGAGTGTTGATATGCTCTGGTGCATCGCGTGTCGTGTCCGGGCACCGAGCCCGGAACACATGCAAGCACACCTCATGACGGCGGCCCACGTACTGGCCGTCGCAGAATACCTCGCCTCTTTCAGAGGGTTTTGCGAGGGCTAGAGGTAAGGGATGTTCCGACTCCCTCCAGGACGTGCTCCACTCCTGGTCTGAGGACGTGGTACACTCCTCGATGTGCTGCCCTGTCAGTTTTGCCGTAGTGCCGTAGCTCAGGGCGGGGACGTGTGCCACAATTGCCAGGATGTGCTTGCACTCCTTTGCACATCTGGGATGAGCATCTCTCCCGTAGGCTGTAGCCTCTTCCGCCCACGGGCGATGCCCTCCAAAGGAGGATGACCGTGCAAAGCACGGTTAATTTGTTGCACGACGTTGGCCCACGGGCCGCGGACGCTCGCCGCCTCCCGACGAAAAGGAAAAGGAAAAAGGAATAGGAGGGTTCTTTGTTAATACGCCTAGGTCTGTGTGGGTGTGCTCCCCCTGCAGTCCCTTTATGGCGTCACCGCCCTGTGTCTTGCCTACGACACACCGCGGCGATGAAGCTACTGCTGCTATCCGGGCTATTAGGGACGTGTTGCCTCCCACTCCCGGGCCTCCTTATGGAGGGTGGCGTTTTCTTCGGCAGTTAGCTTTTGTACAGCGCCCCTGGTGCTTTGCACTGCACTGTGCTCGGTATCAGGGTTGTCCGCCTGGTCGGCCTCTTTAGGCTCCGCAGGCCCCTGGCCCAAGGCAGCCCTTATTCGTCTGCAGGCGCGCGGGCCCCGCGCCACCTGTTAGGAAGATGAGGGGCAGCGTCGTCCCTGCGCCTTGTTGAGGGGAAGCGTTGGCCCTGCGCTTTGTTGAAGGGCGTGGGCGGTTAGGGTTGCTTTCGGGTGAGGACCTGTTGCTCCGATGGGGGCTCTGCCGGACGCCACGACACGTGGCTTTTAGTTGAGGGAGGCCTCCCCTCCGGGGTACGGTGTGCCCGGCGTCGCTCTCGTGTTGTGTCTGTTTTCCCGTGGTGGTTTACGCCTGTCAGGGTTACTCCGCGGGCGCCTGTACCGGCCGCCTCCTTAACGTCAGGGCTGGCCTGTTGCGGCACTGCCCTTCCTCGAGGCGTGTGGCGTGGGGACACCGGTGCGTAGCGGTGGTTAAGAGATTCGCTCCGGCGGGTCTCGACCACTTCATCCTCCAGCTTTGCTCGGAGAGATTCTGGTTGGTTGTCTTTCACCCGGTTCTTCTCAGCTCAGCACGAGTTTCGGCTCAGGTACCCGACCTGCTCCGTAAGAGCGAGAACACGGGTGCCTCCTGTTCTGCTCTGCAGGGGACGGCCTCTCTCTTTGGGACGTGTAGCACTCCCGGTGAGGACGTGTCTCACTCCTCTGATGTGCAGCTCTGCGGGACGGGACGTTCCCTCCCGTAGGCTCCGTAGTGCAGAGCTGGGACGCGTTACGCTCCCTTGGACTCGGTCGCACTCCTTAGCACATCTGGGACGAGGTTACTCTCCCGTAGGGCTTAGCTCCCTTTTCCGCCTGCGGGCGATGCCCGCTCCTACCGGGGTGGAAGACCATGGAAAATCCATGTTAATTAAGTGCACGTCGAGGGCCTACGGGCCGCGGACTCCTCGCCGCTCCTGAAGAAAAGGAAAAGGAAGAGGTTTTGGAAAAGGAAAAGGATACGGAAAGAAAGGTGGAAAGAGCGTCAGGCAGGCCGAAGGAAAAGGCTACGAAAGTGACAAAGGAAAAGGAAAAGGTGGACACAATGGACCTGTATGTTTCAATTGTGGTAAGACCGGACATTACTCTTCGGAGTGTTGGTCGGCACCAAAGGGAAAAGGAAAAGGAGGCAAAGGAAAAGTTCGCAATGTCCAAGAGACAGGCGAGGAAGAATGGTATGAAGAGCAACCAAGTTCTTCTACACAGGCACAAGCAAGGCCACCGCAAGGAGCAAAAGGAAACGAACAAGTGCGTAGGTTGGTGACAACACCTATGCCAGTGATTGAACCCAATAGACCGGCGAAGTCAGAAAAGTACCAAAGCTCTATTTCATAGAAAAAGAGCTTTTTTTTACAAACAAGTCAAAACGCGAATTGACTATGTTAATTAACTTCGAAGTCAATAGTTAATTTGTTTTGCGTTTACTTTGAAGTTAAAACGCCGCCCCCGCAAAGTCAAAACAGAGTTTACTTCGAAGTTAAAATTTTGACTTCGAAGTAAACTCGGGAAGGGGAAACTGCTACTGAAACTGCTTCCAAACTGCTTCTGTGGCCGGCCGAAACTGCTACAGAGATTTTGCTCTTTGAAAGTGCATTGTTGTGTGTTGCGAACGGACTGCGATGCCTTGTCAAGTTCTAAGGTGTCACTATAAGAGCTGTGAGCAAGACCATGCAAAGTGCAAGGGAAGGGGGCACGCTACGCGTCCCTCGACCCTAAGGGGGCACGCTACGCGTCCCTCGACTCTAGGAGTAAGCTTGTGGACGTGCTGCGCACACCGCATCGCTTCTCCTTACCTTTCTATGTGACCGCCCACGCAACGTTTGGCTCAAGGCTCAAGTCAATGCCCATAGCTAAGTGCTATATGTGTCTTCTATCCTGAGCAATCAGAGCTATCCCGTGCACAGACGAACCGCCGCCGGCAGCGAGTGCAAAAGGAACGGCCGCCGGTTCTGCCTGCATAGGATTGCACGTGTGGAAGTGTGAGAGAGACAGGGTCCAGTCTGTGGAGAGTGCAAGCCAGCCACACCTACATTCATTACAGCTCTGGTGGGGAGAGCAGCAATACAATCGAGATCAAATCCCCACGCAGGTTATCAGCCGTACGCGGCTCTGCCTTTCTACAGCAACGACTACTTGATCTACTACGACCACAATGAACTCGGGATCAAGCCAAGATACGACAATGACTTTCGGTGCCGATGTGGCAGCGCCAGCCGTTGGTGAGTCAACAGCTGATGACACAGTGGTGCAATCCGTTGATAGCTCCACGGAAGATGACAAAGGTCAATCTTCTGCGCTTGCCATTGCAAAGGCAGTTCCCAAGGTGAAAGCAAAGAGTCTACCAAGAGCATCTACGCCTTCGCGTCCGACATCCACAGGTTCGAGGACGGGCAAGGCTCCAGAACGACGAGCCGAAGCGTCTGGTTTTCAGGCACCTCGGACTACGTCCAGGGCCAAGGACAAAGGAGTGAAGACCTTGGAAAAGAAGTCGAGACCATCATCTTCGAGAAGCTCTTCAGCACGATCAAGGACTTCAGCTACTCGTGGGCGTGACAAGTCCATGACATGGAATCGGATGGTTACCAATCAACCACGTGATGCTGACGATCTGGATATGACTCTGGACACTATTCCTGCACGTGGTGATACGTCATCGGTGACCACGCCAGCCATAACCGATGGTCCGAATGCCTATCAGGAACTGACGATTTCGCAACAGCTCGAAGCATCGAACCTTGCGCAGCAGATGTACTATCGCAGTCAGATGCAAGAGTACGAAGGAGTTGTCCAAACCCTGATGGATAAGATCAAGGAGATGCAACAAGAAGATGAAGGATCTGGGATTCCATCGAAGAATTGGAACGACAACGTGACCATGCATGCTTAGCCATGAGGCACATTAACAATGTCAATCAGGAGATGAAGCGAGACTATGAAGCAGCTTTGTTTCGCATGGATGAACAGAACTCTGCTCAACAACGTCAAGCACACGCCGTTGCCGAGGAATTAGCTCAGCAGCTACACGTGTTTCGCACGGAAGCAGCCACTAACTTTGTGCAGTTGGAGGCAAGAGCGCAAGGCGATGGTGAGCTTATGGCACGTGAGTATGAGCACCTGACTCATGAACTTCATGAACAAGCCAGAGAGAACTTGTTCCTCCGGTCGAACACAGCAAGTTCGGAACAAGCCTTACAAGCAATGCAGGAACGATTCCACTTGGTCAAGAATCAGGAGTTGCGGGCCGTGAACGAGATCCAAGGGCTAGCTGGGAACAGCGCATTGATCAAGAACGACTTCGGCTTCGTGAACGTCTTGGTGAAGAGGAAGAGTACCGCAAAATGGCTGTGAGGAGGATGCAAGATGCAGAGGACCGACTTCATCAGAATGAAGATCATGCAAGGCGCGCATTGCCTACCTTGCACGACGAGCTGAGTGAACTCAGGAAAACACTCAAAGCACAAGAAGATCTTCAAGCGAGGACACGCAGCGAATTGGAGGCAGCACGGAACTCCAACTACCATGGCGGAGTGACACGGCCTTCGAGCATGCCCATGTCTTCGAGGACTACTGAGTCTGGCTGGGAGCACGTAGGAAAGGAAGTAGTGCCTGCATTTTCCGTAGGAGGTGAGGTACGATCCCCTGAAATACGGTCCCCAAGTCAAGTTAGTCCAGTCGCCAAAGAGAAGTTCGCATTCTCGGAATCGGACAAGGACAAGAACCTTGCGATGGATGGAATTCCATTTACCGGTGGAAACTTCTTCACTGGCCGCAATTCAACGCCAATCGTGGCGGATGCAATGCCCGAGCACTACGTGCCAGGTATTAGCAGCCCAGCACTTGCGCGTTCCACGCCTAGTGCAGCCACTCTGTTTGGCATACCAAGCGGATTTCATGGGAAAAGTGATGCGGCAGCCGTGCGTGATCGACAGCTACGCGAACTCTTGGAGGATCGCGGGATGTTGGGATCGAAGTCCACAGCATCTGCCAGCTCCTCAAGACCTGTTGGTATCGACGGCATTATCGCATCTACGAAGGGCAACGACCTCATTGGTCCCCCTGTCGCCTATGACGATTCTATCCATGAGGCAAGGAGGCGTCAGATCGAGAAAGAGGTCGCGGAACGGTACGAAGAGAAGATTGCCGATCTGCGAAGCGAAGTACTCAAGGCCCAGAAAGCCGAACAACGTCTCAGAGCTGATCGTGATGAGTGGAGATTATTTGCTGAAACGATTCAGGAAGACAATGGAGACGATGACGGTGATGAAGCTGGCGACGAGAACGGAGAGGGAGAGCATGATGAAGGAACCGGCACGGGGTATGATCCTCCAGATCCGCCTGATGATGACGATGATGATAAGAAGAGAAGCGGTGGAGGCAAACCTGACCCGGATCCTGACCCTCATGCGCGTGATCCTGATGGAGACGCAGATCCTGAAGTCACAGAGGTGAGAATTTCCAGGAGGGAAGCCGATAAAGTGACCGTTCCTCCATGGCCTACTCTCACTCACCTCAACAACTGGCGATCCGTATGCACGGCCAATGTTTTAGGAGCATCAGCCGACCCAAATCATGAGGACTGGATGTTATGGCTGGCACCAGCGTTCAACCCATTCCCTGATGTCGAAGCACTGAACGATTCAGGACACAAGAAGTTCAAGAGCGTAGACGTCAAATTGGGGATCGCCATGGTCGCAATGCTACGCGCTGGTGGTGACAAATCTGCTGATCTGTACCTGGAGGTGAACCGGAAGGCCAACGATTACATCAGCAGGCCCGAAGGGAAGATCATCAAAGGACGACAAATCATTGCGATGATGTATGAAAGTTTTCGAACGCACGATCGTCTCGACATGATCATCACTCTCGAGTATCTGGTGAAGCTCCAGTACCAAGGCGACAACAAACTTCATACGTTCAAGCAGACGTGGTTGGAAGTTCTGGGACGGATGAGGCCAGAAGACATACCATCCAAAACAGCTCTCCGTGATTGCTTGTACAGCAAGATCAAGGACTCGCCCGCAATGAAGATGGAGTTGGGCATGCACTACGAACACTTGCCCTACAATCATGAAGACCGATCGTACGACAATCTGATGAAGATCATCGACCGTACCATCATGCGGAGACGAGAACAATCAAATCTCACTCAGACCCAAATTGGCTTGCGCCAGATGCTTGAGGGCAAGGATTTGCTCGCTGCACCGGCCAAGGTACCTGAGAAACCAACGCCTAACGCAGCTCCATCCGCAAAGGTCAAGGCTTCGCCGACCAAGCCGGATAAAGCAACACCTGTACTACCTCAAAGCAAAGCGAAGAGTCATGCGAAGACCAAGCCAAAGCCCAAGAAGAAGACGAGGAGTGAGTCAGCGGACAACAGAGGCGACAAGAGCAAGAAGCAAATCCGCTGCAAGTTCCATTTCACAGATGCAGGGTGTCGAAATGGTGACAAGTGCCCATTCAGTCACTCGAAGAAGACTCCAGAGCGACCCTTTACGCCGAGGACGAGAACTCCAAGTCCGTCTGGAGGAGGAGGAAATAGGATATGCTACTCGTTCAAGAACACAGGCTCGTGCTCAAGAGAGAATTGTCCTTTCAAGCATGAGGCAGCAGCTACCCCAGCTCCGGAACCAAAGGCAAAAGCTAAAGCCAAATCCGAAGCAAAGGCAGCTCCAGCGAAGCCGAATGCCAAGGCCAAGGCGCTCCCTGCGGCACCCGCCATCAGATTGTGCCGAAGGTGGAATCCATCAGCCCCGGCTATATGGAAGCGATCTTCAAGACAAGATGAGGAGGAGTCAGATTGTCCATCCGTTGACAGCGACGCTGATTCGGATTGTTCAACAGACGACGAATCCTCGGGACCGACTACGTCGACCCGAAAAGAGATCAAGCGTAATGTGACATTCGCCGACGACGTGAAGTTCATTTCTTCGTGTCCTAGAAGATCGAAGAAGGACAAGGATCGGAAGGTGAAGTACGTCGACATGGAAGCGCTTGTCAACAATGAGGATCGCGCCGTGAATTTGGAATTCGCCAAGCACAAAGCGAGATTGAGGGCACAGATCATGAGAGACATGGTTGACGACGATGATGATCAATGCGGAGATCGAGTTTCATTCGTACGAATCCCAGGAACGTCTCGGGTGGAAGAAGTTTCCTTCTACGACGGTGAGGATTCCATCGTTGAGCGTGAACTCGATGCTGCGCACAGCAAACGGATCATCAATCAAGGTGTATTCAAATGCATGGTTCAACCAGTCATCCTCAAGAAGAAGATCAAGTTTCTCATGGACACTGGGTGTGGCCACGACCTCATATCTCAGAAGAAGATCGAGAAGCACAGTCTCGAGACACTCGTGACTCCAGAGCCCATATCATTTCAGACAGCAAATGGAATCACCGATACCGATCTCGTGTCGAACTTCCAGACTGAGTCGTTCGAGGAACCGATCAATGCTTATGTGTTGGACGACACACCGTCGGTGCTTTCCATAGGTAAGAGATGCATGAACTTCAACTACGGGTTTGTGTGGCCACCCGGAAGGGAACCATTCATGATCAACCCGCAGGGCAAGAGAATATCTCTGTTCGTGAACGGTGACATCCCGTACATTCGCGCCGGGAGTTCCAAGTCACTGGTTCATGATGATCCGGAGGCCAAAGCGATCACCGAAATCTTCAAGGGTGTGCTAACCGCGGGTGATGTTGACGTCAGTGTCGCAGCTGCCGCTGAAGCTGCACCGAGCGAGATTGAAGCAGAAGAAGAAGGTGACGATCATGAACGACCTCCTGATCCTGAACCCCAAGAACCTCCTATAGAAGAAGTGCCAGAGTCCGAGGCCGGACGACCTCCGGACGACGACGAAGGAAAAGGAGTGGGTGAAATTCCATTGGACGGTGACGATGAGGTGATCATTGATGTGGAAGGCGACGGTGCGCCGAGCCGCAAGGCCAGAGTCGGAACACTGAAAGCCGAAGCCAAGACGTTGGCACATCTGTGTACTCATCGCTACCGCAATCCATATTGCGAATCGTGCATACGCGCGAAGATGAAGCACTTGCGGACACAACGAGGTGCATTTCAACGTGTGATCAAACACTGGGGGGATCTTGTGACGTTCGACTTCCTCGATATGCGCAAGGCCGCCGAAGCAGGTATCGGACTCGATGATGGAGCACGTGAAGTTCTAGTCATCAGAGACATCGCCACCAAAATGATCGCAGCGATTCCCACGGCTTCAAGGAATACTGACGAGGTCGTCATGGCCATCAGACGCCTAATGGGGAGACGCAAGATTCATATGGCGTATAGTGATGAAGCACCAGAGTTCGATTCAGCTATGGCGCAGTTGAAGATCGTGATAGATCATTCCCTTCCAGGGAAACCCAGTAACAATTCACTCGCTGAACGATCAAATCAAGAAGTGATCAACACAGTCGCAGCATCCATGCTACACGCCGGATTACCCGCCCAATACTGGTCCTTTGCGCTGAATTGCGTGATGCAGAACCTCAACATTGAAGACGTGGAGGGCGATGGTGATTCAGCATGGAAACGAATGACTGGAAAGGACTTCGAGGGAAAAGCCATACCGTTTGGGGCCAAAGTCTTCTTCAAGCCGACGGATACAAGGCCGAAGACATATGGCAACAAGTTCGATCCAAAGGGGATCCCAGGCATTTTCGCCGGATACATCATCACTGCTGGTCAAGGGTGGTCCAAGAAGTATCGCGTTTGGGACATGAAGGAATTTGCCAATGCGAACTTGTCGATGGACGCATCTGTTCCCAGGAAGTTGATGAGACCGTACGAGACAGAAGTTATCTACTTCCCAGAGGAGATAACGTTTCCCCTGAAAGCCGAGTACGAGAGGATGAACTCAACCATTGAGGGACTCAGGGACAACGTTGACCTCGCTGGCAAGGAGATAAAAGACGTCGATGACGGGGATGACGGTCCGCCTGGAGGAAATGGTGGCAACGGGGATGATGATGATCAAGATGGTCTTCTTCCTCCGCCGGATCCCGGAGAAGATCCTGACTTACAGGACATAGATCCATCTGACATAGAGACGGAGCCGTCTGGCGAAGTCTTCAAGTCAGCAGAACATGAAGCTATTGATGCTATAGGAGACAAAAGACTCGAAGAACTAGACGAAGAGCTAGGTCTACGTGCAGCACCGCCTCCTTCTGAACCAAAGGTCACTGGGAAAGATCGGCGATCGCCCCGCGAAGTCGGTCCAACCGGTAGACTCATCCCCGAAGGAGACATCGAAGAACCTGGAGAGATCATCAAGATCCTGAAAGAAAAGAAGTTGGCTCCTGAGGAGATTGAACATTGGAGTACGGGGAAGAAAGGGGACGGCATTGTATATCTCACTGATGATGGTGAAGCCTGCAAGATCGATAAAAGGGGAGTTCCATACAAGATCCGAAGCGACGGTCGACGAACCCTTCCTACACGGCGACCTATCCATTCCTATTCTCCGGAAGCATGGAAGAAAATGAGCGAAGCGGAGAAGAAGGCAGCGTACAAGAAAGAAAAGCGAGACAAAGCTCGAGTTGCCAAGAAAGACCGGAAGAAGGCTGTGATAGGAAAGAAGATAGTCACCAAGATTTTGGACAACATGATCTTTCCCAAGATTGTTCCATGTGAAGAAATTGATCTGCAACTCAACGTGTCCATTGACGACGACGATGGATGGTCCTGGGCACAGTCCTATGTGGATCAATACACACAAGAACAATTCTTGGCAGACGTCGTGCCGGCCGTTCCGGCGCATATGGTCATGGATGATAACTGGATTCCGTCTATGCCGTGTACGACTTCTCACAGAAACGTACATCGGGAAAAGAATCATGCAGGAGGATCATGCTTCAATGCCATGGTCACTCGACCCGTCACACGCAAGGAGATGGTCAACAACCCCAAGGCCATGGAAGCTTTCATGAAAGAATGGAAGGGATTGTGGGACCAAGAGGTGTTTGATTTCTCAACTACGCGTGAATATGACGACGTCGTCGCTGAGGCAAAGAAGAAAGGTGAGAAAGTACATATGGCGCGAGTACATGGACTGATATACGAGAAGAACTATCAGCTCAAAGAGGACGATCCTGCCAGGAAGTTCAAAGGGCGAGGTGTACTACTCGGTGATCAGGTCAAAGATCAAAATATGGAAGCCGCGTTGTTTCAGGATTTGGGGAATTCCCCGGCTACGTTTGACGCCTCACGGTGGGCAGATTATTACGGATGCCTTCCTGGCAACGATGTCCAGATGGCGGATGCTATCCAAGCATACATTCAGGCGAGACTATCGGGCACTCCATGTTGGGTTGAACTGCCTGATGAAGCCTGGCATCCATCTGCGAAAAGGCATAAATTCCGTAGACCTGTGTGTCGCCTGATCAAAGCCCTATATGGACATCCTGATGCAGGAACCATGTGGGAACAACATTGCCATACCGCGGTACAGAAAGTAGGATTCAAGCCGATTGGCGACGAATGGCCATCATTGTATTTCCACCCGCAGATGAAGCTCTTACTTGTCATCTACGTGGATGATCTCAAGATGGCAGGGCCCAAAGAGAACCTGCCCAAGGGTTGGGACATGCTGCGCCAAGAACTTCGATTGGAAGAAGAAACGCCACTAGGTTTGTATCTGGGTTGTCGCATCTCCAAGGGCGAGGCAACGTTGCATGACAAAACGAAGGTGCAGACCGTTACCTACGACATGGAGACGTACCTGGACATGACAGTCAAGAAGTACTGCGACGTGACTGGGTTCGATCCGACAAAATTCAAGACGGTACCATCGCCGAGTCCGGCTGAGGAGACTAAGAATCACCCAGCTCGCGCTCCGGCACAGTCAGGTAAAAGCCATCGATGCACGTGGTGTGGACACACCATGCCTGTTGATAAGGATGGTCGGCTTGTTCCGCCTCCACCTATTCCCAAGGCGCCAGAGGAAGAGGAGATCAACGAGGCTAATCGCGGTGCACTTGCTCCGCAGGCAGCAAGCATTCTCATGAAATTGCTTTATGCCGCGCGCATTTGCCGCTTTGATCTTCTGCGCAGTATCAACAATCTCGCACGCAAGATCACGAAATGGACCAAGAAGGAGGATGCTCTTCTTCATCATCTCATGGCCTATGTGCACCAGTCCAAACATCACATGATGATTGGATGGGTCGGGAACTCCTTGGAGGACTCGTCCATCGGGCTGTTTGCAGATGCGGACTATGCAGGTTGTGGAGAAAGTTTGAAATCTACCTCCGGTGCTCACTTGCACATTCAAGGTTCTCACACAAGATTTCCCTTGGCGGGACTTAGCAAAAGGCAGGGGTGCTTGAGTCATTCCACACCTGAGGCCGAGATTGTCGCGGCCGACTTTGCCATGTCACGTCTTGGATTGCCTGCTATCACGTTGTGGCAGCAGCTTGGGGGGCAAGACCCCAACTTCGTCTTCTACGACGACAACCAGACCATGATCGGGGTGATTCGCACGGGCAAGAATCCGACTATGCGTCATTTGGAACGTACCCACGGCATCTGCATTGGATGGATGCATTCTATCTTTCAGGAAGGTTACGTTTCTCTTGCCTATGAGGTCACTGCCAAGATGTCAGCGGACATACACACCAAGTCGTTCAAGGATTCTGTGTCCTGGACACATGCGTGTCAGCTCATCAACATTTTTCCGCCGGCCCTCATTGGCTCCCAAGAGATTATGGATCTGATGCGCCCTACTCATACACAAAGCACGGATGAGAAGGGCCAACAGCATTACTCGTTCAAGAGCGAGGTGCCTTGTTTTCCTTACACGCAGACGCCGATCCTCCCTCAGGTGTTGTATCGCGCTGGATTGTCGAGTAAGGAAGGCTTGCAAGAACATGACAGTGTGGACCCCATCCTGGTTGTCAAGTTCCCGCGCATGCTGCGGGGGCCGCCTTCCGCGTTGCCGCCTGGTCGCTACCTTCGGTCGACTTGGATTCTTCGTGAAGGGCAGTGGCACCAAATGGAGGACCGTGCTGCTATCCTTGATCAACCGGGCAAGTTCGACCGCTATGTGGAGCGTGCTGTGTTTCAGTACCATCCGGTACGGGGGCATTTGCGCCCAGCCGCTATTGCGGACGTCCTTGCGCCGCCGTTTTTGCCTCCTCCTGAACCGCCTTTGGGCCAGTCTTATGTGCGCGCCCTGCCCGCCAAATGGCGAGCGGTGGTTGTCACACTGGCGCGTGCCATCCATGGGGGGTACCAGGGCTTTACATTACCTCTTTGTTTCAACGGCCAGTCCAAAAGTCAAGCCTCCCAATTCGGCTATGACCAATGGTCGTCAGTGTACGAGGATGTATGGCATGATGCGGCTGAACAGAAAAGGGAATATCAAGGATATGATGGAGCAATTGTGCCTCACGTGGTCAATTTCGCCGAAAACAAACCCAAGGAGGGCCTGGTGATCCAATTCCTCGACCACGATGGAGGGTTGGTCCATACTTACAAGAATCCTTACAGCCGTTGGAAATACCGTATCACTATCAAAGATGCTCCAAAGGCAGTGACGGTGTGGACATTGGTAGGAGTCGATGAGGAGAACTGGTGGAATGAGTATGCTCCTGGCAAGGACTGCATTGCGCAGCATGCTCCCGATTCTCACTACGACCCTGGGTTGCAAGTGAATGTTCTGAGTATGGGGCGAGAAGTTGACGACGCCATGTGTGCCTACCTCTTCGATGTGGTGGAAGCAAGGAAAAACAACCCTAACTCCGCGATCTTCATTGGCGCGGGGGTGTTGGGCAAGAATTCGTGGCTGAGTCGGAAAATCGCTGACAACCCTGAAAGGGCCAAATTGCGGACAGACTACCCATGGGGGGAGGTCGTCCAAAGAATTGCGCGCAGAGCGGCATCATGGGGGTTCCAAATCATCATCGAAGTACCTCCTCGAGTACAAGTCCAGGAAACCAAGCAGTACAAGGGACTTCAGGAAGATGCCATGTGGAAGAGCATCAAGATCCAAGGATGCACTCACGGGCAACGTTATATCTTTCGGGATCCTGTATCTCCCGGAACCGCCGTTGAGCTCGGCTACTGCAAGGATGAATGGGAGTACATTGCCGCAAACGTCGCGTTGCATCCTAAGTCGTCTGACGTGTGCTCGTCCAAACATTTGCACATGACCGATTCGGACGCTAAGGATCGATCTGATAAATGCGAGTTGACTAGCCAAATCTCCAGGAGATTGCTTAAAGCCTTGAAATTTCAGGCAACGGGCGATGGGAGATTGGTAGCAATGCCGTCGAAGGCTGGTGGACGAAAGCCTGACCGCATGATTGTTGACCTCTGTGGCTTGGGCAATGGCTACGCCGTGCCTAAGTCCACTAAGGGATGCGCTCGCATAACTTGCAAGGAGCTAATTGGCTCTAAGGCCGATGAGGACAGCCTTATCGGTGCGATGAAGGATGCGTGCCGGAATGACCTGCGCACACCTGTGCTATTCGTGGCATCGCTTTTGCGATCAGGTGTTGGTCCTGGAAGTAGTGAAGGGGCTTGCGTGGGGGGTGAGAAACGTTCCGGTGGGAAGTACAAGGTTTTCAGAAGTGTCTTGAAATCTCTCAAACGCCTGCTGAAGAAGTGTGCGGAATTTTCCGACGTCTATTTTTCGCTTGACATGCCTTCTTCATGTTCATGTTGGTCTTGGCCAGAGTTGCATGCTCTTGTTTCAAGTGGCAAGGTGACGAAGGTTAAGATTGATGACCATGTTGGTGCTGGTGGCGATGGTGGTGGACGCAGGATCATGTTCTCTAACATGCCTGAAGCGGATCGTTTGATGGTGAGAATGGATGATTGCTTGGACCATGAATCGAAGAGCAGTTTGTCGCAGCGCATTGATGTGTCATGGCGGTCGATTGCGAGGAATGTTCGCAGCCTTGTTCGAGCTCATGTCAGTGTCAGTCATGATGCACATGAATCTGAGGACATTGCATGGCAGCAACGTCAGTGTATAGACGCTGATGAAGGGGCTATAACACAGCCCCAACTAAGGAACAACTAAGGTCTGACCCGACGGATCGGGGAAGGGTGCCTCTTACAGAGCACCCGGAACCGTGAAGTCGATAGGGTGTAGGTACTTCTCTCCTACGGAGGAAGGACCGAATCCCGAGCCATGGGTGAAAGCTACAATGCCTACGAGCTGGCCTTCGAAGGAGTGGACCATGAAGAAGTTTTCCCTTCTGGTGGGATGATGCGGACGTTCCTGAAGTTCCACAAGTTTCTGCAGATGTATTCTGAGGACTCGTCGCAGAGCGTTTCGCTCCCACCAAAGATTACGAAAGACAAAGTGGTCGACAATGATCTCATTCGCACATGGGCAGCTTTCAAAGCACCTCCTTTGGTCTTGCTGTTCACGTGTGCAAATCTGTCGCCAGGAGGGGATCTTTCCATTCGAGTCCGAGAAATCCTCAAGGCTTGCTTATTTGCCGCCCCGGAGGAGTACATGGACAAACCCTATGGGGAGATCCTCGCCATGGTCATCAAGTTTGGTGGAGGTCTCAAACACATTGTTGCTGACTACGGAGGGAAGTTTCATGCCATCACAAGATTCATGGTGGATGAGGAAGTGATCCGCGATGATGCAAAGTTGGCTGTGGTTGAACTGGAACATGAAAGAAAACAAGTTCGGTTCGACTTGAACACTGCAACCAGGAACATCGTCAATGCGGACGTGTACTACAATCTCGCCGTTCTCATCAATTCCGTGGAGACGCCCTATCAGGCCGTGACAGACACGAGAATTCAACAATGGTATACGGTGAATCAGGACTACTACCACAAGTTGCCTATGTCAGGCAGAGCACCTGACCAATCCGACCTGTTGGGAGAGCCTACGTTATGTAGGGTGTGCAAGCTGATGTACATGTTCGCAAAGCACACTGGGTATGGGCTTCGGACCTACAACCAGGAATGTGCAGCGGGCAACGATGGCGCTACGCCAATCAACGTTCACCAGCTGGCTTTGATGATGCGCACATTGCCTCAAGGCATGGGACATCCGCTCGCCTTTGCGATGAACTCACTCCAGGCGTTCAGTGTTTGTCTCCACGTGCTTCATTCCTATGTATCATGGATTGATCCACAAACTGGACTCCCGCACTATCGATGGTCTAATGACGTGCTCCCCGATTCCGACTACACCACGTATGCTTTCCTCAAGTACCATGTGGATGCCGTATGTGCAGCTCAGGACAAGAACGGTTTCCAATTGCCGGATGCGTTCCGTGGCTACACCTGGAATCAATGCGGAGTTGAATCTGGGTACGTGGTCGACTGCTCTACCAAACGCGCCACATTGGGCATATGGGAAGCGGAATTCCAACAGATGAGGGCACCAAGTCCGCTTATGCAAGATGATGGCCTGTTTCCGCCCAACCTTCAACGGCATCCTAGCTGGGTATACTCAACGGGGAGAGTTGCGATGCCTACGGCAAGCAACCTCGAACCGGAAGGAATCGTGCACCCTGAGCATGGAAGAACGCCGGAACAATCGCAAGGATCCGCTGCCGGACCTCGAGCCACCCCTAGCCACGGACCAAAGAGGGCAAGGACGGACGAGGCAACGGCATCGGCGTCGTCATCTTCTGCGGCACCTCCTCCACAACAACCGCCTTCGCAACCGGAAGAGGAACCATCGCAACCGACATGGGAGGAAGCTCCAATCCCTGCTGGCGCTCAGGAAAGTTGGTACCATTATGTCAACATCGATGAGAAGGGCTGTCGTTCGATCTTGCTGACGACGACCCGTGATCACGACGAGTACCCACCTGCCATTGATGAGACGCCAAAGTTTGTGGCCAACCACGACGTGGGGACCACACCGATTCAGCATTACGTCAGAAGATTGGTGACCTATTTGGCAAGGATTCGTTCCGTCTCACAAAATGATGACAAGGGTCTCAACCTGAAGGTCTACGTGAAGCTGAGTACAAAGGTGTGGCTACGGATGTATTCACGGCTGTACCATGCATTGGCATTGGTATCATGCGTGCATCTTCCTTCTCCTCCAATGCTTACCTCGGCAGTGATGATCGAGGCAGATCGCGATCTTGTCGACAACGATGACATTCCGGAAGAAGCAAGGATCAACACCATGAACACGCTGAACGGATTTCGCAATAGTTTGGGTATGGGTGGCAAACCTGATGCCGCGACTATGCGCTCTCAATGCACAATCCTCGTCCAGGACTTTGACATGGTTGCAAGGACCAGGGGATCAACGCACACGTTGAGAGAGAACCTCGGCATGCATGGGTGGAGCGAGATCTACATTGTGAGCCCGTCGATCACCACAGGTGCCAACTACAACTTCCAAGTCACAAAAGGATCGTTGGAATCTGTGAATGCGACATTGGATGGCTTGACTGAAGAGCAGCTTGCAACCGTCACACTGCATTACCATCTGTCTCTCCAGGCAATCCTCATCGAGAACATGTCTTTTCCGATGAGTGAAGTCGGAGACGGAGCAGCGATCCGTACTGACTTGCAGCGACAGCTCAAGGTGACGTACGTTGACCCTATCATTGCAGCAGGGAAGCGTACCACGCGCCCTCCAATTGTCAACATCAACCACGACTTACGGTTCGTTGGAGCAGCTAGCAATTACCTTCAGCACAAAGCTTCTCTGTTCAACGGTTTCCACGCGCTGGGAATGTATATTGAACTGGAGTTGCGAGCCCGAGCATGCGTGGTGATTCATGGATCTTCGTTTTGGTCAAGAATGTACAGCCAGATGAAGCATGCGTCATCAGGCGTGCATACACTGTCAGCCGAAAAGGTGCCAGCACCGGACTCTCGGGTCAGGTTCAAATTGGGCTACGCTATCTATGAGAAGCAGCTGTTCTGCGAGAAGATGGTATCCACGTGCTTCGTTGAGGCATCGAGAATCCGATCATGGGACGAAACTGTCCGCGCCGACACAGTCGCTCACCCGTCGCTTGTCGAGATTTGGGAGGACAAGAGTGAAGTCAAGACGTCCACCAAGATTTCGCAGACATGGTTCACGGGAGAACAACAGCAACAGATCAGGTCGGGTGCCCAGGGTGACACGGTCGCTGAATCGTCCGCAGTCACCTGGCAGGACTTTGACATCGCCATGACCGTCCCCGAAGCCTATTACGACAACAGGCACTACTGGTTCCGGATCGACACCTATGCGACCCCGAACACCGGCTATGTCAAAGGGAGAACGTTCTATTGCCCTGGATGTGACGCAATGAAGTTGGCTGAGTGCTACGCACAGGCCTTCTTCAAGCCGACTGGAAACGGGTATCCTGGACACTGCATTGGGTGCGCGCATACTTCAGCCTTGAAGATGCAGCATCAAGTCGGCTCCTTCAATGACTTAGTCGCGTCCCAGAAGTACACCTTGGCTTGCGCAAAGCACCTTTATGACCTGAGGCTTCAATTTGTGGACCCTCGCATGGACATCAAGGAGTTCCTCAAAGCTTGTGCGGAAGTGGTCTACGAAGACATTGGCAAGACGGTTTCTCACTACGGTGGTCTCCGAATCACAGCCAGTCAGGCCATCGAGTACGCGGCATGGGGAAAGGCCAAACAGTTGGCATGGGACAGAGGATACGATTCCGAAGGCAAGACATGCTACATCTGCTACTACGATGCCGGGAACTGCGCTTATGCTGGTTTCATGAGAATGCTTTTGACTCCGGAGGAGCGCCAAGAATGCTACAGAGGGTCAGCCTTGCCCAAGGAGGAACTCCTGGGTGACACGGTGGAGCTGGCACTCGGGCTTCTTACAATTGCAATGAGACACCCAAGTCATTTTCCAAATTGGGGTGGCCTTGAGGGGGCAAATGCGTGCGTGAGGGGGATCGAAAGATCATTCTTCCGCTACGCGTCGGCCGAAGCTATCGAGCTGATCACGGTTGACTCCCCGCGCAAGAGGACACCGCCCAAGAAGAATGAAGCAGTCGCTGAGATCGTCAACAACATGTCCGCTGACCTCGTGATTGATTTCACAGTGATCGTCGATGGCGATATCTACCCTGTAGAGATTGCAAGGACCGACGAGACACAGGCCGCTGACAACGTCACGGACGATCCAGGGTTCTCTGTTGCTCCACCAATACCTGCACAGGATGTAGATGTGGATGCACAACCCGAAGAAGAACAAGGTGCAGAAGACCCTGATCCCAGGCAGATGATTCGTGAAGGATTTGTCGCACAGCTTCAGGACTATGTGGGAGTACTCGCTCAGGGCGAAATGTCGGTCGGAAGCGATAGACTCACGTTCTGTATCGCTTGTGGCAGTGATCAACACCATCTGTCCAATTGCACGGAAAATGCTGCGACCCGGGATCTGGTACTTCGAGGCATCCAGATCATCAAGGAAAGCCTTCTTCGATATCCACGTCGAGTACCTCCACAAGAGGCTGAGCCAATGGACGTTGACACCACAGACCATGTGAGTGTTGCATCCTCGGACCGACGACCCAAGGCCAAAGCCCGACCGCGACGCGGAGGCGAAGCCGTACGGAGTGATGTGGTCTTGATCCGTTACGAGAACAAACACAATCTCTGCACGGATGTGGAGAACCGTCGGGGCCTACATGATGCCTGTGGAGTGCCGCTGCAGGACATGGGACCAGAGAATAGCCAGCGGGTGGTGGACCTCATTGAGCAGCTTTCGGACCATCGCGACCGACGCCTACCTCAACGAGGAGACCGTCCTAGCTTTGAATATGATGATACTATTCAGGGCTACACCAATGCAGGCTACGAATGCATCGGCGGCGGAAGGCCAATCCGATGCGGGATTCTCGACCTGATCCCAACCAAGGGTGCAAGCTTCATCCACAATCGATGGGACATCGTGAACGAAGTTGTCCTTCGCAACATCACCCATCATCGAAGAAGGAACGCGGATTGGGCGCTATCATGCATTCAATCTGACCTGCGTCACAGAATCGCCAGGCGCCCAGGCTCGGAATGGCTTGACAACAGGTGCCAAGTGGCATTCAGCAGCGTCATTCGATGTGATGAAGGAGGGTGGGTGCTGATCGAGGATTTGGTGAGGCATGAGCAACTATGGACCCATGACAGCAGACGCATCACCGAAGCGGTCTCAAGGACCGATGATCAACAGAGGAAGAGAGTGTACAATGAAAGACTTCAGCTATTGTTCCAAGGGAACATGCTCGCGGCCACAAGACGCCACAAGGCCAAGATTCGGTTGCAGTTCCTGGGAGTGAGAGTGAAAGACCCCGGCGTGGAGACTCTTGGATCCGCAGGCTCGAACATGTTGGTATCGATTCCTGACCAGATCACAGAGATCCAGAACAATGATCGTTGCCGGCACAGCCAGAGGTACCTGAACGTTTGCAACGGCTGGGTGAAGCCATGGGCAGTTCGGGCTACGAGTGGTCACTCTGCGCACTCCGATCCCCAGAACAATTTGCTTCAGTTGGACAAGAACAGGTTCGCAATATCTCCATCCATGACCCTCTTGCAACGTCTTGGAGGCGCGTTCCACGCTACGGCATGCCGCAACCTGGATTCCATTGTCACGCAAGGCATCATGCCTGGTTCGGAGGACCCCGACGAGGACTTCGACCATAGGCGCCAATTTCGAGGCAACCAGGGCGGCAGACTCCACAGCTATTGGGGGGTATTCGCACCGTTCGATCACGGGAATGCGACGACCAAGATGCGGGTACATGGACGAGATGCCAAGCACATGCCGCTGGCGGTCCTCCATGTCCCATCGCAGGACCTTGCACGAGAAGATGGACGTATCACAGACAGCGGCATCATGATCGTTGGCCGAACGATACCGTTCCAGTTCGTCAAGGAGGTATGGTTTTGCGTCCCGAATCCTCAAGATACACACTCTTTCGCCCTGGTGGAAAAGATCTACGATGAACGGTTGGAGAAAGAGATGGTGTTGGACTACAATGCATCACCTTTGCTCCCTGAGTTCGAGAGATACCGAACACCAAGCAAGATCATGGAATTGCTTTGCGAGATGCCTCCTGGACCCCACGACACCAGCAAGGAGCAGATCATTCGAGACCTTACGACTGTCCTGGAGTCCCACAGGGAGAACACGGTTCGGCATCACTACATGGACAAAGGGATCAAGTTTGTCATCAAGAATTGGCGACCCGAAGACCTACGCAGAGACGAGGACGGAAGGAGAATGAGGGTGTGCCCGGCATGCTACAACATCGTTCCAGCATGCTTCTCCCGATGCACGTCCTGCTGGTCACAATTCGTTTCTTGCGGATATTACCAAGGTTCTCCACAACGGGAGACTCCTACTGAGATCCCCAGTGACTTCATTGCTCAGACAATGGAAGCGGCGGCAGCAGCAGTGCCTGAGGCGACCGTCGAGGAGCAGGAAGCCATGGAGGTAGAGACCGTTGCGGAACCTGAGGAAATCCCAGAGCCATCTGTCATCGCGGAAGACGACCCAGAACAGGAACCTGATGAAGAAATGGACACAGAGCCAGGAGAGGACTTTGATGACGCAGTACCAGATGCAGTTGCACAGGAACGACGTCCCGTCCTCATCGCCGGCCAGTCTTTGAACATCGATCCTGAACTACAACTCGCACGTACCGCCATGCAGCCATCCTACTACTCAGGAAAGCGAAATGCCCATTGCATCGACGCCAACATGGCCGCTCTTTCGTATATGGCATTCGTGGTATGCAGAACCATCTACAAGGCTTGGTCAGGATTCGCGAAGTGGGCTACTATGCCGTTGTTCCAGATGAAGGAGAATTTCGCACTTGGCCAACGCTATGATGTGCTCGGAAAGTGGGGATCTTTGGCTGTAGTGGACAGAGAGACGGGTGTGAGCAGGGATGTGACTGACGAGGAGATCATTCGCTTTGCCAAGGAGCCTGAGAACCTCAAGCAGTACGATCCCAACGGGACTTACACTTTGAAGCGCTTCCGGACGAATCAGATGCTTTCGTTGCTTACACGGGGAGCCAACATGATGGGAATTGGCAGGGACAACTTCAACCCTACTACGTACTTGAAGAGCAACAGGGATGAAGATGTGAAGGCTATGCACTTCTGTTGCCTGAACGTCCTGTGCGAGGTGATTCCGATGGTGACAGGACACCAACAATTCTCAGTGCTACGACCAACGCCAACTGGACCGGTGGACTTCCTGTACATCGACCCTGTCGGTATCCTGCTGACTCATGCCGATCATTCAGTCCAGACCATTGGATTGCTGGTGGACCACAATGTGCAAATGCCTGCGCATTTCATGGACAGATTGGTCAGATCCAAGGCTGAGAGACAGCAAAATCCGACAACCAAACGTACTGAAGCCCTACATCACATCTCGGCCGCTGACTATCTCCCTCCAGGTGGTACTTCCATCCTGGACACGCCTGTCACTACGGAGGAACGTGCAAGCGCTTCTTCGGCCAAGGGACCTTCAAAAGGGCGTGAGAGAACCGGAGGTGAGCAGCATGGAGGCTGGAACTCCAACTCCTACTACGACTACACCGCCGGCAAAGGCCGAAACAAAGGCAAGGACAAAGGAAAGCAAAGGGAACAGTATCCAGAGGAAAACCTCCGGCCCTGGGACCGCGATCCTGCGACCACGCGAAGATGGAGATGAATCAACGCTTGGTCTTCCTCGCCTATCAGTTCGTGACCTCTGAGCTTCGCCCATGGAATGCCATCGCGAATGCTTCTTTCTTCGGTGACGCCTGATTCGTTTGCCATTTCAGGGGATCGTTACTGACGTAGATGAGTGTCACAACGTTTCTAATTGGGATGCAAAGCTCTGATTTTCAATGTCAACGTTGCGGCGGAACATTTTCTGTTGTCCTATCGTGCCATCTTCCGGGTGAGCAGCGTCGGAGACGCAACTCATGGGGGGTGCGAACGGACTGCGATGCCTTGTCAAGTTCTAAGGTGTCACTATAAGAGCTGTGAGCAAGACCATGTAAAGTGCAAGGGAAGGGGGCACGCTACGCGTCCCTCGACCCTAAGGGGGCACGCTACGCGTCCCTCGACTCTAGGAGTAAGCTTGTGGACGTGCTGCGCACACCGCATCGCTTCTCCTTACCTTTCTATGTGACCGCCCACGCAACGTTTGGCTCAAGGCTCAAGTCAATGCCCATAGCTAAGTGCTATATGTGTCTTCTATCCTGAGCAATCAGAGCTATCCCGTGCACAGACGAACCGCCGCCGGCAGCGAGTGCAAAAGGAACGGCCGCCGGTTCTGCCTGCATAGGATTGCACGTGTGGAAGTGTGAGAGAGACAGGGTCCAGTCTGTGGAGAGTGCAAGCCAGCCACACCTACATTCATTACAGCTCTGGTGGGGAGAGCAGCAATACAATCGAGATCAAATCCCCACGCATGTGTGTTTGTGTGCATAAGTATATATAAGTTGTTGTGTGTAAATGTTTCTCCGTGTGCTTCTGTCTGTGTGTTGTGTGTCGTGTGCTTTGTGTTTTGTGTTATATGTGCTATGTGGTGTAGCTGACAAATGTACACATGCTAAGCTACATGTGCCTTATGCCAAGATAGTGTCTGTGTCGTGTGTGTGTGTGTGTGTGTGTGGTTGTGGTGTGTTGTGTGTCGATGTCGTTGTGGGTGGGCGGTGAGTGAGTGTGAGTGTGAGTGTGTGTGTGTGTGTTGGTTCGGGCTTCAGGGTTTGCGGTTTAGGGTGTAACTTGGCAGCTTAGCTGGAGACGGGTGTGTGTTGGTTCGGGCTTCAGGGTTTGCGGTTTAGGGTGTAACTTGGCAGCTTAGCTTGAGACGGGTGTGTGTTGGTTCGGGCTTCAGGGTTTGCGGTTTAGGGTGTAACTTGGCAGCTTAGCTTGAGACGGGTGTGTGTTGGTTCGGGCTTCAGGGTTTGCGGTTTAGGGTGTAACTTGGCAGCTTAGCTTGAGACGGGTGTGTGTTGGTTCGGGCTTCAGGGTTTGCGGTTTCGGGTGTAACTTGGCAGCTTAGCTTGAGACGGGACTCGGGGTGGAGAAGTTCCCTAAACCCCTAAACCCTAAACCCCTAAACCCCTAAACCCCTAAATCCCTAAACCTAAACCCTAAACTTCCACCAAGTCGAACATTCGGTCCTTCCCACATTTTCGCACAGCTCCCCAACAGTGTAGCACACTTCTCCAAGCCGAGGAATGCTCAGGCCCTCTTGGCCTCGATCTTGTGAAATTGCACATGTAAAGCCATTCTGTATCTTGTTGCAACCTTGATAAGAGCAGAACCGGGGCCATTCCCCTTGACCGATGCCTGTGTGAGCTCCTGTACTCGTCTCTGCTGGTCCTCTCCACTGAAGCACCATAAAAGTCGTGGCGAAACATGCCGAGCCAGAATGCCGCAGTGCTGAGCAAAATGCGACTTCTCGGTGACGTTGAAGAGCTTTTGAGGCTCATCTTGAAAGTGCCCTTGCAGCTGGTGCTGCAGCATGAGAACTCCATCGATAGAGGTCTCGAATACCGAAGCATCTCTCGAGGGCAGTGCAAAAAGCTCACGGTGATCAGTCAAAAGCTGCTCTGCATTAGCATTCAGTTTAAGGAGGAGGTGGATCTTACGATGTATCTCCAATGCTGGGTTCATCTTGGCCGCCCAGATGTTGAAAATCGGACGACTGAGATGTCGTACTTCAGCCCCCTTGCCTCGTAATTTGGGAGATCCTTTTTTTCTAAGGATCATGCTTAACCTGTTCAGGTATCTGAAGCGACATGGAACAGCCAAATCTGAGTACTGTTGC
This sequence comes from Symbiodinium sp. CCMP2592, assembly GCA_905221615.1. Lineage (NCBI taxonomy): Eukaryota > Dinophyceae > Suessiales > Symbiodiniaceae > Symbiodinium > Symbiodinium sp. CCMP2592. Next base: position 312,347 of record CAJNDT010006063.1, read on the forward strand.
TGCAAAAGCTTCCAAAAGGACTGCATGTTTTCCTCTGGGGTCCCAGGAAGGATGTAAAAAACGAGCATGAAGATGATGCTGGCATATAAAAACTGGTCTAGGCCGAGGTATTTTATGTGAAGCCAGTCAAACGCCACGGTCCAACAGCTCGTTCCAGGAAGTTGCAGCAAATGGCAGGATGATTTGCCAGACCACAATCGCCATTCGGAGGCTTTCCAAGACGTGGCTCGCCAAGCCGCAGAAGTTCGGAAGTCTTGCCAGCTGCAAGGGCCGACCTTCGTGCTCCGGCACAGAGCACATGGCCCCGAAGCCAATGTACTTCTTGGGAGGTCAAGGACCGATGCATAATAATCAAGATCGCCTTGCAAAGAGAAAAGGAAAGCGAAATGTCCTCCCATCAAAGGTTGTCCAGCTTTGCGAGCTTCCTGACTCCCTGCCGGGTACCTGATCTGTCTGGGTATATATGTCGGGGTTTATATATATCTAGGCTTTTAAACAAATAGGGGAGGTCAACCCTAAACACTAAACCCTAAACCCCTAAACCCTAAACCGTGCTAGGCTCTCGAGCAAAGAAACACAAGATTGACAATGCCATCCAAGATACTGCTTATCCGAAAAATCAGCTGATGGCCAAAAACCTTCCCAGAGGATTTGAAATGACCAAGCCAGCACTGCCAAGAACTTGTGAGCGGTGCCATTCATGTCATTCGACATGACTCTCAGCTTTTCCCAAAATCCACCCATGTAAAACAGTAGCTCTTTCACAGAGCCAAGACCCAAAAGGCTCATGAAACTCAGGTCGGTCAACTGCTGGCACCAAGCTTTCCCCAACCCAGTGATTGGAACAGCATCGCCGTGAACACCCAGGGGTATGCAAAGCCGCTGATAATTCGGCCGAGCGAGGAGTGGGCTTGACTCCAGTGCAGGATGGCCCTTCACTGAGCGCCAAAACTGCTCGGCTCGGCTATCCGACGGCTTCACAACCTTAACCCAAACAGCTGGGAAAGTGTCATAAATGGATGCCAACAGCTCGTGTGGCATGAGCACCGGAAGTGTATCCAGACCCGCCTTGGTCGGTACCTTATGAAGAACCGCAGGTGGCACCTTGATGCTCGGGGCCAGTTGCCTTGTCAAGTCGGCCCAACACTTGTTCGGATACAGGCCACTGGCCCCCAATTTGGCCAAAGTTTCCAGCTCTCCAGGCATGTCGCCGGTCTCTCTGGCCCTCGCTGCATCCCTGCATGACAAAGCCGCTATTTTTTGCACTTGTTGCGGCGACATTGATCCCCACAGGCATTCTTCCACCAAGTAGGCAGCAAGATCAGAGGTTTGGGTTTTTTCCTCTCTGCTTTTTTGCAGTCGTTGCCTCAGCCCACCTTTTCGCTTCTTCGCCGGAGGTTCAGCCATGAGAAATGAACAATCTAGGATCGTTGGAGATGAATATGCTCAGGGTCTGTCGCAAGAGAGTGTATTTTTAGATAAAAAAAACCTATGTACCATGAGAGTCTACCATGAGAGTCTACCATGAGAGTCTACCATGAGAGTCTACCATGAGAGACTGTATACCATGAGAGTTTACCAATAGAGAGTGTACCATGAGAGTCTACCTTGAGAGACTTTACCATGAGGGTATACCATGAAACACTGTGTGACATAAGAGTATACCATGAAGGACTTTCATGTAAAAGGTCATATAACATGAGAGTCCAGCATGACATGGTACTCAGCCCGAAACCCTAAACCCCTAAGCCCTAAACCTCTAAACCCTAACTCCCAAACCCATCGTTCTGGCTAATATGTCTACACACTGCCAGGGCCTTCGGAATGTTATCCAAGGAGACACCTAAGACCTATCGAGGAGTGCGATCACAATCTGGGCTTGCTTATCTGGAATGTGTAGCGATGTTGTTTTCATCTAGTGTCTGAGTCCCCTTGAGGGAGCAGACTTGAGCATTCATGTTCAAGTGATTCGATGCATCTTGTAATTTGGGGAATGCTTATACAGGTCGCTGTTGTAGAGGTTGTTCAAGCCTTTTAGGCGCTCAGGTTCAGGGTTTAGGGCGGAGGTGCATGGTTTGAAATTTCGGGGATTGGGGTATCCGGGCTTCCAGGGTTTAAGATTGAGGCTGCATGGCCGAAACAAGGGCGGTGGTCTATTGTCTATATGGGATTGGGTTTGGGGATAGAGTTTTGGGTTGAGGCTTCATGGTTTAGAATCGTGTGGGATTGCTGTTGGAACGTCCAGGCTTTGGGGTCCATGGGTTCGTGGTCTTATGTGGGTGTATACATGGGTTTGATAGTTTGGTTAGGGTGAGGCTGTTCGTGGTTTGATGCGGGTGGGGAGGGTTTAGGGATGGAAATTGCAACATCCAGGGTGTGCAGTTCAAACTTTGTGAGATTTATGGGTTTTGGGCTCAAGGGTTTGGGGTCTATATAGGTTTTTTTAGGTTTGGTCCTTAGGGCTTATAGGTATGTATATCTATTCATAGGGTTATTCAAGACATAGTGCTCAAGGCCTAGGTTTTAGGTTTCGAAGCTTAGGCTTCATAGACCTTCGGGTATAATTTCTATGGACCAGGTCACCAGACAATGGGTTTGAGGCTTAGGGTGCTTTTTGGAGCTCGGGTTTGTGTGCAAGTTTCGGTCGGTGGGTGAGGTTTGTATCCGGGATTTGGGATTCGAGCTTTTGTATAGTTCCTACATACAGGGCTGGGGCAACTTAGGAAAGGGACAAAAGGTTCAGGCACGGGTGCACTTCCAGAAAGATGTTTCAAAGCTTGCAGGCAGGGAAGAATTGGAAGCAGGGTTCAGGACATGGTTAGTAGCTGGGTGTGGTTGAAAGGGTTGGAGCTATACGGGTGGAGAGTTTGTGTCGGGACGTAGGGTTTGCAGGGTATCTTGTTCGGGATAGCAAAGTGTAAGGCTTAGGGTTTAAGGTTGTGTGTGGGCGGGTGGAGATTATTCCATGAAAGTATAATTAACTTTCATGGCATTATATAAGTTCGAAAAATAGCTCTCCACTCAAACTCTCATGGTATCGTTCTCTCAGAGAAGCTCTCTTGGAAGACCAAATTAGGGTTCTGGGTGGCTTGGGCTTGTATATGACATACTTACAGTTACATAAGACTCTATTTCTCAAACAAAAGCGCCATGGCGACGACATTTTTCATGTCTAGAGTCTAATGCTTCGGTTCGAGCGAGATTTCCTCGATGGGTGCACAGCATAGCTGCAAGCGGAGGCCAGAGCAAAGATCGAAAAACCTAGTCTATCGACACAGCTACGAAGATCCAAAAAATTAGTCTATCAACACAGCTATGGTTTATGCTGCTTCTATAACTCTTCACTCCTCCTGCTCCTGCCCAAAACAGCTTACAGCTACACGTAGCACCGGTGGTGTTGCATACACAGCTGTACAGGGGCCAGACAAAAGATCGAAAAAACTAGTCTATCAAAACAGAACAGCTATGAAGATCAAAAAAACTAGTCTATCAAGACACCTATGCTTTGTGCTACTTTATCTGTAACTGTTCTTCTTGCCCCACCAAAAAGCTGCTCGCAGCAACATCTAGCACAGGTCTTGTTGCAAAAAGCACATCGGCAGCACACACAGCATCTACAGCCGGTCAGCTCAAGCCGATCATGCGATGCTCATGAGAGCATGATCATCAGATCCTCTTGATGACATCTTAGACGTCTCAATTGATTTTGGCTTTCAAGGCCCCTTTGCTGCTCTCAACCAGAACATTGAACTGCTCCGTATGATCGGCCACCTTCAGGAGGAACTTGTCGAAATTCGGCTTGGTCAAGGCCTCGTCATCCGGGAGCTCGCGAAACTGCTTGATGTGGTCCAGCTTCACGATGAACTCCTGGCTGCCCTTGTGGTACTTGCGAAGGTTCTTCGTCGTATCATCATCCGCCCCCCACTTCTTCAAGATAATCATGGCATCCTTGGAGAGCTTCTGCTGGGCTTCCAAGGCCGTACGAAGCACTGCCTCGATGTTGGTGGGCACGGAGCCCCCCTTCGCGAACTTCTTGGTCTCATCGGTGGAGTGCTTCATCTTCCAGCCGATGCGAGAAAAGCACTCGGACAAGATCTTGGCCTGATCCTTGCTCACCTTGGCACTCGAAGAGAGCTCCTCCTCCTCCTCCTCCATGCACCCTGTCTTCTGGACTGCCTTGAGGGTCTGAAAGCTAAAGAACTTGACTCCTGGGACCGAGCTCTTAGCCTCGCAAATCTCGCCCCTCGAACTTGTCGTCGTTGTTGGCATAGAACATACCCTTGAATATGCTCTCGGGGTAGGAGATCTCGGAGCTCTTGGAGAAATTCTCGTTGTAAAGCTTCTTGTGCTCTTTAAAGCAAGCATCTTGCAAGTTCAAGTGGATCTTGCCTGACTTGTCCTTGGAAACGACATAACAACACAGAGCAAACCACGAAGAAACAACATTGGCAAACTGGGGTACATATATCCCAGTCGCCCTGACATTCGGCTGGTTTCGTAGCAAAGAATGCTATCGAGATGGTGTTACAGAACTAGAGAGTTTCCTTACATAGTGATGATCGTTCTCTGGTAGTTTTTCTTTTCGTGGTACCGCCAAACACATCGCGACGACATTTACTACTACAATACTCCTCCTCCTCCTCCTCCTCCTCCTTCTCCTCCTCCTCCTCCTCCTCCTCCTCCTCCTACTCCTACTCCTACTACTACTACTACTACTACTACTACTACTACTACTACTACTACTACTACTACTACTACTACTTCTACTACTACTACTACTACTACTACGACTACTACTTCTGCTACACTACTATTCTAGACTTCTTCTTTACTACTACTACTACTACTACTACTACTGCTACTACTACTACTACTACTACTACTACTACCACCACCACCACCACCACCACCACCACCACCACGGAGCAAATGGAGTAGTATACTGTATAATAGTAAATGTAGACCCATGCCCCTGGGATGCAAAGACCGTGCTCATAACATAATCTCGCAGCCAAGATTCTCTCTTGAACAGCTTGTTGATGATTTTCGACTTGAACTCCCGTGGGTGGGCTGCCTTGGCCGACTGGGTCTCCACCAAGTCCACCACGTAGGCAGGCAGGTCTTTCTTCATCTTCTGAAACTTGAGAGCAAAGCCCTTGTCTCTTGAGGTGCTTTCGTCACCCTCATCCTCCTCCTCCTCCCCCTCCATGTCGTCGTCGGCCTTCCCATCCTCGATGCACAAGGTAGCCGAGCTCTTCATTCGCTTGATGGAATCATTCATGCTCCCTTTCTTCGTGATGGCCTCATCCTCCTCCTCCTTGACCTTCTTGGTCTTCGTGGACTTAGCCGCCGCCGGCTTTTTCATGACTTTCATGGCCATCTTAGAAAGCACCATGCTTTCAAAAGGCACAACACACGGAACGACTAGCAAAGCTACTGCACCGATGCAGCTGGGCGAAAGCACTGCACAGCAAGCCAATGGAAGTTTAGTGGAAGTTTCCACCAAACTGCTACTAGCACTTTGGCGGTAGTTTGCTAGCAGTTCGAAAGCAGTTTGGGAAGCAGTTTAATAGCAGTTTCGGGGCTTTAGGCAGTATTCCCTGGTACATATATAAAAAGCATGCATAGAAACTGCTACTGGTAATCTTGGAAACTGCTAATGGACTGCTAATTGCCAGTGGAAGTTTAGTGGAAACTTCTACCAAACTGCTACACTAGCCAGTGGAAGTTTAGTGGAAACTTCTACCAAACTGCTACACCTGCTTGTGGAAGTTTACTCGAAATTTCTATTAAATTGCTACTGGCACCTAGAAACTTTACTTAAATTCCATAGCTTTTTGCTTCTGCTACATTATTGGAAACTTACCCTGGCCTGTATATTGGGTAGTGGAAACACACATCCGGGTCTGAGTCTGGGTTTGGGGTTTCGGGCTTTTGCTCGTTAGCGATAACATAGAGTTCTGCAAGTGAATGAGCCGATGTGTCTCAAGACTTTTCGGCTCAGTTGAAGTTTGGTATCAGGGACATTGCCATATAATGGCTCGCTCCGTGGTTGCCCTCGCTGGTCACTGTTTGGTGGCCGCGACTCTCGTTGAGAGTTGGCTTCCATGGTGGTCCTCGGGGAACCTCACCGAGCCGAGCTCTCCTCCATTGGGCGGACCGCCCCCAGGCGAACCGCTCAATGGACCCACTTCTTCCGGAACTATGTCAGTGTGGTGGAGCGAATGGAGTTTCAAGGTCCTCTTCGGGTGGGCCAACGTGTCGGTGTTCTCCACCCCTGAGCAGCTGGGGACCTTGGGAACCGATGGAGGTTGGGCTTTGTACTTCCTGGACAAAGCCGGTGTCCTTTGCTTTGGACGTTTCTGGCCGATCGCTGGCTGGACTACCCTTGCCGTGCTCCTGACCTTGGTGATAACCGCCCTAGCATGGTCGCTAAAGACATGTGAGAGATGCCTTTGCGGTGACTTCTGTTGCTGTCGGCGAGGGCGTGGTTCCCGAAGGGCTGGAGTGGATCCTGCTCTTCAACATCTTCCTGAGACTCCTGCCCCTCAGGCGTACGCTACCGTCTCGCTGGTCGGCCCTGGTGGATCCGCCTGGACACTGAGTACTACCAGAGACAAGTACGGGGTCGAGGTGCTGGGCGACGACCTCATGACTTGGTCCTTCGCTTTGATCAAGGCGCAATCCGTCTACAACCTGATTGGTCACAACGAACCCGAGTCGACCGGCATGGGTTGTGGATCAAGCCCGGTCAAGTCCTGGGTGTCACCGCCCGCAGTCTGAGGGAGAAGGTTGAGAGAGCCCCGCAGATTCACCTCTGTCGCACGGAAGACTGCCAACAGGAAGGAGATCTCCACTGCAAGGCTTATGCGGCCATAGATGCTGATGCAGTCATTGATCTGGGGGCTTACGGACGTTTGAACAGCTGGCGAGTACTTGTTCTCTGCTGGCGAGGAGCTCGGGCACTTCGGCGAGGTCTTGGACAATGCTGGCGCTGCTGCTCTTGCCGAAGATCTACTGAGGCGCCCCGCCAAATTCGAGACCACGGGGTGACTCGCCCTCTGGATCCTGATTCTGAATCGGAGGCCGAGGTCGTGTCCGACCCATGTGAAGCCGTTCTGGTAGGGCTGGAGCTCCAGGGGAAGCCTCGAGCTTTGGCTCCCGAGGGCTGTGAAGACAAGGCTGCAAGCGAGCCCACGCGGTCGCTCTCAGAGTCCGGCACCCCGGAGTTCGGGTCCTACGTAGGGCCCAATCTGCCGATGCCCAACGTGATACCGGATCCATCCGTGCTGTCCGTTTTTCTGACCAGGCCTCACCTGGCCTAGCCCCAGGAATGTAGGGATCGCCTCCGAGTACGAGCCTCCTTCAAAGAACGAGCGTTCGGCGCATCCTAAAGCGGGTGCGCCATTGCTCATTCGCATTCGCCCATTCTTTGGGACAGGAATGGCTACGAGCTGGTATCTGTTCCTTGGGGAAGTTGAGGGCATTGCGGAGGACAGCCGGCGTACCGAACGGGCAGCTGTGAAAATTCGCTCTTTGGGTTTAAGGCTCAGCCTACCGTGGCATTGCCTTGGCGATCCGCCCAGGACGGATTCTTCCAGTCGATATCCCAAAGCTTGGCTACAGGAGTTTCTCTACTCACCTCCTTCAGATCTGGAAGCCCGAGGCCTATCAGTTCAAGCAGTGCAGCTGGCCGCTCACGCCTGGGACTGGCTGCAGGACTGGGACGGTAAAAGGGTTAAAGGGGAAGGTGAACCACCCTCTAGTCTCCGCCCAGAGGATCTGAGGCGACTCCTGACGGACCCGCAAATGGTCCTTCTCGGACATGATGAAGGTCGGGTCCTTACGGTCTCCGCTGCCTCGAAAGAAAGCGAGTTTGGAACACCACCTCGCCCCCCCACTGTCACTGTTTCGGAAGTCATCCCGAATGACGGGATAGATGAAGGTGTACCACCCGAAGTGGACCCTGTTCTGCTCCTGGAGTCCTTTAGGGACGCTAGGGCTTCGGGCACATCCGTCAGCGAGGCAATCACTCTGGTCGCCATCCGGGGTGAGCCCTGAAGTTGTGCAGTTGAGCGTGTTGGGGGTCGTTGACGCCCCAAAGGTTGAACCTGCCCCGGCGGAGGACCCCTTATCCTGGGTTAGAAGGTCCCCGTTGGAGGTCGGTCCGCCCCCACTTCCTCCTCCTCCTCTCCCCCCGGGACTTGCGCAAAGCTCAGGTTTGGTAGTCAGTCAGGGCAACGCTTCAGGGAACCAGCTCCTCAGCCTGGGGAGCACTCCCCTTACGGTAACGAGCCAGCTCTTCCCTTCCGTCGCTGCGAGTCACGGGCAAGGGCAAGAAGGCAGCACCGCCCTCCCCGACTTAGGCTTAGGCCAGGGTCTCCTCAGGAAGGCAGGAGCGGCCTTCGGAGAGCAGCTTGGTCCTGGTCCGACCACCTTAGCCACTGATCGGATTATCCACGCCATCGACGCGCTTCGGAAGGTCCAGGACGAAGACAAAACCGGGGCCAAAGGTCAAGTTAGCTCCTTGAAAGACGTCGAGAAGATGGATGTTTTTCTGGCCAGGGGTTGTGGACAACTGTCGGTTGAGCTTTGCAAAGGTGTTTACGGAAAGGAACTCTTCCATAGCATCAAACGGGCAGGCCTCCACGCCAAGCATGAGTTAGGCCTGATTAAGTGGCCCGTTCTCATCACCAATCGCGTCGCTCTCGCGGTGTCGGGTCTTTGGTGGGGGGGTACCGAATCGTTCACGCTGCAGGCCTCTGATTGTGTTACCGCACGGGTCGAGCAGCTGGAGAACTGGAGTCCTCCCACGGAACACAAAATTGCTGTCAAAGTGTTTGGCAGTGCTTATGGGCTGGAGCACGTGCAAGAGCGTATGAAGTTCCTTCAGGCTCTCCGGGAAGCCCACGGGGAGGACGAGAATGCTTTTCCTTTCACCTACTGCGTGCAGCTTTTCGAGGAAATGACCGCCGTCTGGTGCGAGGAAGTGCGTGAGAAACGCCGCATTCTTTGCTCGAGACTGGGGACCGAGAACCCACGGCTTGAGGACCTCAAGCTGTTGGCTCTTTCCCCGGGAGCAGATGGGCTCCCGAACTTTCAGTTCCCCAGGGTGTGGGATCTGGGTGATCCACGAGGTTATTATCAGAGGGTTGTTCTCCCGAGACAGAAGAAAGCCATGGCCAGGCTTCTCAACAAGCAGCTCCACGAGCATGTCACCCGAGAGCGCAAACCTGACCACAGGAAGACCGCTGGACCCACTGATTCTGATCCTCCTGGCGTTCCGCCCGACGAGTCTGATAAGGCTGGGAAAGGTCCCAAGCTCACCCTCAAACCAGAGCCCCTTAAGACTGGTGAAGGAAACAAGGCTTACCCGGCCGGGAAGAGGCTCACCCCCACTGAAGTGAAGCGGTCTGTGGCCCACGCCCCTCAGTGTTCCAAGACCAAGAAGCCCATTTGCTGGGATGCGGCGTGCCATATCGGATGCCAGCGCACTGCCTGCCCGCATGCTCATGAGCCCCTCCCACCACTTGCGAAGCTTGACTACACTGTCGCCATGCAAGTGCTGCGACGAGGTGGGCTGAGGAACGGCCCCAAGGTCAACCCCAACGAGGTTGATGGGAGGCTGTCTCAGCTGAGAGCACAAGCAAAAGAAGAGCAGGCCGCAAAGATTGCTCCAGGTGACACCGCCCGAGGGAAAGCGAAAGCCAAGCCTAAGGCCAAGGACAAGGCTGGGTGGGCAGTTCCTGAGGATTACCAAGGCCCGGTCACCGCAATGGAGACCGAGTAGAACCGTCTTCGGTCCAAAGCACCGATGAAGAGGCCTCCCGACGCCGTGCTCTGTACGAGACAATCGTCTCGTCAGGAGTCCTCCTCCCGTTGAAGGGCTGCAGCGACCATTTGCACTCTCATGTGGCCGCCCATTTTGTGAACGGTGCAATGGCGCAAAAGCAGTTGGACCTCCCGACCATTTTGGCTCAGGCGGTTGATTACGGACACCCCCAGTTGGCGGAAGAGGCCCAGAGCTACTTGGAGTCTCTCGGAGGCAAGGCAGGTCTCCCACCCCCTCGACCAGAAGCTCAGTTTGAAGCCTTGACGTGGGACAACGAGGTTGGAAAAACCCAGCTAGTCTTCGAGGACCCTCGGTGGGAAGGCGTTCCGCCCTTGCCAGTGGTGGACGTACAGGACAAGCTCGAGCTTAATGACGGTTTGCTTGCCTTAATGACCCCGTCTTCAGGGACAGTTGAATCGAGGCAGTGCCTTTGCCTGCATGTCGCTTTAGCTTACCCGCATGATTTGCAGACCTGCCAGACCACTGCCGCCGAGTTGCGAAGAGAACTATGGGAGTCTAGTAGTCGGGCGTTCCAGCACCTAGGCGATGCCGGGACGTACATCAGCTCTGCCGAGGCCTTCGTGCGGCATAACGCCCACGATTGCATCTATCTGGATCACGAGAAAGATTTCCGAGTGCTCCAGCTTTTCGCCCCTTCCTTTATGAGGGGTAAGCGCTTATTGGTCCTTCGGCTCTCCCATAAGGGAGCGGTGGAGATAGACATGGTCAACGGCGAAGGCCCGACCCTCAGCACCGGGGCAGTGGTGATCCATAGAGGGCATATGCGGACTATTTTATGTAGTGTGGCAGTCCTCGAACAACTGGTGAATACCGCCCAAGACGGGGCCCGTGTGACCCGCGAGCTTGAGGCAACGGGTTGGGGAGCTTTTCTGGAAGCCCAAGAGGCGGAAGGGGAAATTATCCCCTCTAAACCTCACCCTTGTTACCGTTGCCGTCGCCCGCAGACCCCGTGCAAGGCAGGGAACGAAGAGGACGACCTGGGCGACCCCGCTCGCCCTCCGCCGGAACCGCTGGCTACCTCGCGAACAGGACATGAGCACCTTGCCTTGGTCACGGTATCCGACATCGTCATTGAGGTCCCTGGCGCGCAGCACCGCTTATGTTTGCCCGATCTCGCAGACGCCTCTGCTATGCAAGGGTGGGTAGACTCCCACGCGGAGCCGCTATCCTCAGGATACTTAGTATGGCTCGCGGAGGCGCAGCCCCCATACTGGTCTACTCTCCTCGAGCAGGTTAGGGTGCTGCTCACGCAGTCCCCGCACTGTTATGGCGTGGTGTTTCCGCCCCAGCCTCTTGGCTTGTTGCGTCACTTGACAGGGTGCCGCATGCGGCTCTTCGTATACAGCACTTGGCAGCCTCTTCGGTTTGGTGGGGTATCCCCGAAAATTTTTGGGAAAAGTTCCACCAACTGGCTACCGGGAGCGTCCCGTCGACCGCTTCAGCACTTGACCTTGCCTCTCGTTGGTTGGGCCACCTCAAGGCCAAGGTAGCTGGCCCCCCTCCAGTAGGGGCCTGCCCCCTCCCACCCTCCCTGAGAAGGGGCGGGATTGTCCCAAAAATCGCAGAGAAAGCTAGCGAAGAACGTGTTGAGAGGGTGGGAGGTGCCTCCTATACCCAAGCGGTTAAGTACCTTGAGCACTGCCAGGCACCTAAGCTATGGAAGCTGGCAGGTTGGGAGCGGAGTTGGTGATAGCAGCTGGCACGGTACAGGAGGCGGTCGAAGCCCTGAACTCGGCCCGGACGGCTAGGTTAGGAGACCACCTGGAAGGTGCGAAACGAGGCCTTTTCAAAGGCGTGTCCGCCCTGCATAAGGAGTACCTCCGACTAAGTGCGGAGGAAGGGGTGCCGAGCCGTAGGGAAGCTCCGCTCCGGAGGGAAGAAGCTAGGAACCATGGGTCGGTGTATGGCTACGAAGAGGAGCTCCTCCAGAAAGCTTGGAAGGATGCTGCTTACGGCGCAGCTTTGCTGGTGGACCCTGCTGAAAGGTCGAACAACTCTTCCGGGTCGCAGGCGTGGCCGAGAGCCCGCTAGGCCGAGTGCCCAAGCAAAACCCGGATAGGACTATCTCGTCGGAAGGCAGGCCCATCAACGACATGAGAAAGCAGAACGAGGCCGGCTCGAAGTACAACCACCCCCCTGCTCCCCAACCCAGGCACCACGCAGTGGCAAGGCAGTCTCTGTGGTGGAGGGCAAGGCACCCTGGCATCCCTCAGCGGTGCGCCAAACGCGACGTGCCACGTGCCTTCAAGTGGCATTTTCTCCGCCCTCAGGATGTCCCAGAATTTGCCGTCCGTCTGGCAGGTTTGATCATACTCAGCCTAGCGATGCCCTTCGGATGGGTGGGCTTTCCTGGGGAATTCGTGGCTTGGAGCGCCGCCGCGAAGGCGCATCATGGGTCGTTCCGCCCTGAAGACCCTCGCTTCAACGACGTCGTACCGTATGAGTCGAAGTGGTTGATGGACGACGGAGTGGTTGTAGAACCTCTAGTCGGCACTCGAGTCTTTGACTCGTTGGCGGTGCTCGATGAAACCATGAAGCTGGTCTGGGGCCCCGAAGGGGTAACTGTGGAAAAGATGGCCGAGGAAGGGGAGCCTTCAGCGACCCAACTGTTATGGGGACTCCACATGGACTTTGAGCAACATCAGGTGCGGCTTCCAGAGCCTAAAAGAATGAAAGCTAAGTACCTGCTGGGGGAACCTGCTTTACAAAGAGGGTGCAGGGAGGTCCCACTTGGCCTGCTTCAGGAGGTCATCGGGCGCGCACAATACTGGACAGTTGCTTGCCCGGCCCTCACCCCGCATCTCCCTTCTTTGTACTGCCTCCTTAAAGGGAACCTCCAAGGCCAAGGTCGAAAAGAAGTCAAGGGAAAGGCTCAGACTCTTCTCAGGGTCGAGGCCAGTGACCCTCAGGAGGAATCCCTTAGATGGGAAAACTTTTGGGATGCTCTGGATTTCATTCGGCTCCAACTGGAGGCCCCGTTGCAGTCTAGCTTCACCTCCGTGTTTGAAAAGCTACTGCCTATCCACGAGAGGCTCGCTCTCCCAGGTGCTACCGCCCGAACGCGGATCACAGGAGGTGACGCCACTCTTGATAGGATCGGGGCAGTTGATTGGGGGGCCAAGATATTCCATGCATCCACGGTTGACAGGTTCCAGGACGCTTTGCGAGCAGTAGCCTCAGCTGAAGATGAGGCCGATATTATCTCCATTATGGAACTGCTCGCTTTCGTTGTTCTCGCCTGCCATCGAAAGCAAAACTGGGATGGGGAGATTGTCCTGTATGTCACGGATAACTCCAATGTTCGAAGTTGGCTCTACAAGCGTCGCCCGGGTAATAGGGTTGCTAGCCTGCTCATCAGGCTGGTCCAGCGTTTGGAGTGTGAGCACAACTTCACAGTCCATCCCATTTACATCCGCACCTATCGGAACCAACTTGCGGACTGGCTGAGTCGGGAAGACTTGGGAGTGGTTCGGGAACAGCTTAAGGCTGACGGTTGGGAAGAGACCCCAGGGGAAATTCATTGGGAGGAGTTCCTCCAGGACGCGAAGCGTTCCGCTCTGGCTTTGCCTCTTGGTTTCGATCCAAGTGCGCAGAGGGCCCGTCAGCTCACCCACATTCCCGACTCCCCCAAGCCCTCGTTGAAGCATGTTTGCCTTCGCGAGGCCTGGGAAGTATGGCATGTGGACGATTTCCCAGAGCTCACTAGCTGCGCAATTGCTCTCCGGCTTTTTCGCGCCTGGGAAAAGGGGAGTCACGGCAATGCCTGGTTCACCTTCTCCCAGGACCCTCAGGGTAAGGAGAGAACTCGTTTCTGGGCTCAGTTGAGGTCAAGCCAGAATCGCCTCGGCAAGCTCGTTGTTGACTGCCCAAGGCAGATGGACACCTCTCAGCTGGAGTCGGGCATACGTGAGATTCTTCCACATCTTAGGTTGATCTCGTATGTCAGCTCTCATCTTGGCGCCTTTAGCGCCCGGAGGAGAAAGCTCCTTCTGGGTTGGGCTGACCAGGTGTCACCGCCCCCTGAAGGGATTGAGCAGCACCGTGTTCATCCCCCGGGGTTGTGACCCAGGAACCGAGCATTATCACAACTGGCGATCCATGGCTTCCTCACCCTTACGGGCACGTTAAGGGCCCAGGCTTCCCGCCCAAATGTCTGGTGCACCACCCTTCAGGCCTAGCTTGCGCCTTCCTGGGCCCGACGCAGGATTTGAAAGGTCCTGGAGCCACCCTGATCCCGAGTAAGCCAGGAGGAGTGCGCCCTCTGAGCCCTATAGTGAAATCGCTCGCGCGCAAGGAGTCACCTCCCAAGAGTGGAATACCCTTCTCAAGTCGGAAGGATTCGAGAAGGCCCTGCGCCGCATCGTTCGGGAACCAGGCTGGCAAGTTGCAGCTGCGGTGCTAGGATTGTGGCAGACACCATCCCTGAAGGTTGGCAACTGCCTGGATCCTGAGGAGGAAGAGGCCAAGGCCCAGCTAGAGGTCTGGTTGACCGCCTGGAGCCGCCGCCCGGACTGCCCCCGTGACCTTCTCGACTTGGTTCCATTTGGGTCGTGACCACCCGGAGTGGAGCCGACTGCGTGGAACCAGTCGGAAGACACACGAGTGGGGGGGCCTATCAAAAAGAAGGCCGATCCGGCCCAGCGCTCCCTGGTTACCCCAGTCTTGCTTGGGGATGAAAGGGAGAAGTTCTTTGGGGTCCACGGGCTGCCTCAGGGCGGCGGTGTCAGGCGACACCGCCCTACCACGCCTCAGCCACCGCCACCTATTCCGACACCGGAGCCCAAGTCGGTCTACTTCGCCAAGAAGGGTCTTGGAAAGGGCAAGGGCATGGGCGCTCCGCCGGAGGGACCTTTGCCCCACACCCCGGCTAGCTACGCCCCCGGGGACTTCGCGAATGTCGGCGCTCCGCCCCCTACCTCTGGAAGCCTGCAGCCTGTCTGCGACCCTCCGCATGGACCTGCACCGAAGAAGGCCTGAGGAAAGTCGCCCCATGGCAATTGTGGCTCCAAATGGGGAGGCTTTGTGGTTCACGGTGAGAGACCTGGACGAAACGACTCCTCGGCTGGTCCTTCCTTGGACCATCTTCCAGCATGTCGTTATGTCTCGCAGGGCCCTTTGTGGGCTGAAATCATGGGGGCGTGTGGGAGTTATCTTCATCCGACGCGTTGCTCAAGACATTCTTCACTGGGCGCGCAGAAGAGGCCACATGACCCGGATTCAGATGGCCAACAGTGGCAACCCATGCTTCATGGACTTGCAGGAGGCACATCCAGAACCTCAAGGTGATCTACCGCCCCTCAGCCCAGCCTCGGGAGACCATCGGCCCCTCTTTACGTTCCAGGACTTTTTGCGGAACCCCAGCCTTGGGCAGCACTACAGGAACAACGAAGGGCCACCGCGACCAGGTCGCGCCGCCCTTCCCTGTATCTATTCGGCTCCAACTCGCCAGCTTCCCCTTGCAGAGTCATATGCGGAAGCGGACCGAGCCCAGAATGTGATGGGGCGTTGGGCTATGCAGATCCTGGGTGACGAGCCGGCAGTTCCGCCAGATGAGGGCGCACCGCCTAAAGGCGAAGGGAAGGGTGATTCCGCCCCAAGCTCGACTTCGAGCGGCAAAGGCACAGGAAACACCTTCAAGAGGGTCACTCACTGGTACTGCAAAAGGTGCTCTTATGGTGTGCCTATCACTCGCACCTTCTGCACCATGTGCAGCCGACCCAAGGATGAGTGTGTGGTGTCCGACGAGGAGGAAGAAGAGGACGACGTGGCCCTCAACGAAGAGGAGCTCGAGGAGGTCGCTCGTCTTGAACGGGAATGTGCAGAGCTGGAGCAAAGGATGAGAGGCCTTAACGCCGGCCAACAGAGGGCACTCTTGGAGAATCTCGCAAACAGCTCAAGTGCGGTGATGGGAGGTCTGTTGGCAGACACCATCAGGCGCACCGCCCAGCTGCGAGGCCAGAAAGGCAAAGGGGGTTCCAGCAATGTCAAGGTGAGAGCCTCCAATGAAACCGCTCGGAACGACCCCAAGTACATGGAAGACTTGGATGCAGGGGTCTCCATGGCGGTAGCCTTCCAACGTCATCGCTCTCGACTACGTGCGGTGCAACATCAAGTGGCCCAAGGCAATGTGGCGCTACAGCCCCGAGTGACCCCCTCGCAAACTGTGAGGGCGTTGCCGCCCATGATGAGCCTGGGCCGCTCTCACCGCCTGTATCTCCTCAACAGGCTGGAAAGGTTGGAAAGGCAGGGGGTCACATGGACCCAAGAAGAGGTGGGGAATTGCTACACTATGGAGCAATTCCTGGACTACTTGGAGGCAAGAGTCGATGCGGAGGCGGAAAGAGCCGAACCTACAACGGCCTCCAAATCCGCAGGCGCTCCGCCACCTTCAGGCGTACCCCTCCCTCGGGCCCTACAGCGAGCACCTCGACGGGAACCTCTTCTGCACCATCGGGTACAACCGCGGACGGGCGGCCAGAACCTCCCTCGCATCGTTCCGATCCTGCACAAGATCAGGCAGCAGGGCGGCCAGTGGATCCGGATCATGGGCACGATCAGCCAGAAGCTCACCCCTCAGCCCCTTCTGCGACGTCTGAGGGAGGTGAGGCTGCAGGTGATACCGCCCCAGCCGAGAGCGATTTGCCTGCTGACGATTCAGCACGGCGTTCCGCTGTGGATGGTTTCCACCTTTGAAGCTCTATGGAGCCTTCGGGAGTAAGCCCTGTAAACAGGCGTTCCGCCGGAATGGGAGCTGAAAGCTCCGATGTACAGTGGCGGCCTGGCGTTCCGCCCTATTTTCTTTGCAAGTCGTTTGTGAGTTGAGGCAAAGCCTCGGACAGCGGACAATGTCGGATGGGTCCGGAAACAGTCGGGTTTTCGTGCTGCCCCCCCTTTTTTCCCTGTCTTCTAAGGAACCGAACTCCTGCATACACTCGCTGCATAAATTAGATAAGGCGGCAGAGGCTTTTCCAATGCCCGAAGGGAGCGAACCGCCCCGGCAAAGGCTGGTTCGACTTTAAACGAACAACACCTTCGGCTAACCGCTCTGTTGCCCGTTGCAGCGCAAAAGAGAGTGTATGCATAGGACGGTGCCTGCTCTTTTGGTACAGCAGAGTGTGAGCATGCAGAACTTGCTCGTTAGCGATAACATAGAGTTCTGCAAGTGAATGAGCCGATGTGTCTCAAGACTTTTCGGCTCAGTTGAAGTTTGGCCCTCCCGCCCTCCCTGGTCTTCGGGCCTTGGCGGCAGAGGCTTTTCCAATGCCCGAAGGGAGCGAACCGCCCCGGCAAAAGGCTGGTTCGACTTTAAACGAACAACACCTTCGGCTAACCGCTCTGTTGCCCGTTGCAGCGCAAAAGAGAGTGTATGCATAGGACGGTGCCTGCTCTTTTGGTACAGCAGAGTGTGAGCATGCAGAACTTGAAGCTTTAGGCTTTGAGGGTTGTGGGTTTCAGGAGTTATAGGGCTACAGGGTTTTGTTCTTTGAGGGGTCGTTGCTTTTGGGTTCGAGGCCTGTATATTGGGTAGTGGAAACACACATCCGGGTCTGAGTCTGGGTTTGGGGTTTCGGGCTTTTGAAGCTTTAGGCTTTGAGGGTTGTGGGTTTCAGGAGTTATAGGGCTACAGGGTTTTGTTCTTTGAGGGGTCGTTGCTTTTGGGTTGGAGGCTTTGGGCTTGTGGGGGGCTGAAGGGTTTAGGGGAGGAGATAAGGCACCAGGGTTTTAAAATTTTAGGGTCGTGGCTTTGGGGTTTGAGGCTTGAGGCTTGGAGGGCTGAAGGGTTTAGGGGTTGTGGCTCTTGGGTTTGAGGAAATAAGGCAACAGGGTTTTAAAGTACTAGGGGTCGTGGTTTTGGGGTTTCAAGCTTTAGGCTTGGAGGGCTGAAGGGTTTAGGGGTTGTGGCTCTTGGGTTTGAGGAAATAAGGCAACAGGGTTTTAAAGTACTAGGGGTCGTGGCTTTGGGGTTTCAAGCTTTAGGCTTGGAGGGCTGAAGGGTTTAGAGGTTGTGGCTTTTGGGTTTGGGGAGATAAGGCTACAGGGTTTTAAAGTTTTAGGGGTCGTGGCTTTGGGGTTTGAAGCTTTAGGCTTGGAGGGCTGAAGATTTCGGTGGTTGTGGCTTTTGGGTTTGAAGCTGTAGGGCTGTATGGTTTCAAAGTTTTAGAGGTCGTGGCTTTTGGCTTTGATGTGGCTTGTGGGTTTGAAGCTTTCGGGTTGCATGGCTTTTGGGTCTGAGGGCTTTGGGTGCTAAAGTCTAGGTTTGGGCGGCTTTAAGAGGTTTAGGGGCTCTGAGGAAATCGTGTTGGCTTGCTGGGCAGCACTCTACACACCCTCCGGTAACCCTCAATGTTTCATCTCAGCCCTCTGGGTCGCTCTCTGAGCTCCGGCCCCCGTGTGAAACATCGTCGCCGCCAGCCTGTGGGGTCTTAGCTTTCTAGGTGAAGTATTATGCGGGCTTCATATATGTTACCATGTGAGAGGGCGGACTATGGTTACCACCGAAGGTGAACCAGCACAGCTTTAAAGCAATCTTAGGCCACATAATGGTTTAGTTGCAGCACAACACCAAAGTTGCAAACCCCAAAGATCCCATAACATCTTATAACACCTGATACCTGAACCGGCAGGAAACCCTAAACCCCCAAACCCGAAACATTCTGAATCCCTAAGTCCGGGTTCAAGGTTTAGGGATGAGGGTTTGGGATTTAGGGTTTAAGGTTTCCGGTTTATGGTGATCAGATAGCATTATATTGTGCTTATTTTGCAAACCTGGCCTCCGAGATCACATCTGGCTCCACTTCGCCAGGCTCCGTCGGGGTGTGCTCGTCCAGCCTCGGTCGCTTCCGATATCGCTTCACCACAATTGGACCCACAGACGATGGCGAGCCACTGTAGCAGAGCCATCTGTACCAGAGCCACGTGTACCAGAGCCATCCGTACCAGAGCCATCTGTACCAGAGCCATCTCCATCTGTACCAGACTCAGAAGGCGCCGAAGCCTCAGCCTGACCCAGCAGGCTCCCTTGAAGCTGGGCCCTCAGAGCTTCGTCCCGTGCATCTGTACCAGAGCCAGCATCTGTACCAGAGACATCGGTAGCCTGTGTACCAGCAGGAGAAGTGGGCTCCAAGGTCGGCGAAAGCGGTTGGGCCACCAAGCGAGGATCCACTTCAGCTGCTGGTGCCGGTGCTGGTTCTGGTGCCGGTGCTGGTTCTGGTGCTGGTGCCGGTGCGGGTGCTTGTGCTGGCGCTTTTGCGGGTGCTGCACCGCCAACACCAGCACCAGCACCTTTGCCCCTCCTCGGCTCAGCAGGCTCTGCAAAAAGAGGGACCTCGGCCACTCGGAAGTCGTACTTTCCGTGCAACTGCTGGCATAACCAGGTCACATTCTCCCTGCAGGCCACTTCCAAAAAAGCACTGCACATTGTTTGCTTGCCAAAGTTGCCCTTCCGGACGATAGTAATATTCAGACATTGAACACCCAAGTCCCAGCATACTTTGGCGATTTCTGTCCTTGTAACCTGAAATCTGAGGTTTCTCAGGAACACACGATGCTGGCCATCCATCTCGGTGAAACTGGTTGTAGAAGGATTCTAGGATTACAGGGTGCTCGGTTCCGCACGGTTGCTACAAAGCTAAAGCCCTAGGTTGTAGACTGTAGGTTTGCAGGGTGCTATACGGTCAAGGGTTGTAGACTTTAAGCTTGGCTTTGTAGGGTGCTAAAGTCTGAGGTTGTAGAATCTAAGCTTGGGTTTGCAGGGTGATGAAACTTCTCAGCGAGTGTGCATGGAGGCGGGTGTGTAATGCTTGATTTTTGTTATGTGAACACTGAGAACACAAAAGACTTTAGGGTTCAGGGTATATAGGACCATGAGGAGTAATGGTGGCTAGTAGTTATTATTCTCAAAGACAGGAGGTCCTACCAGTACTGGATTGACTATAAAGAGTATGGTGGCTGATGCCTGAAGCAGAGTATTTGCCAATGCCACATGTTTTGATTGTCGCAACTGGACTTGAACCTCTCGAGGCTGCATATGTTCCCCCTTTGAATGCTGGCACGGTTTAGGCTTCAGGGTCTGTACTATACGGGTTCGGCGGATCTGGAGCATAAGATGCTTTTGTCTAAGCATGACTATGTCCATACACAGATGTAGTTCGCGGGTTGTCTACCTCTTGTGGGGATGAAGTAAAGCTTCGGGCTGCAAACCCCCATAACTCAAGACCTTTTGAGACCTTCACACTATGTTCAGCAAACAAGCACATGATCCAAAGACCAAGGTCCCCCGAAAAGCCTGGAATCCTGAAGCCCGGAACTGATCCCCTTTGTTTCCTTAATCCTCGAGAGTTTGGCTTTGCGAACAAAGGGTGAAGGCTTGTTGGGTTTGGGCTTGTTTTGGGTCGCTTGGTTTAGGGATGATGAGGTGCTTCAGGTGTCTGCAGATCTCTCTTTTCACTCCAAGTAGCACTCAAGGTACACTCAAGGTAGCACTCGAAGTAACTCTCAAAGTATCTCTCAGGGTAACTCTCAAGGTAACACTCAGGGTAACTCTCAAGGTAACACTCAAGGTAACACTCAAGGTAACACTCAGGGTAGCTCTCAAGGTATAACACTCAAGGTAACACTCAAGGTAGCACTCAGGGTAGCTCTCAAAGTAACTTTCAGGGCAACTCTCAAAATCCCTTCGAGGTAACACCCAATATAATTCTTGAACCACTCAAATCCCCTGTACACTGGAACTCCTGTGGATTCCAAACTCACCCTACACCCCAAACCCTTGCCCTGGCCCTGAACCCGCACTCCTAAAGACCTCGAGCCTACCCCTGAAAACCCCCACCCCTAAATTTCATACGATATAATATATGTGTATGTATATTTATTTAAAAAATATGTGTATATATATATATATAACAACCAGATACCCTGACAACACCTGCGATCTTGACCACGGCCAAACTTCAGAACAGACCCCATAATCTTAAGGAGCTGGACCCAAATCCCAAAACCTTGTCAGCCTGGACACTAAACCTTGAACCTCAAATCACAAACCCTGAAAACCTCAAGTCCTAAATCCTGAACCTCAAGTCCTAAACCCTGAAACACAAGTCCATATCCCAAGCCCGGAGAAGAGTTAGGATTGAGGGTGCCAGGTTTGGGGGTTAAGGTGCTTCTACATATTATCTAGTGTTTAGGGTCTAGGATTTGGGATTTGTATATAATGCACACATGGTGTTTAAAGAGGGTTTGAGCCTCTAGGGTGTAGGGGGTTTGAGCCTCTAGGCTCTAGGGTTGAAGTTCAGGTTTTGGGGTTGTTCTGGCGCTTTTTAGACTTATATACTTAAACCCATGCAAGTTCGCACAAGCAGACAAACCCGAACACCTATACGGAGACACACACACACACACACACAAGCACACCCCACAACACACACACACAGACACACCCCACAACACACACACACACACCTAGCTACACATACCTGTGTATGTACATCTACAGTAGAAGCTGGACACAGCCTTGGTTTTTTCACGTCTGGACCCCTCGGTGAACATATGCTCCATGCTCGGACACTCACAATTGCACATGCTATAGGCATGACAGGAGTGCACAGACACTTACCCGGATTCGTGTGCCTCTGTGATTCACAGAGACAGAAACAAAAGCTTCAGACAAGCACAAAACTGCACTCACGAGCAAAGTGTGCATACTGCTATACTTGATCTGCTTCTTTGTGCGGGCCACAAAAGATACATACACCACACCATTGCTGTCTCTAAGCCTGCTCCTCGTCATACTTCTTGGCTGCCTCGGCATGAGCAGCTCGAGCGATCTTCCTGGCCTCATCTGCGGATTTGCCTGCCTTCTCGGCAGCCAAGCGACTCTTATGATAGGCCTTGCTGAGGACACGTGCCCTTTCCTTGGTTTTGTACTTCCGCTCCTTCGGGACTTCTTTGGCATCCTCACCATTCTCAGAATCGGGGGGGGTCATTGGGGCCCGGCGGAAGAGCGTATCTCCGTTCGATCAAGCAAGAGCTGAAAAGCGCCAGCGAGGAGAAAAGGAGCTGGAGTGAATGAAGGTTGCGGTTTAAAGCAAAGGCAAAAGACCGTGAGGGCGGAAATCGCCCAGCAACAAGCGTGAGGGCGAAAGCGCCCAAGGCAAAGCGTTTCACAATGGAAGCTTTAGGAAGAAGCTTGTGAGAAGAGTGGAAAAGCCACGAGGACGTAAGGGTCCCACGGCAACGCCAAAGCAAAAGCCACAAGGACGAAAGTCCCACGGCATACGTCAAAGCACTACGAGCACAACGATTGTTTAAAAGTCAATGACAGAAGGCTGAAAAGCCAAGACAGGACTGGTGAAAGAAGTCCAAAAGCCGAGAAGGCAAGCCAAGTTTCCAGATTGCCGAAGAGCAAGAATGGACCTACATCGCGAAACGCGACGTGAAGAAAAAGTGAGTGCGCATTTAGATTCCGAGTGAGTCCATGCCAATCGTGTGTGGAGTGGAAATTCGCAAATCTGCTATAGGACATCTGAAGATTGAGGATGAAGACCAAAGGAAGAAAAGGATAAAGATGTTCAACAAGTGCTCAAAGAAGCGTGCGAGAAGAGAAGAACAAGCTCACAGGAGCATGCGAAAACTGTGGTAGAAGTAGGAAAGGTTTCACAAGGATCACGTTACACGACAAAGCTGTGTACGTGATGAGGGCGTAACAGATAGTTCAATTTTCCCTCATGCCCATTTACATACAGGAATCCAGTGTTTCACCGCAGGTCAAACGTAGGCTCAAGCACAGCCCGACAGCGGAGCACAGAGTGGAAAAGAATCCAAGCTCGCGCCGTGGTTGTAAGAAGGACACTGGTTTAAGGGTTTAAACTTTCATCATGAGTACAATCAGCAGAACAGCCTCAAGACCCTCAGAGAACTTTGTAAGGAACTTGGAGTATCGAAGTTTGGTTCAAAGCAAGAGATCCTCAGAAGACTCAGGAGGACGATCATGGAAGCTGAGAGGCACATGGAGCTAAGCGCAGCCCAAAAGAAGTACAAGGAGTTTGTAGAAGCTGAACCTCTCAAGGAACAAAGCAGCCCAAACCTGAAGAAGTTGCAGTGCACAACTTGACGCACTTACCGTATGCATCTTGGTGTCCTACTTGTAGCGTGCAAAGGAAAGGAGCAACCGCATCCGCGTGAAAATCCTGAGAAGACAGGAAGAAGACGAAGAGGAAAAGGAGAAGGAAAGAAAGAGGAAGATCCGGGAGATCAACGGGGAAGGCAAGAGAAAAAAAGAAAAACAAAAGGTTGTCCATACCCCTACGACTACGCCAACGAGTGGAAGGAATACTCAGGGAAGGACAGATCTACAGGCAACACAGAGTGACAGGAGAGAAGATCTGGGTCGACTACGACCACAAGTACAAGTGCCAAAAGGGTACCCAAGGAACCAAAGGAGAAGGAAAAGAAGGAAAAGGAGCCAAAGCAGGAAACGGCAGAGGAAAGCCACAGCAGAGAGCAGAAGCGTCAGGATTTCGACCCCGTGACGAAGAAGGTCGCCAATACTGGGAAGAGCAAGACAGGAAGTCACAGGAACAGAAGGAAGCACGAGCGTCAGCAGCAGCAAAGAAGGAGGGAGAAGCGGAGAAGATCCGCAAAGGCACGCAGAGTGCTAGAGGGATCAGCAGAAGAACAGGAGAGACGAGACAATGCCGCAGCAGCAGCAGCAGCAGCCGAGAAGAAGAGGCAGGAAGAAGAAGCAGCAGCAGTCGCCAAAGCAGAGACGGAGCTAGAGGAAGTAAAGATAAGAGACTGGCAAAGGCAGGAACAGGAAAGGAAGAAGAGAGAGAAGGAAGCGAGGAAGAAGAGAGAACAGGAGCAAAAGGAGTCAGCAGCATACCTCGCAAGGAAGCAAGCAGAGAAGGATGCAGCAGCAGCGTCGGGAAGCACCGACAGCGAAAGCGACAGGATCAAGAAGCTGGAGAAGATGATGGAGGAGATGATGAAGGAAAGGAAAGAGGATAAGGCAAGGATCGAAAGCCTAACGCAGTAATTTGAAAGCAAAGGATCAGCAGCCGGGTCGCAGGCGCCCACGGAAGAGGAAGCAGGAAAGGAAGCAGAAGGAGACCCAGCACCAGGAAAGCAAGCAGGAAAGGAGCAGGACGAGGAACTTGAAGGAAAAGGATTCTTTTATGAAGGGCCAAGGAGAAGGAGAGCAACAAGGAAACTGGTTTGCAGTCTACCGTTTTGACCAGAAAAGGTACCAGTGACCAGTGGAAGTGGAACGAAGGAACAAAGTTTTGGTAGTGGTACTCAGGAACAAAGGAAGAAGGGTGGAAGAGAGGAAGCCGCGACAGCAAAGGAAAAGAAAGTGCCAGGCACAGGCCAAGCAGCTCGAGGACTACCTCACAAGCAAAGGAAAGAGCAAAGGAAAAGCCAAAGGAAAGGACGAGCCTGAGGAAGAAGAAGAAGAGGACCAAGAAGGAACCACCACCTTCCAGTGAGGCCAGAGAGCCGAGGCAAGCAGCGAAAGCAGCAACACAGGAACCGTGGTAAGACCCTTTTTGTTTCTGTGGTGATCTAAGTAAGCAGGAACTACTTAGAGAAGTTTCTCTGTACAGTCAGCAACCTTGGAGAGGATGGCGAGTGAACGGCAACGTTTGCGAAGAGGAGCAACTTTTGTTTTGAGCGGAAAGGAACTGCAGCGTGTTTACTGTTTATGTAAGAAGTGTCGGAGTCACCTCAGTCGAGGAACTTTCGCTAACTCCGAAGGCGGGGTGTTAAACATTCTGCCAGGAACAGTAACACCGCTAATTTGTAGCTAATGTGAGGCTAATGTGCAGGAACAGCCGAGTCACGACCGTGGCGCCTAGGCTCGAGACACCGGACACACTCCCGCGTGAGCAGGAAAAGCGACCGTCAGTTTGTGAGAGTAGGAACCCTTAGTGAAGCCCGTTCTTTAACATTTCTGCTGAATGGTCCTTTGTGACCTTGACTGCCTGTAGTGTAGACTGCTTCCTTCGCTCGCCCGACTGTAGAAGCAACGGCCCCGAGGACTGCAGAACCCAAGAGTGCAGCCTTTGAGCGAGTGAGAATGGAGCCACTGCCGGAGCATATGTACGAGGAGATCACTGCAGAACAATTGGTGATTGATATTGCCGCCTTGAGTGATCTCACTGAAGATGAGGTCCGCCAGACTGGAGTGCAAAGCAATTTGGTTGCACTGCACCTTCAGGGGAATGTACCGGAGAATCGCCAGGATTTGCATCGACTGGCACGGGGACTGACAATCATCCGCCTGCCTGCGGACCCGCCACTGGCGAATGCTCCCACGACTGGACTTGCGGCGATTGATGCTGCTCTTGGGATCAATGTCAGGAATGGCACTGAGGAGCCTGCCTCCGCGAGTGTAGGAATGCTTGGAGTGCTGCCCGGACCTGATGCAGCATTTGCATCGAGTGATTCGGTGCCGAATGCTCCCGCACCGAGTGAGCCGAATGCTGCAGCGAATGCGGTGCCTTGGGAGGCCCGCCACCGATGAAGTGCAGCACCGACTGAGCAGGCATGGCCCTGTGACTGTGGAAGTGCCCGCCGCCTTGACTGCGATGGACTGTGGACTGTGGAGTTGAGCTCACCCGCGCATGGAATGGGCTCGACAGCTACATCACCGCTGTCGTGGAGAATGACCGCCAGAGAGTGGTTGAAAGGGCGAATGATCTCGCCGACGGAATGCTTCGTGCCCAAGTGAACTTGGGCGAGACTCTCTACAAGGGAGAGTGGAAGGAGGACACTGCTCCAATGATCAGTGTTCTTTTGCCTGGAACACGGAGTGGTGGAACGACTGCCTGTCGATTTGACCACCCGGATCAGCATTCTAATGGTCCAATGAGCTCCCTGAGAATGCGAATGCACTCCCTCAACATCCACCCTGAGGTCAATGGCCCGAACAACTGGATGATTGAGACGAGCTGGACTCAGATGACGAAAGCTGAGCGACTGTTCCTCACCAAAGGAAACTGGCATGTGGAATGGCGGAATCCCCACTATGCCAAGGAGAATGCCTTGCATCTGTCCAATGGGCAAGCCTTCGAGGAGAGTGAGAATGAGAATGAAGAGCCGATTGCTTTCGTGGTGTTTCGCCGCACCAAATGTGCAGCAATGAGGCGATGGGTCGCTGGAAGACCCGGTGGCAATGCCCGAATGAAGCTGGAGAATTACTTTAACCGCCAGTTCACTGACCATATCAGCACCTTCGAGTGGGAGGGAAAATGTCCAAATGACTGGAAGTGGACAATGGAGGCACTGTCCCAAGCGAGTGCCGGAATTGTCCGTGTGCCAATGACGGACCCAATGTGTGTGCGCAGCCCCAAAACTGCTACTGTCACTGGATGAGATCATCGAATGGGGAATGCTCGCCACCACTCGAGGCGACTCCCTTGTGGAATGGAGGCTGATGGGACGCACAATGATCCCACTGTGCCAATGCATGGGTGCAGGATTGGATCACGATTGTTCCACATGGGACGAGATCTAGAGAATGAGGAGACTGTCGCAGCCAATGCTTGGAATGCTCCCAAGGCCAAGGCGAATGAACAGGCCTCTGGGATTGTACTTGCGCAGACTGCAATGCCCTCGGCCCTCGACCCAGGCTCCGAGATTGTCCTGCGCAAGAATGCGAAGGGCACAATGCACTGAGCAGCCGATCTAATTTAGGAGTGCCTCGTGACTGCGATTGTTTTGCAAATTTGAAGTTCTTGCTGAAATGTTGAACGGATTTCTTCCGCGGATCTGTGTACAGTGCAAGCCGGCCTCCGAATGCCGTTTTTTCTCACGACTCGAATGTCATCCCGAGTCGAGCCAAAATCCGGAATGACACCAATGATCCTTTCGCTGCTTTGATTGCTGATTGTTCTGAAGTTCGAACTGGTTCTAACTGTTTTGATCGCTTCGCGAATGCCACCACCAATGCTCGTTTGTTTGTTTTGGAATGATCTTCGACTGAAGTCAAGATCAAGGGACTGTGTTAAATGACACGAATGTGCACCTTAAATGTTCCTGATGCATTAGAGAATGCTACGATGCCGAATGGCATTGGCTCAAGACTGGACCAAAGCTTGATGTCACAAAGGAATGTCTGCTTGAGTGTGACTGGGGAAAGTGATTGATCTTGGTTACCCATTAGGATTGATTTGTACTGTTGAATGTTTCACTCTCCTTCTCTCTCTCTCTGCGAATCCCAGCCTTGCGGCTTAAGTCATTCGCGCGCTGAGACTTTCATCCTCGCGCACACTAGCCGCCGAAAAGAGGACCTTCCGCTTGGGCTTGGAGGGTGCCATGCACATGCTACTGTGCCGCAAGGAAGCATGCATGCATGAATGTGCATCTCGCACGCTCGTGCGTCTGCGCTTGTGTGTGTGTGTGGTTGTCGCAGCGTGTGTAGGGGTGAGGGTGTGTGGGGTGAGCTTTGCAAAATTCTGAGGAGAACGCAAGGGCGTTTTCAGCCAAGCGTCTCACCGCAGGAGCTTCCACGAACGAAACTGCCTCCGACTCCTCAGGACAAGGTCCGGGGCTTGACACTCCCACAGCCAAAGCCGCTCGAATGCAGCTGGCCCAAGGTAGCAGAGCTGCTGGCTCCAGGTATCGAGGAGGGAGTGACTCTGGGGAGTGATTCTGAGAGTTTTGGTTGGTTGGTTGGTGTGTGTGTGTGTGTGTGTGCTCTGGTGTGCCGGAACCACAGCTTCAGGAGCCGAGGCATGTAAAAACACGGATACGGCCCCAGATCAGCACCTTCGAGGACACGGCAGTCGGCAGCACGATACAAGTCTTACTACTGCACATGTCCGGCATGTCCGGCTTCAGGAAGCTTATCCTGGCCTGATTCCGGGCCGGGAAAGCGGGGGCTTGAGGGCCCTGCAGGCCCAGGTCACCCAAGGTGCGAAGAAGGACAACGGCGTCCCCGCTGGCCCGCTGGTTGTCGGTTTGAAAACAGGCCGACGAAGCACAAGGCCGGCAGAGGTGGGATGCTTTGGCTGAAGACTGCGGCATCCGTACTTCCTTGCTTGTGCCCTAAAGCCCTTGTGCCTTCTCCTGCCTTTCCGCAGCTGTCTCCCAAAATCTGCGTCCATGGGGCGAAAGAAGCAGCGGCGTTGGGTGCCCTCGGTGCTGTGGCTCCTGGGACTGGCGCTGGCCGCGCTGGCCGCGCTCTGCGTCGGAGGCGGCTCAAAGCGAGAAGCGGGCGCAGCCGTCAGAGCCTTCGCCGAAGCAAACAGTGCCTTCGCCTCTCTCGGCTTTGGGGGCCGGCGCCCCCGGGGAGTGGGAGTCCGCTTCAACGACGGCGACAAGGACGGGAAGAGGAATTTGGCCAAGCGGCTGGGGCTAAGTCCGGGTTTGCCACAAGCAGACTGACGACCAACATGACCCTGTAAACACAGGAGCTGTTTGCGACACAGGCACAGCCCTTGGAGATTTCCGACTACGATGCGCTGCCCAGGACAGTCTCGCTTTTCAGGGGAACAAGGCGGCGAGGCAGAGATGGCAGAGGCAGGCCCAGATTCCCACTCCTGCGAGGAAGTTCGACCGTGGAATTCTCCTGGACTTCTTCAGCTCGAGGCCGGCCGAGATCGCCTGGCGCTGGTCGGAGAGACTCGGCTGAAGCTGTTCGCTGTTCATTTTTTTGGGCATACGTGGTTCCACGTGGGATGGCGCTTTTTGGGAGGATCTTGGGTGAGCTCTGGCCGGCCTGGAATTTGTGGCATTCGGAGGAGTCGTTGCCAGCTGGCGAACGAACACGTGGCGCCGTTCTGCGGGCCGCCTTGTCGAAGCTGGGCCCCATCTTCGTCAAGATTGGCCAGCCTCTTGCCGTTCCCCCCATCTTTCGCGATGCGCAGTTGGCGCAGTTGCAGAATATATTGCAAGCACACGGTGCGCGCGCGCACGGATCTTAGGACACTGTCGGAGAGACCTGACCTCATCGGCCACAGCCTTAATGTAGTCCTCTCGAGTCGTCGGAGACTGGACCTCGCAGGTGACGAAGCCTGCGAAGAGCTGAAGCTGCTGCAGCAGGCCCTCACCTGTATCAAGCTAAGCGCTCGCAGAGCCTTCTTGCGCCAGGAGAACGAGCCCTTCAGTACAGACATGGCTTTCGCCATGATCTTGGAGGATTTGGGGCACAAAGGGCCCCTGTCACCTGGTGGATACACGAGCAAAGACGGGGATCCCACAGCTGCTGGCCTGCGTTTCGCACTAGCACAGGGCAGAAGTGCATTCACATATGTGATGCTCTCGCGTTCTTCCCAGGCGGCACCGCTGCTGGCTGAGGCGAGACTGACTGACGCGTGACATGTGACTGGATGTGACTGCAGCGTCGAAGCGGTGTGACCGGGTCATTCTCTTCTCGCACGCCGCACGCTCCGTTCAGATCTCCCCGGAGCCGGTGGCTGCAGCTTCACTTGGCCAAGTCTACTATGCCAAGACACTGGATGGTCGTGAGGTTGCCATCAAAGCAGCTTGGTGCTTTCACCGCGTGGTCTAGCGGCGGCCTAGCGGTGGTCTGTGGCCTCTTCTCATGTGGCGCTGCCCTTCGCCCAGGTACAGCGGCCAGGAAGCTTGCGCCAGGCGAAGCCCACAGTGAGAGAGCTCAAATCGCCCCCAGCTTTCCTGCTCTCCGTAGGCTCCGGACCGGAGGCTCTCCGGTTGCCCGTGTAGGTCGCCCTGGATTGGACGTGTTGGGCTTTGGGTTTGATGGTGATGGACTTCTACTGGGGCGGTCAAGGCGACGAGTATCCCAAGGCAAGGCGGCAAAGCACGAAGTAACGCAGCGCAACAACATGTGATGCTGTGTGCGTGTCCAGCGCAGATTGCGGACGAAGTTGCGCAAGGTGTCTTCAAAGCAGCTTGTGCAGATGAATGGGTTTATGTGCACATATGTGTGCATCTTCTGTTTGCTGGGCTCTGTCCCTGTGCTCGTCGGTTCATCGTCTTCTGAAATTCCGCCGGTTTTCATTTCAGCAGACTTGAACTCAGGGGGCCTAAGGAGTTGGACTATCACAACGAAGCCCGAAATGCCGCGATCTTCCTGAAGAAACACAAATTCCTGCCTTTCGTCACTGCTCCAGAATGGGTGCCCGAGCTCACCGGGCCCGAGGGGACAGCCAGGGTCCTGACACTCTCTTGGATCCACGGACGCAAGCTGCAAGAGATCGAATCAAAGGAGGAGAGAATGCAGATGGTGGACATGGCAGTGGAGGCTTGTGTCTCGTCTTTGGTCTTCACCGGTTTCGTCCACGCAGATCCGCATGCCGTGCCCTCGACTGCAACATGATCTGCAAGGGTTTTAGCAAGATCTGAGAGACCGAGAGCTGAGCGAAAGCTCAGGGCAACATGCTGCTGACGGAGGACGGTCGTCTGGCTTTCCTGGATTTCGGCCTCATGGGAACGGTGGAGCCCCGCATCATGGATGCTCGGATGCGACCGAGCGTGACAGACATCTTGCCACGCTCTTTGTGCCTCAAAGCTCTCAGAGCTCTCTCTCTCCTCTGGCTTTCTCCTCTCCTCTCTCCTCAATCCTGAAGCTCTCAAAGTTTTTGCAGCCCCTCTTCTGCAACACCCTTTTTCCTGGTCCTCTAGCCGCTCTAGCCTCTAGGAGGGCTTCGCGGCGGGGATCCAGCACCTCCTGGCGGAGCGCTGGCTGCCACTGGCGAAAGTCATGCAAGGTGCCGGTCGCGAATCCTCCTGTCCTCCTCCTCCTCCTTCCCCGAAAGAACTCTACTCTCTTTGGATCTTCCTCTCCGACACGGCCTGCTGCTCTCAGACGTGGGCTTCATGGCCGTGGGCAAGGAAGGCGGTTTCAAGAAGGTCGTCGATCCTTCTGCCCGGGCCGGGCCACTGCATGACTCCATGACTCGGCGAGCGTAAGGCCGTAAGGTCATGCGCGGTCTGCTCTGGTCAGGTCTTCGAGTACACGAGTTGCCCCGACGAGGAGTTTGCGGCGGCGCTCGAAGCGCAGATGAAAGCGGAGGAAGGCGGCCTCAGCCGCTTCGGCGCTCTCGCAGGAGCCCTCACAAAGCTTTCAGACAGATATCACATGACCATGCCAGGCCAGGCACGCCTAGTCTTCTGTACAGGCATTCGAGCAGTGCCGCACTGTGCCTGCCGGGAGGCTACATCATCCTCTTTATCCGCACATTTTTGACTTTGGAAGGGATCGCCGGGGTGGTGTGGCTTGGCTTCGATTGAGCCATGCAAAGCAGCCTGGACCCAAGATGCTTGCGAGCATGCTCGGCCCAGGAAGCCAGACTTCAATATCTATGAAGCATCCCTGCCATACGCACTACAGCGGGCGCTTTCACCGAAGACGGAGGCAGGTAGGTGGCTGTGAAGGTGGGGCGGGTGGGCAGGCAGGATCAGAGGCAGCGGCAGAGGCAGAGCCGGCAGGGCGCGCACGCGTGTGTGTGTGTGTCATCCTTGTAACAACGGGCTAGTGCAGTCAAATTTGTGCTTGCGTTTGCTTACTGGTGGGATGAGCAAGGGCACGCGGCACTCATGTCCACCACAGGGCATTCAGTCACAGCGACTTGTATTGGAGCTATGTCCACCACATGCAACGAAGCTGTGGACATGAGTGGGAAGCGAGAGTTGATCACTCTCGTGTGCTTGCCAAGAGTTGCTCATGTGTCACATTTGTGGCAGCTTGGGGACTCAAAATTTCCTTTGAACGAGTTGCTGACATTGACAGTCTTGGATGATCGAGTGTGCATTTCAAGCTTTCTGTTGCAGTTGCAGTCATGTTCATTAGGTAGCGACAATGAGTCCTGAGACCTGTAGACTAGAGATTGGCAAAAGGCAGCAAATCACAACAGCGATACAAAGCGAACAAGAGCCACATCGCCGACGACATCTCACATCACGAGGTCTGGTGCAGGTATGGATTCAGCATGGCCTTCCCTCTGAGCGCCAGCTGAGTGAAGGGTGACCTCCATCATCCTGACTTTATGGTGACTCAACCGAAACATTTGACGTTCCTGACTGTCCCTGGTTAAACCTCAGGAAGTGAAATTTGACGTTTACACGTGACCCTACAAGTGAAGTTACTCCACCTGTGGCAGCCGCGGTCAAACCATCTTTTCGCCCACCGGTGCTTGATCAAGCATGCACCAGGCTACAAAAGTTGGCCCAGCCAGATTGTTCCGGTTTCAAAGTTTCGAGGCCAGCAAAACCATCAGGTCTCAGAAGTTCGGACTTCGAATGCTACGCGCTTTGGAGACTTTGGAGGATGGCTCGCAGCATGGAACGAATGGTGCAGCAATTTTCGGTCTAACAGGCGCTGTGGAATGAGTTTGATGCTGTAGACGCTTGGCTGCAAGACTTGTGAACTCATTCAGTCTGCTTTGCAGTTTTGTTGAGAGGTTGAATCAGACGGAAGGCCAGGCATGACAGCAAACAGCATCAAGCCATAGCACTAGCGTGAAAAAGTTCGTCAAGTTGACGAGTTGTTTCACGCTTTTCAGGCGCCCCGACACCTTTATGTCACCACAACCATAGAACATAGCGAAGCTGGCGTCGTGTCGGCCCATTTGGCATTGTCGCCAGTTGCAGAAATCGTGCTCCAAGTCTTCTGGCTTGATCATCTTTGACTCCTGAAACCACGATCGAAGCCCCTCCGTTAAGTAGTCACATGCCATCAACTTGCGAACATCTTCACATACCCTTTGATACTCCTCCCGACTTTCAGGCTCACTGCTTCGTGACACTGTCCCGGCAGATTGCATAAACATCGACTCACGCACTGGAGGGTTTGGAGTTCTTAGCGCACGCCTCTGCGTAACCTGGCGTACTAGTGCGCAGGCCCTCTTCTGAAAGCTGCACTAGTAGCTCCCTGCCCATTTTCCCTTTGAACCTCAAGTCTTTCACGCGATCGTGGTAGAAGATGTAGATGTAGAGCTCGATCGATCCTCCTCCTGAGCCATTCGATTGAGCGATCTCTCAGAAGCCTTCGTAGTAGCAGCCTGTATTTCTCTTAGCCGCCGTGGACTAACTCTTGTAGGCGTCCACACATGCACATTTGACCGCTCTCCAGACCAGGCGACCACCAAGAAGCATAAGCAACAGCATAAATCATTGTGTTGAGTTTTAAGTCTCCTTCCTCGGGGTTTAGACCCGTTCTGATTTATAAAAACGCAAAACCAAAAGGTCTAAATAGCGACAAGTAAAAGAAAAATAAAGCAAACTAAAGCCAAATAAAAACAAATAGCGACTTGAAAAAACGTCAAAAATTTTGTACAAACTTGTCGAAATTTTTGAAATTTCTTACAAACTTGTGAAAACTCTGACAAACTAGTACAAATCTTTAGAATCTTCCATAAACCGTTAAAAGCTGTCAAAAACTGCAACAGAAATTCAAGCTTTCGAAAAGCTGTAAAAAACCTTTAGAACACAAGTAAAAATTTTTAAAGCCAAATAATGATTTGCAAAAGACAAAAAATGGATGGCCTCCCCTCCTGGTCGGGAGCGAACTGTTACCCTGCTCCCTGCTCCCTCTCCCACCCTTTTTCTTTAACTCTGGCCTCGACCGCGCTTGCACCCTTGCCCTCTACTCCCTCCCATTCCTGTACCCCGAATTTGCCCAGCCTTCCGCAAGGCTCTCTGATGACAAGTATGGACCGTATGGACGGCCTCCCCCACCGGTTGGGAGCGGACTGCACGCCACAACACTGGACCGCTTTATCCGGCACCATAGCCCATGTGTCCGCGTGTCATGTGCCACAGCCCTGGCACGTTGGCCCCCAGGTGGTCCCGATGCCTTAATGCACTCCAAGCCTCACACCCGGCCAACGGTGTATGGTGTGCAAGGACCGATGGGCAGTGGAATCCGTGTGGGTAAGGCGTTTCAAGCTCTGAACTCAAGTCAGGGCTCAATGCAAAGGTGTGCTAGTACCAATGCAGCTTCCGATTGGTAAGGCGTTGTCAATGCACTCGCTTTGCGACGGCTGGATGTTATTATTGTTGCTTATTGTTGCTGTGAGATGTTCCTTGCGAGTAAGGTCCTCCGGTTTGGCCTCGAGCATGTCAGCCTCCTCCTCCGCCGACATGATCGAAGTCCCCTTCGACCCTAGAGCTTTCCATGATTTTGAGAACATAAAAGCTCTCTTGTACATCCTTCTTGCGAAACCTCGCAGCCCTCATTGGTCTATTGAAGCTCCATGCCCAGGAACTTTATCGGGTTATTATTCTCGGAAAGATGACAAACGGGGCTATCCTCGTGAGATAGTCCGCAACCGGCTCAAGGTCCAGCCGAAACAGCTCACGGAGCTAGGCCAAGGAATCAGCTGTAACAGGCACGGAGCCCACCGTGGAGGCCGGATGGTTGCGGTTTGGGGGTCAGCCGGCAGGAAGCGAAGGACGGTGGCCCCTGTCGGCAGGGATTAGCTCAGCGCCCCCAGGAGTCCTCCTCTTCCACTTCTTCTGCCACGTCATGGAGAAATTCCATGACGGAGCGCCAAGGGGCCATTCGGGCGAGGTAAAGCTTCTTGAGCGGACGTCCGCCACCTCAACCACTGAAGGGGCTACGTTCAGGGTAGGGAACGCACCCCGTTTCGATGCATTCGAGCAGGGTCACGCCCTGAGGCTGACCAGCGACCTCCTTCGACATGGAAGCCGCCGGGCACGGCAACGCGCCGCGCCACCGGCCGCGTCGGACCGCGAGGGACTGGCGTGCTGAGATATTTCCCGGAAGAGCCCCCAATTGTGAAGCGCGCTAGCTGGTCTTGCACAGCAGGGGCAAACACAGCGGCACAACTGGTGTTTGCTTCACGAGTCCAAGCGCGCTCAGTCCCTAGGCAGCGCCGCGTCGCGTGACCGACCGCAAGCATGCAACTCAACGAGCTTCACTACCTGAAGTACAGCCGTGCACACTTGGCACGCCTAGTAGCTAGAACAAGGCACTTGAGCCAGAACGTTTCGTTTTGGACAAATATATAAATTAACAACAGCATGCAAATCTACACAAAGGATTCGGCAGAGACTGCACATGTTCCGGACACATGTATGGCAGCTCGCAACATATATACCTATATAATCCTATATACATGTACATGTATATGTATATTATATGTATATGTATATAGGTATATGTATATAGGTATATGTATATAGGTATATGTATATATGTATATGTATATATGTATATATGTATATATGTATATATGTATATATGTATATATGTATATATGTATATATGTATATATGTATATATGTATATATGTATATACGTATATACGTATATATGTATATATGTATATATGTATATATGTATATATGTATATATGTATATATGTATATATGTATATATGTATATATGTATATATGTATATATGTGTATATGTATATATGTGTATATGTATATATGTATATATGTATATATGTATATATGTATATATGTATATATGTATATATGTATATATGTATATATGTATATATGTATATATGTATATATGTATATATGTATATGTGTATATAAGTATATAAGTATATAAGTATATAAGTATATAAGTATATGTATATATATATATATGTATATATGTATATATGCTGGAAAAGGGGGTTGGGGCTGGCGTGGGGTGGGAGTCTTAGCACAGCTGGTGGTTGGGGCTCTGAGTTCCTTATGAGGAGCTGGGCTGGGGCTGAGGGCCCAGGCTGGAGGTGGGGAACTGGGCGGGACCGGGGAGCAGCAGCGGGTTGGAGGGCAGGGGCAGGGGGTAGAGGGGGGAGCTGGCTGGGGCTGGAGGCTGGGGGGGGGAGGGGGCGCTGGGGATGGGCTGGGAGCTGGCTGGGTCGGCAGGGGCTGGGGGCTGGGAGCTGGCTGGGTCAGGGGGCTGGAGCTAGAGGCTGGAAGCTGAGGGCCAGTATTTAAAATTTTAAAAATCTTTAAAATCTTTAAAATCTGAAAAGCTTGGTTTTCAAAAATTAAAGATTTTAAAGATTTTAAAGATTTTAAAAGCTTTTGAAATCTTTAAAATCTTTAAAATCTGAAAAGCTTGGGTTTTTTAAATTTTAAAGATTTTAAAGATTTTAAAGATTTTTAAAATTTTAAATCGTTAGGTCTGGGCTCCAGGCCACCGACACCTATTTAAAATTTTTAAAAATCTTTAAAATCTGAAAAGCTTGGTTTTCAAAAATTAATGATTTTAAAGATTTTAAAAGCTTTTAAAATCTTTAAAATCTGAAAAGCTTAGGTTTTCTAAATTTTAAAGATTTTAAAGATTTTAAAGATTTTTAAAATTTTAAATCGTTAGGTCTGGGCTCCAGGCCACCGACACCTATTTTCAAATTTTAAAAATCTTTAAAATCTTCAAAATCTTTAAAATCTGAAAAGCTCGGGTTTTCAATTTTTAAAGATTTTAAAAGCCTTTAAAATCTTTAAAATCTTTAACATCTGAAAAGCTTAGGTTTTTTAA
This sequence comes from Symbiodinium sp. CCMP2592, assembly GCA_905221615.1. Classification (NCBI taxonomy): domain Eukaryota; class Dinophyceae; order Suessiales; family Symbiodiniaceae; genus Symbiodinium; species Symbiodinium sp. CCMP2592. The sequence continues at coordinate 348,629 of CAJNDT010006063.1, forward strand.
ATTTTAAAGGTTTTAAAGATTTTAAAGATTTTTAAAATTTTAAATCGTTAGGTCTGGGCTGCAGGCCACCGACACCTATTTAAAATTTTAAAAATCTTTAAAATCTTTAAAATCTGAAAAGCTTGGTTTTCAAATTTTAAAGATTTTAAAGATTTTAAAAGCTTTTAAAATCTTTAAAATCTTTAAAATCTGAAAAGCTTAGGTTTCTTAAATTTTAAAGATTTTAAAGATTTTAAAGATTTTTAAAATTTTAAATCGTTAGGTCTGGGCTCCAGGCCACCGACACCTATTTAAAATTTTAAAAATCTTTAAAATCTTTAAAATCTTTAAAATCTGAAAAGCTTGTGTTTTTCAAAATTTAAAGATTTTAAAGATTTTAAAAGCTTTTAAAATCTTTAAAATCTTTAAATTTTGAAAAACACAAGCTTTTCAGATTTTAAAGATTTTAAAGATTTTAAAGATTTTTAAAATTTTAAATCGTTAGGTCTGGGCTCCAGGCCACCGACACCTATTTTCAATTTTTAAACATCATTAAAATCTTTAAAATCTTTAAAATCTGAAAAGCTTGGGTTTTTCAATTTTTAAGGATTTTAAAGATTTTAAAGATTTTAAAAGCCTTTAAAATCTTTAAAATCTTTAAAATCTGAAAAGCTTGGTTTTCAAAAGTTAAAGATTTTAAAAGCATCTGAAATCTTTAAAATCCTTAAAATCTGAAAAAGCCTGAATTGATATAGTATTGATAAACAAAGCAAAGCCATACGTCAAATAGACCCTAAAGGTCCTACGTACATATATGTATATATGTATATATGTATGTATATATGTATATATGTATATATGTATATATGTATCTATGTTTCTATGTATCTATGTATCTATGTATCTATGTATCTATGTATATATGTATATATGTATATATGTATATATGTATATATGTATAGAATTGTTCAATTTCGGAAACATTCGCAATCAACGATGCGGGTACATTATCGTCCGTGAGAAAGGAGCGGCCGCTCAAGTGATCATACAAAATTGCCTGATAATGGCCAGAGGTGACTTGCATTCCCAGGTGAATACAAATGGCTTGCAACCTGAAGTAAAGCAGATGCGTGCTTGTCGTATGGTCATCAGTAAAGGTCGGGATGGCGAGTCGTGGCTGGTGAGCCACGTGATCATCACGCTTGCTGCAATCATCTCGGTAGCGAGCCAACTGTATCACAACAAGCTCAGTCCGTCCATTAAGAGCTCGAGTCCCAGCCTGCGTATGCCAGTCATTGACCAGGGATTGGGTGTCATGCATAGTGGAAGCACTGAGTGGGAGGCTGATCACGGGTGAGTTGCCCTCTTCTTCCACGCATGTGTGCCTGTCAATCTCAACACGAGTTTGCCAATAGACATCAGGCTGTGGGAACAGTGAGCGGCAATGTATGTACTGTAAAAACTCGGCGGCATCATGTTGCCTGTGAGGCGATGTCCAGTCCTGTAGCAAGCTGAACCATACAGGCTGAGACAGCAGGAGCTGTGACTGCTGGCACTCAAGAATGCACCTGAATCCTCGCATGAACCAATCTGGAACCTGAGTGATGTGATCAGGACAGGATGTCAGGCTCCAGAGCCAGGACAGAAGCACAGCATGCATGTAGCACAGATTAGACGGGTTACGGAGCTTCAGCTGGAGGATGCGGAGGCGAGTTGGCTCTGGATGTAGTTGGCCAGAGGGGATCTCTGCAGACGATCTTGACGAAGGTTCATGCCAACCGTCTGTGTAATAGCCGACTGGCTCAGACGGTGCATTGTATCGAAAGTCTCGTGAGCCAGCTGAATCCTCAGTCCTATGTCCATCACAAAGACGATAACTGGCGCATCCCCGGTTTCCAGAAGGCTTCTCTTCGCATGGAAGCGGTGGAGGACGCCCGGTTGGGCAAAGAGAAAGAGGAGTCGGTCCAGGAGTCGAACGGCCTCTGTGTGGAGAATGGGTTCGTTCTCCTGGTTGATGACGTGTTTCTGCTCCTTGTTGTCCCACTGAAGGTAGTTCCATCCCTTGCAATCCTCCGTGATCCACCCCCTCTGAGCTGCTTGCTCCCGTTGTCCATCGTCCTGCATCGCCTTGGTGATCCGGTTCTTGTGCATGAGCCAGGGCCTGTCTCAGCGCCATCGTGGCCTGACCCTTGTCGCGGAGCTCCTTCCAGGCCTTGGCGACCTTCCAAAGACGATTGGGCATGCCGTCTGGCTGATTGGTGCAGAAGATGATATATCGGGTATCGAGGGACTGCAGGTTCAAGGAGTCTTCGTGGCGGAGAAGGAGACGGCAAACGCTTTGCAGCAAGGAGTGCATGCGGCGGAGCTCGGCCTGGAGGTTGTTGGAGTAGGTAGGGCGAGTGGGCTGATTCCTGTTTGGATTGAAGCCCGAACCATTCTCTGAGCGACGCTTGTGGTCCTGCTTGGTATCCCCCTTCCCTTTCCCATTTGGTCCAGCTTTTCCCAGGTTGGCTCCTCGTAGCGCCTTGGCCGGTCTCTCATCCAGGGGGTGTGCGCTCCGCATTGGTTCCTGCTCGATCTCCATGGCTCTGTCCTCCTGTTCTTGTTCTGTGCCTGGAGCTGACATAATTCCGCAGTACACCTTCATTTCGTCCTCCGGAGACATCTGCTTCGGCTCCGCAGCCGGGAGGCTCTGGCCGAGGAAGGATGGAGGTTCGGCGAATGTCATCAAGCGAGGGTTCTCCTGCAAGCTGGCGAGTGGGATGCAGAATACTCTCCATAAGCATGCATATGCAGGGCACAAGACAGCTTCGCATGTGAGCGTCCCGCCTTTTGTAGGATTTGCCACACTACACGCAGGGGGACGGCGTGGAGAACTTGCGAACCCGAGCTTCACATGCGTGTAAGATGGAGCTGTACTGGGCATGCTTGGCGAGTATATGAGACTTGATGTAGGAAGAATTGGCTACATACTTGTCGCAAAGAGGGCAGTGGTGCTCAAGTTTCTCACGAACGAGCTCGCAGCCAGTGAGTCTGTGCCAGGGATGAGCGAAGAGGATCTGTACAATCTCCGGTGTCTCAATAAGAGGCAGTTGGCGGGAAGCGGATGGCCTGATTCGAAGGTGCTGCTCACCATGTTTGTCCCGATGCTCTCTTAGGCCTTCACACTGCGCATAGGCCACGTGAAGATTGAACTCGGGCCATCCCCAAAAGGCATGTTTGCAGAAGACGCATTTCGGCAGACCTTCTTCGGCGATTAAAGTGTAATCTGCAACAATGTGAGCTTGCCAGTCAGGCCTTGTGCTAATCTTATGTGCTTTGGCAATGCGCTTATTAAGCGAGGCTAGGTCATTGTAGGAGACACCACACTCAGGGCACGGGAAGCCTGTGAGCTGTAGATTATGCAGGCACGATGTGATATGAGATTGGGTGCACTTCAGCCATTCGAGCACTCTGGCAGGCTGCATTGAGGCTTGGGACTCAACCGTGGAAATTTCTCTAGCAACATCCTCTGCAAAGCATTTGGCTGGCGTGGGTATGCCTGTCTTGACAAAGATCTCTTCATTGGTCTCCCGAGTGTAGTAATTGTGACTGCGGGTGATAATACGTAGCTGTTTGGCCACTAGACACGTGCAATCTTTTATGAGATCAGGTGTCAAGCCTGAGCACGCCAAGCCGTATGACAGTACTGGCCATACCAGAGATCGCCACAGGCGTACACGCATGTGATCAGAGAGGGCTCATTGATGATCGTACAGTCGCATAGGTTCAGTTATATCCCTCGCATGCCTTCGGGAGCTTCGGCTCGGGGCATCGCTCGTTTGCGGAGAATGCCAAAGGCATGCCATCCAGAATGGCCGGATGATTAATCATCTGTCTCGGTAGCTTCGCTAGGCTTGACGACTCGAGCAGCGCACTCAAAGTCGAAAGTATATATGTATATGTGTGTATATGTGTATATATGTATATATATGTATCTATGTATCTATGTATCTATGTATCTATGTATCTATGTATATATGTATGTATGTATCTATGCATATATGTATATATGTATATATGTATAAATGTATCTATGTATCTACGTATCTATGTATCTACGTATCTACGTATCTAGGTATATATGTATATATGTATATATGTATATATGTATAGATGTATATATGTATATATGTATAGATGTATAGATGTATATATGTATATATGTATATACGTATATATGTATATATGTATATATGTATGAGCCCGATACCTTTAGGGTATATTTAACCACGGTTTTGTATTTACAATACTAAATCCTTAATTAAATACGACTTTGCTACATGCCCGTTGGCATGTCGTTAAGCCGGAAGGTTGTCGCTTCCAGGGATGTACATGTGAATACAACAAATACTCGAATCATCGACGTCTGATATGAAATCCCCCCATGCATCTGTCCACGGGACAGCTACGAACCTGCAGCAATAAATGCATGTCATCACGGTATTCTCATAGGCGATACACAGGCTTCCGACTGCGAAAGAGCATGTACTGTAACCTGCGTATTATACTAACATTCTGTATGCGATGATACGGCATGTCCAAAGTGATAGTATATCAGCAATACTGCGGCGGGAATTAATTGTATTCAACAACCATTCGAAGACATGACGAGAGGAGTTTTAAGATAACGGACATCAGCCCGGAGGCTCGATCCCATCTGAGTCGAGTTGTATATAGTCGCTAAGCCACGACGGCCAGTGCCGCTGACCCTGCTTCCTCGGACCCTCGTTTGGGATTTAAGTCAAAAGAATGTTAGGTATTCTCGTATATTCGACATCTTTCGGTCTCATGTCATCTCACATACAGTATCATATACGCAGTGTGATCTAAACTGAACTTGTAAATCAATCTTGGGATATAGTCACTGCTGCAAAAGCAGACAGTCACGAACAGAGGAAACACAGTACAATAGGAAATCTACCGCATTCATACTGATGATCATGCTCACATGTCATATTCTTGGATGCTGTTGTTGATGCTGCGATTGTATGTGATTTATCCAATCCTGAAGTGTTTATTGAGCGTTGTCTACAAATGCTTGGTGTATGTGCTGTTTGCAGTACTTGTTTGTATGGCTGTACATCCTTCACTTTCTCTGTCAGTCAGTCTTCCCTTCCTCTCTTCTGGTATACATGCACTTGAAACCGTCAGTCGCAAGCAGTGCCTCCCATATTTGTTCTTAAAGTCTAAGTTTAAGTGTCAGTCTATTTTACCTTGTAACAACGTCTTAACCAACATGAACAACGATAGCACCAACATCACAACAACCACCACCAACTATTGAAAATAAGTAAACAACAATGAGGTATCATGAGACAAGTCCTACAGACACATAGGGGGCGAAAAGTCTCAGACCTGTATGGTAATATCTAATTATGTACAAATACATATTGTATATGTTGAAACCCTCAACTGAAACACAAGTTGCGATCCATGAAAACCAAATATTCTAACTCAGTTTTGGCAATAGTTTCGTTACTGGAAATCATGTTGAGCATGACCTACGACCCGTGAAAGCAAAACAATAATGCTACGATGCATTGCCTGCAGTCCTGCACTTAGAATCCCATGAAACACGAGTTAGAACCCATAAAACCAAAATAATCCTACTAAGTATTGACTACATCCCGGCTGTTAAGACCCCCCTCAAATAGAAGCTGTAGTCCGTAAAACTTCGATAATCCTAGTATACCTCTGTTACCGCTAATTAGGCCGCCTCTGACTTCTGTAATACTGACCCTAGGAAGAAACGAGAACAATCCATACAAACACCCATAATCATGTCAAGTATTGTCTGTAGCTCTGTGCTTAATCAAACTAAACCTGGCCTGCAAGCATAAAAGCAACAATAATCATGCTAAGTATTGCCTATCACCTTGTTGCTACTATTCCCATGAAACCTTGCCTAGGACCCCTTAGAACTAAAATAATACGACTAAGTATTGCCTATAACCTGGGCACACACACACACACATATATATATATATACGTACATAAACACTTGTACACATACATATACATATACGAATATACAGAGACACACACACATGCAGATGTCTACATCCACCAAAACAAGATAGCCGGTTCATTTTTAATGTAACCATTACTCAACACTCGTAACCTTGATTACCGTTTCATCGTTCCTGTTAGTTGGTTCCCTTGAGCCTCTAAGTACATATTTGGTTGGACATATGTGCAATATTCAATTTTGCTCCATGCCCTTGTTTGAAGTCAAGTGTTCAACTCATACTCCGCGATTGTCGTGCAAAAACTTCGTTTGAGTGTCTGTCTTTCTCTGCGAGATGACTCGTTCTTGATGTGCTTGGAGGTGACATCGCCCACAAACTTTTGGAAAGCCGTCCGGCGCATGCGGCTCCAAACGTGCTGGCGTGCTTCACATACCAAATGTCCGACTTCATGGTTGGCTAAGGAACCTCTCCAAATTTTCCGAAAATATCGTCGGCTATTGAGAAGTGCTTTCAGTTGCACAGTTCTTGAACGCGCATGATGCCATCGCCAAAGTGTACTCCAGGGCCCCACGAAAGTTTAGGAAGTTCCACAAGAGATCCGCCTAAGCGGTGCGAGACGTCTGTCAATATCTGCAATCTTGTAAACCTTGCCAGCAGAACAGGGCAAAGAAACAAAGCGGACATATTTCAGTCACTAGTTCACTAGTAGTACGGAAACGACTGAGCTTGAAAGCAAAGCGTTACTTAATCATGTGGAAAAAGAAACGCACCCACAGAGCAACGTTCCTTCAACATCGCATCATTCAGTTTTGCAACATAAGGCTCCAGGTTTGATAATGCCTGCCAGCATAAATACTCGTTGCACCAGCGCTGATGACGTTTTGAGCTCTGCACTTTGTTCTTGTAGCCGTACACACGGTAAGGAAGCTTCTCGGTCGGGACTGGGCCTTTCGGCAAAACACCATGCCTGCCGAATCGTGCTGACACCACGCAAATCGCTCGACACCGGAACGACTCTCGCACGAATTCATTGATTGCAGACTTGTCGCGGACGTTTTTGATCTTGACGGATTTCGCCAACAGTTTGTAGAGCCGATCATCCTTCTTGCTCAAATTTCCCCATGGTTGACACGACCGCTTTTTCATCTGAAGTCTCCGAGCAACTTCACGCAACACCAGAGTATCCCGATCGCAACAATGAGACATCAGCTTCGCAACCAGGGTGTCCGCACTTGTGCCCGAGTGACGTGCTTCTTGAACGAGTCGACGAATTTTGGAATATATTTGGACCACATCTGCAAGAGCTCGTAGTCGATGCGCTTTGTTCAACGCCATTCGCGGTTTCGAAGGCATACTTACATGCTCTGTCTGTGGATTTGAATTTATCCGATAGTAAAAACACGAACACCCACAAAAATGAAACAACAAACCAATTACCTGAAACAATAAACCAATTAGCGTTAAACTGTTAAATCCTCAGCTTGAGGTTCAGTGTTCGGCAAGCCATGTGGGAAATCGCCTTTCCAACGAGTGTCCTGAGTTAGGTCTTCGGGCTTGAGGGATGCTCATCTTGGTTAGAATAAAACCCCTCCCTCTTAACGAAGCAGGCTTGAAGCTGTTCACGATGGACTCCTGGCTTTAGAGGTCCGAAATGCGGAACGAATGTAACGATGCGCCTATTGATTGTTGAATTTAGGTTTGCGTACCTTAAACTGTTTATGGTTTACGGTTTTGAGCTTTCGTTTTTTTGTGCTTTAGGAAATCGTTGGTGTGGAAATTGGGATTCTTTTTTTCAACTGTCTTGCTACAGGTTCGGGTCCCATTGTACACCTATCTGCGGGAACCTAATGGGGATACCTTTACTTCATACTGTGGTCTTGATAAGGACTCGGGTTGTTGGTTTAAGGACCTAGTCGTCATATGGTCGTCCATAAACCATTCTACGTTAATAGACGCCTACAGACCCGAGAGATCCGGAAAGGACACCTCAGAAAAGTTGGTGCCATCGCACGACGCGACAGTTGTCCTCACAGTATTACAGCAATAGAAGCATACAAATGAACATACTAAGTCCTGAGAAAAGGACTATACATAATTCAGCAATATCCTCACCGATGACATGACAGTCAAGCGTAGTCATAATGGTCTTCCAACCGGGATACCCATATACATGCTGATCATAATGTAGCAAAGATGTCAACGATATTGCTAACAATTAAGCAATCGGTTTCAGAGTTAACAGGAAACGCAAGCAAGCGGTTATAAACATTATTAGTACGATTATTATCAAAGATAATATGAAACTGATAAGTGTGCCTTTTCGTACTGCTATTGATTATTGATTCAGGCGTTAATCCTCGTGATGTTGTTGGCGTTGCTCTTGGTGTTGTTCTTGTTGCTGGTGCAAGCCTCTCGGCTCAGGAAAGGTCAGGCTAGTACAGTTGCCTTTTTCCTTTCTTGCCATGGCATTTGTCAGCGCCTGAGCAGTCCCGGTCCCAAGTCCGGGAGGGAGCATTAGATTTACAGCTCTCTAACATCTCCCAGAGGTGAGGGTTGTCGGTATTGCGAAGCCGACAGGAGCCGTACTCAACATGAGTGCTGCGAAACAGCCTAGTGGTTCGACCAAGCATCAGCCCGTTCCTCAAGGGAAGGGTAAACGCTCTTATCAAAGGGCAGCACGTAAAGCTCTGCTTGAAGGTAGTGCGGTCTACAAGGGAAGGACGATGTCGTCAACAGAGCTTGGAGTTGCTCCGGCACATGTAAAGCCCACCAATCCCGGCAGAAGGACTCTGCCTTCAAAATTTACAGAAGATAAGAATCTCAGCTATCTATCCTGGAACGCAGGATCTCTCACAACCGCAGTTTGGGAAGAGTTACTCTCCGTACTGCAAAGTGCCGCATTTCAGGATGTGAAGCTGGTAGCAATTCAGGAAACACACTGGAGGGGCTCATGGCAATTCAGCAAGTCAGGTTGGCACGTGATCAGCTCTGGTTCCACAGGGGAGAAGGGAGCCGGGGTCCTCATAATGGTGCACTCCACGCTGTGCAAGTCACAGGATCTTCGCTACAACGAGGTTGTTCCAGGAAGAGTTCTCCAGGTCCGGGTGCCGAGCAACGGCATCTCACTGGACGTCTTCAGCTGCTATCAATACGTTTGGCGCTCTAAGGAGACAGTCGCTCAGAATAAGGAAACCCGGAAGCAGACCCTTCACGCCCTAAGTAAGTCCATCCGAGCTGTTCCCAATCGCAACACTCTCCTTGTGCTAGGAGATTTTAACTCCTCGCTCAAGACCGACAACAAACACGTAGGGCCATGCACGATCCAGGCTTGCAGACTCGGGCATCGCGGATCTAAGGATCTCCAGACCCTACTGTCGGAGCACCAGCTAGTCGCAACCAACACTTGGGGAGTGCATAGACCAGCCACCCACGAACAAGGCAACTCTGTTTCACAGATTGACTTCTCGTTTGTCAGGATTGCACAGTCCCAAGGCCCTGCCAGGTTTTGCCGGCCACTAAGGACCTTCCCAGTGGCATCCTGGAGGGATGGTAGTAGGCATTTCCCCCTTCTTGGTAAACTGAGGCACAGCAGGAGATACTCCGCCCAAGCCTCAAAACCCTATGACCAGCAGGCAATGGAGGACTGCTACAGACACCGTTCCCCGAAAATACAGGCATTTGCCAGGGAGGTAGACTCCCTCCTTCAGGATCATCCCCAAACCTGGCAGAGTCTCCATCAAGCAATGAACTCAGCCCTCGCGACTCACTTTCCCAAGAGAAAGGGAGCAGCACAAAGATCAGATCTCAGCATTTGGGCAGAGCGCACAGTGTTGCGCTCACTCCCAATGTCAGTCAAGGTCTTAGCAGAGTTCTTGCCGGAGTTGCAGGTCCGAATGGTATTTCGCTGCTGGCTGTCGCTGTCTCAGCAAAGTGCACAGGCGAGGGTAGCAAAGCGTCAGAAGCAGGAAAGGCGACGACAGGAAATAGATGAACAACTCGAGCAGGCAGAGCTTAAATCCAAGCAAGACGGGAGTCATTCCCTCTACAAGGTGATCAAGCGCTTCCGGTCGGGGAGGCCTCAGGAAAGAGTTCAGCTACGTGACTCAGAGGGTCGCTTCCTAACAGCCAAGGAAGAACGTAGACAATTAGAGGAATACTCCATTGAACTGTTTGGAGCAGGGGACGACTTCCCGCTCACAGGGATACAAGGCAGCCTGCACATCACCGAGCAAGAAGTTCAAGAACAGCTAGGCACTATAAAGCTTGGCAAAGCAGTTCCTAAAGAAAGTCCTCCCATAGTAGCTTGGCGCTCCCTAGGCCCCAACGCTATTCGGCTCATCTCGGACACTCTCAATAGGGAAGTCACTGCAGGAAGGCTTTCGGACAGCGTCACCTCGTCACAGATCTCTTGGCTCCCAAAGCCCCCCAAGAAGCCAGATAAGCCAACATCACTCCGTCCGATCGGGGTGATAGCACCTGAGGGCAAGGTCCTGGCAGGACTTGTGAGGCAGAGACTCAAGTCCACCCTCCATCAAGCAATGCAAGGAGTCTCTCAGTTTGGCTTCGTACCAGGTAGGGGCACAGAGGAGGCGATCTGCAAGGCCCTCACACATGTGGATCAGGCCAGGTTCAGGCAGGCCCTTACAACTAGAGCGGCTGGTAAGGGACAACAGGGGCTCAAGCTCAGGGGCAGTCTCACGATGAGCGTTGACATGAGCAAAGCTTTTGACACTGTGGACAGGCTACGATTAAGAGAAGCCCTGGAAGCTGAACAAGCAGACCCTCTTCTTATAGAGGTGGTGGGCCATCTCCACATCAAAGCCTTGTACAAGATGACAGCCAGCGATCAGAGCTTTGAGATAGCCACACGCAGGGGAATCAAGCAGGGATGCAAGCTTGCACCTTCCCTATTCGCCTTTGCATCCGGGCTTCTCTTTAGGAAGCTCTCTGGAAAAATCAGCCCCCCCGAACTAGTTAAACTTCTCACCATGTATGCGGATGATAGCTTGATTCAGTCGCATTTCGAGTCTGAGTCTGGCCTCATTACAGCACTAGGGTACTGCGACCTTCTTCTGGATCAATTGGTTGAACTTGGGTTCAAGGTCAATCCGTCCAAGTCAGCAATACTGCTGCAGCTACAAGGAGGTTCAGCCTCGACAATTAGGAAAAAGCTATTTCGCCAGGTAGATGGAGAGAAGTTTGTGGAACTCCCTTCGGGCAAGTTGATATCGCTGCGGTACCAGGTCCCATACCTGGGGGTCATTCTTTCTTATCATGACTACGAAATGAAGACCCTTAAACATCGGCTGTCATCCAGTAAGCTAGCAATGTCAGAAGTCGCCCATGCAGTTAGGAACCATCGAGTCCTATCAGACAGACGTCGTCTGTCAATTTGGACAATAACTGCGTGGGCCTCTGCTCTGTATGCCCTTCACGTGGTAGGACTGACACAGCAGGGATTGCAGAAGCTCCATTCACACATGATGTACCAACTTCGGTTTGTCCTGCGGAGCTACTCCCAGGAAACGAAGGAATCCAACCAGGAGTTACTCCGGAGAGTACGGATTCCTCACGTGAAGGAGCAGCTGCAAAAGAGGCTGACACAGTTCATTAAGAGACAGCAACACTCAGATCCTCAGCTCCTCCCACACTACAAGCTGCGCGCTGAGGCAATCAGCCAGGCTCTGGAAGGCCTTGCCATTGACTTCTCCTCGCAATCAGTAGAGGATAAGATCCTGACCTGCGGCGAGTGTGGAGCATGTCTCTCTGGTACCGGGGCACTCCGTCGCCACCTGCAGAAGGCCCACCCAGATTCGCAGCAAAGCTTGAAAGGACCCAGATTTGACCCTATTTTGCATTCAATGCCAGGGTCAGCAACTTGCATCGCCTGTAGAGCAACATTCCGAACAGTGTTCTCTCTGCGCAAACACGTCGAAGCTTCTACATGTCCTCGGGTAGAGCTCTTGCTTCGACAGCAGGAAGAGCTCCCTCTAGAAGCCCAGAACCGGATTTCACTTACAGAAAGTCTACAGTCTGATGCTCAGGAAAATCCGGAAGGAGCAGCTCGAAATCCGGTGTTCCATGATTACCTGATGGAGCACTGTGCACTCTGCGGTCAGGTCCTTGTTGGTCAGAAAGGAGCCAAACAGCACCTAAACAAGCAGCATCCTGAAGTGATGGCCAAGCTTGAGAAAACTCTCCAACCAAGACTTGCTCAGTTCAAGGTCTTCTTTCACAAAGGAGATAGCTGTCGTTATTGCAAACTCCGTGTGGATGCCCCGGGTAGACATGCTCAGCAGTGCGTTCCACTACTGCAGGTGCACGTACTGCAGGAGGTAGCGCGTCAGCAGCTCAGTAAGCAGCCCCGAGAATATACTCGAGCAAGGCCCACGACCTCGGCGAAGACAGCCACAAAGAAGCCCACAGATTCAATGCCAGGTATTCCCCTTCCCGAATTTAGACTGGAAGGCTTTCTCCTGCTAGCCAACACTCGCAACCACTGCTATGCCAACTCAGGTCTACAGTGTCTGCACTGGCTATCTGATCCCACAGAGGCGCCTTTTCACGAGGCGTCTCGGATCAGTCTACTCGCGAGAATAACCCCTGAACACAGAGTCTTCTCGGAGCTCACCACGGGCTGGCTCTTTGACGGAGGACAGCATGATTCTGCAGAGTTCCTGCAGCAAGTGTTTCGGAATCTCTCTGCATCAAAATTTGGACAGTGGGAAACTCGAGCATCAGTTCCAGAGGGTGTGATAGTCGATGAAGAAGGGGGTTCTCCCATTCATCTCGCCACGGCGATCAAGCCCAACCTGCAGGACATGCTAGTGGCATGGTCGTCTCAGGAGCGCTCATGTGCTCTCATAGAAGCTGCACAACAGGTGTGCTTAGCCTTACCGAGATTTGCAGGTGAAGCAAAGGATCACAACTGCATTGCCATTCCACAGCAAGTTCAGATTCCTGTCTTCCTAGATCACACTTCCCGAATTTCCTTCTGTACCTACACAACTGAGGCAGTAATCATTCACCTAGGCATGGAGGCCACTAGTGGTCATTATCGAGCAGCAGTACACAAACTAGATTCTTGGTATATTGGCGATGACTCTCACCCTCCTAGCCCCTGCACCCTTGAAGATCCCCTGCTGCAACAAAATTGTTACGTCATTTTCTTAGCTCGCAGCGCCGTCTCTCACGAGCTCCACGCCGTAGACATTCACCCGAACAATGTCTCTGCAAGAGCTCTTCCAGAGAGCCTCGATGGATGAGAGCTTCTCCTCTAAAAGGGGAGAGGCCGCCCCCTCAGGAGGAGATTCTCCCCTGAAACGCCAACGCGGTGGAGTTACTCCCCAGCAGGGCGGCAAAGGACAAAAAAGAGGGGGCAGAAGCAGGGGACGAGGAAGCGGAGGTCGAGGGAGAGGAGCAGCCAGAGTGCAAAACGGGAACGGTGGAAACAATCACCAGGCACAAGGCAATGTATCGCAAGAGCTGATCAACGCAATAGCGCGGCTGGCGCTCCGACATGATGAGCAAATCACAGCGATCGCCTCGGATGTGACATTCGTCTCTTATGTCCGAACCGAAGATCACTCGATCCTACCTCATCTTTACGAGGAATCTCAGCGAGTCAAGAACAGTCCCATCGGGATTCCTCCCAGGGCAGCTTTGACCTGAAGTTTCTCCGTGAACTCAAGGAGAGATTGGTGACTACCAGCCGTGATAAGAGCATACAGGAGCGCCTGCAGAACGATGAGCTGATGACGCAGGACGGCGAATGGCCGTTCCTGGAGTGGAGCCCCACCGATCAGAAGATGATCGAGACGGTGGAAGACCCTCTCACCACGGCTCAAGTCGTTTCAGGCCTGGGGGACGCAATCACTAGAATTTCCTCAGATCCGGAACACATCAAGCTCTTCAAAACTTCGCGGCCATTGACCGAAGGCATGACGGGAGGTCCGGTCCGAATCCAGATCCAACTGTCAACCAGGGCGGCCACATCTGAACTGCAGGAAACCTTGCAGTCCTTAATTGGCAACACTGCATTTTCGCTCATAAACGCGGATTTTCAGCGACTGGGAACTCAGCCATCGCCGCTGGTTCGTCAGATTCGCGATTTGCTCTCCTGATCTTCTCCAGAGGATAAGATCTCTTCAGCTCTGCCCCACGAGTGGGCGGGACTGGAACCAAGAGCTCAGTAGAAGCAAATCTTACGAAGAGGAGTTGCTCCCACCTAGCTCCTTGCCCTAGCATGCTCATGCTCGTGAGGAGCTTGAAGCGTCTTCGACGAATGGCGAGGAGGCCCTCCCGCGAAGCACTGCACTCATGTTGGCACCGCTTGAATTGCTGCACATGTTCCTTCATGACGAGGCTTTCAGGCTCAAAAGCTCAATTAGACTGTGGTTCAACTCCTCGACCATGTATGATCAGACGCCAACTCGACTGGCCATGATGCTGCTCCCGACGATAGCAGCGGTGCACTTCCTGCACCAGAAGTCCCAAGGTGTGGAGATACTCCCCTGGGCCGTGCTCACAGAGCTGCTAGAGAGAGTGAAGGGGCTTGGGCTCATCACTAAGGATGAGATCCTGAACCTTGCCGTGGAGATACTCCCGGAAGGTGGGATTCGACAGGTGCTCACACACCTCCACTCCATCTCGGGCATCGATGAATGGGGACAAATCCGGCACAGACGACGAAGAGCCCTGGTCGAACAGGGGATGCAGTACCTCTCTCTGGTACGCATCCACGCTGGAGACCTGATTTCCCCAGCAAGCCTCGGTTACCACCGGTACGACTTGGAGATAATGGAACGCGAATCCCATATTACGGGATACATCGCCAAATATCTCCCTGCTGAGTACCAAGAGGCATATCAAGCTGATGTGCAGACGTTGAGGTCTCAGTTTTTTGCTGAAGACGGCAGACTTAACCTGGCCTCGGCGACGTGGGAGGTATCTTACAATCACCTCATGGCCGCCACTTCCTGAGCCAAGTGAGAAGAGGAGATGCTCCCTAAGCAAGAGCTCCTGTAACATAGAGGAGTTTCTCCCTCGTTAGGCGTAGAGCTGGCGGAGTTACTCCCCAGGGGTTTTTGAACTAGTAAAGAGTCACAGGTGGAGCTTCTCCCCTAGTTGGTGGAGCTTCTCCCCCAACGAGGGGTGTACAGCTGGTGGAGTCTCTCCCTAGGGGTTTTTAAAAGCTTTGAGTCGCTGCCTGCAATAATTCTGCCTGCACTGAGCCACACTGAGCCAACAGCAATCCACCATCCGTGATGCAGGTCTCCTCGTGGTGGCCTGGAGCTCAGTGGCCTAGGCCCAGCTGCCTGCTTAGAAGCCAGCTTGAGCCAACAACCGCAGCTTTCTCTCAAGACTCAGCATCATGTCCAGACCTGAGTCAACACAGGATCCCTCGTTTCAAGCGGAGTACGAGGAATTCTGCCAGCGACGGATACGTGAACAACTTCCGCATGTCACGTATCGCAATTTCCTGCGCCAGTGGAGGCGCTCCGCTCGTGCTCACGGCGAAAGCTATCCTGCATATAAAGGAGTCTCTAAAGGTACTGGTGGACAGGAAGAGCTGGGAAGCGGAAAGGGTGGAGTCACTCCCCCTCCTCCTCCTTCCAAGAAAAGAAGTACAGGGCAAAGCGAGGGTGGAGATACTCCCCCAGCAGCAAAGGCCAAGAGTGGAGATCCTCCCTCGGGGGACCCAATCACGGAAGCTGCGATCAAAGTTCTTCAGTCAGCTGGTTATACGCCCTTTCCCAGTCTGATTTCAGACTGTGATGGGAACATCACTGACCTGAACAATCACCGAATTATGGTGACAGTAACTCAGCAGCTGCGAGATGGCCTCAATCAGGCGGAACGACCCTCCCCGGAGATAGCCAATGCTCTCCTGGAGACCTTCCTGGCCTCTCGCCGGGGACTTGCCAATGAGCCTCTGCAGCCGAAGCTTGGATATCCCACAGCTGAGGAGGATGGGTGGTTTCGTTTTGAGTATTCTTCACCGAACATTCTTCCTGCAGGGGACAGCGAGGTTGCGTTCCACGGCACACACCTGGAATGTTTGCATGGGATACTGGCCACAGGCAGGCTACTACCTTCGACACCTGACCTCTCCGGCACGCGAAGCTTCGAGGCACGACCAGGTGTGTATCTCCACAAGATGTCAAACAGGCATCTTGCTGCCGGTTACAGTTGTCTGGTGAGGATAGGACCTCGGCACATATTCGTGCGGCCCATGTTTGAGGTGGAGGCTGCGCACTCTGGATCGCAAAAACGTGGTAAGAAAACAAACCAACTGATATACTCCTATGATGCAGTCAAAATCCGAGCGCTGCTACTGCAAATATCAACCAAGGAGACACTCACCTTAGGTGAGTACCTCCGAGAGTGGAGTGGCTTGTTGGAGATACCACTGAGACAAGCACGGGAATCCTTTTTGGCGTTGGGATACGAACTGCCTGGCGAAGCCTCGTCAAGTGGAGTCAAGGAAGGAGGAGTTGCTCCCCTTCCGGTTTGTGAGCAGGCGTTCAGCTCACAGGGTGGAGTTTCTCCCCCGACCATGGCGTCAGAGATTGACCACAGCTCAACAACGCCACGTAGCTCCACTATAGTGGCCTGGGAGGGCCAACCAGGCGATCTAGGGGACTATTGCACTGCCTCTACGAAGCCGGAGACCAGCTTCTCGTTCGAAGTCTCGAAGGCTCTAGCAGCTTCGCTCCGGCACGGACATAAACCCTACATCAGCGTCACTTCAGCTGGTTGGGCCAAATTAGAGGACGTCCTGAGATGGCCAAGAGTGCAGGCCCAGCACGCCACGGCAGGCGACCTCATGGAGGTCGTTCGGAGTAACGCAAAAGGCAGGTACGAGCTGGGCGATTGCCAAGGCCAGAAGTACATCAGGGCTCTGCAAGGACATTCTCGCTCTGATGTGGACTCCAATGAGGTGTTGGAGGAACTCACGGAGGAGATGCTCCCCAGAATGCTGTATCATGGCACATTCTGGTCCTTGTATGACTCCATACGCCAACGAGGCCTTCTGCCTCAGAACAAGATTTCCAAGGGCCGCGGCAAAGGCGGACGTGGCAGAGAGGGACGACAGCATGTTCACTTCGTCTCGGATCGGGACTATGGGAGACCTGGTGTTTCTGGATTCAGAGATAGCTCGTCGATGCTGGTGGCGGTCGATCCACGCAGAGCCATGCAGGTAGGGGTGCAATTTTTCCGTAGCAAGAACGGCGTCATTCTCACCCCTTCTGAAGTGCCCCCTTCTGTCATAGAGTACTACCAGAGCCTGAAATCAGGTACTAAGTACGGAGGCGACAACAGGCCGCTCTGATCGTGAGGACCCTCACCTAATGGTGGAGTCCCTCCCCACACTGATAATGCAGCTGCTCACGCAAAAATCTATGTTATGAGGCTGAAGGTCACTTCAATTTCATCACCAGACAGCAAGTATACCCCGAGGTCGCATGTGAAGCTCCGTGCGCAGTCGTGGGCCCGGATCTGCAAGTGAGTTGTCAGCCAAAAGTTTTCTGGAAGCTCTACTTGCCTTCTCGTACAGGCTCAACTCACCAGCTGTCTCGACTGTAGAAGCCATGCCTGAAACACCGAAGAAGAGTGGCAGCAGAGCGTCCTCCCGCACCCCTCCTCCAGTGCGACGTCGGCCCCACCTATCCAGGTCGCCGCCAGCCAGTGACGCCATTCGGGAGTCCGACTCCGAAGACACAGCAGCCCCTAAAGCAGCCCCTAAAGCAGCTGGGCCTAAGGGCCCGCCGCCTCCGATGCCTGTTAACCTGTCAGGAAGTGGATCTAGCACAGATCGGACACCGGGCCCAGGTAAGGCACCTGGAGTGCCAGTGAAAGGTGGAGTCCCGGGAGGAGTTTCTCCCCTGGGACCACCGCCAAAGGCTGTGACCTCAACGATCTCCCATCCAGGGACAGGAGAGCTTCATGTCACCAGCACAAGTCCGGCAGGAGTTGCTCCGCCATCTACAAATAGCAACAACGGGCTGGAAATGGCGCCTGGCCTGCCTTTACTGAGTGTTTCATTGCCTCACCGCCTCTACTATAACATAGAGCTAGTGGTTCGTACCGAGCCTTCACAGCGAGGCTAGACACTCTCGCGAGACAGCAGTGTGCAAAATGGACGTCGCCAATCAGTCAGCGATACATTGCAAATCAGCCGGTTAACTACTTCATTAGTGCCAGAGTCTGCAGCTCGAGTCACTGAAGACACGTCCGATTCCGACTTCATTGCTTGCAGCCTTGAGGGGCGGAGCGTGTGCGAGTGCTGTGTTAAGGCACGGCTCGTCATGAAGTGACCGCGCAAGTAGCAAGCAGAGCAGCAGGTCGATCCCTCGCAAAGCGTGGACGTTAAGTTTCACCTCAGACAGTATCCTCCCGCTGCGTGTGAATGAAATGTTGCTGGTGCGGTTGAACTATAACAAAGAGAATGTGAATGGTGTTATATGTTTGCTAATCGGTTTGAAGTGTAAGTTCTGTTTGGATTTTGGTTCGTAGTTAAAACAAAAATTTGGTGCTATCAAACCGCTGTCTTTCTCAGTTCCATGGCAAAAGAGAGGTGGTTCGATAGCACCAGATTTTTTCAAGGACACCGTTTCAGAAAGTTTGGTGCCATGGAGCCGCTGTCATTTCGAAGATCGATACCAAAAGGGAGGCGGTTCGATAGCACCAGATTTTCTGAAGGGCATCGTTTCGGAAAATTTGGTGCTATCGAACCGCTGTCATTTCCAAGCTCGATGCCAAAAGGGAGGCGGTTCGATGGCACCAGATTTTCTGAAGGGCATCGTTTCAAAAAAATTGGTGCTATCGAACCGCTGTGTTTTCCTAGCTCGAAGGCAAAACGGAGGCGGTTCGATAGCACCAGATTTTCTGAAGGGCATTGCTTCAGAAACAGAACACTCTTCAGAAGCTTCGTCGCTATCGAACCGCTGTCGATGCCAAAAGGGAGGCGGTTCGATGGCACAGGATTTTCTGAAGGGCATTGTTTCAGAAAATTTGGTGCTGTCGAACCGCGCCGCCTCGGTGGTTTTATGATTGGAAACCACAGCGGGTCAATAGCACCAAATTTGCGGAACGGGTTCCTTTCAGAAAAAATGGTGCTATCGAACCGCACCTTGGAAAACACAGCTGTTCGATAGCATCAAATTTTCGGAAGTGGTTCCTTTGAGAAAGTTTGGTGCTATCTAACCGCGCCGCCTTGGTGGCTTCTTGTGTGGAAAACACCGCGGTTCGATAGCACCAATTTTTCGGAAGCGGTTCTTTTCAGAAGAATTGGTGCTATCGAACCGCGCCTTGGAAAACACAGCGGTTCGATAGCACCAATTTTTTTGGAAGCGGTTCCTTTCAAAATTTGGTGCTATCGAACCGCGCCTTGGAAAATACAGCGCTCCGATAGCACCAAATTTTCGGAAGCGGTTCCTTTCCGAAAAATTGGTGCTATCGAACCGCCGTTAAATTAGTTGGGTTCATGTTTGGAAAGCACAGTGGTTCGATAACACCAAATTTTCGGAAGCGGTTCCTTTCAGGAAATTTGGTGCTATCGAACCACTGCTAAATTATTTGGGTTCGTGTTTGGGGGTAGGGGGGGTAGGGAGGTAATGGGGGCGGGGGAGGAAGGGAGGGGGAGGGGGGAGAGGGAGGAGGGGAGGGAGGGGGGGAGGGTGGGGGGTGGAAGGGAGGGTAGAGGGAGGAGGGGGGAGGGAGGTGGGGGCAGGCGAAGGGATGGAGATGGGGCAAGAGGGTGATGGGGGGGGAGGAACTGTGGACAGGAGGGAAGGGGTGAGGGGGGGGCAGGGCAGGGGCAAGGGGTCAAGGGGAGGGAGAAGAAGGGAGGGGTGGGGGGAGGGTGGCGAGTGGGGGGGCAGGAGATGAGGCAGGGGGGGTGGTGGTGGGGGGGGGGGTGGGGGTGGGGGGGGGCACCAAATCCAGGGATTTAAATAATTGAAATAATTGAAATAATTGAAATAATTGAAATAATTGAAATGGGGCCTATTTCGATTATTTCAATTATTTCAATTATTTGGGCCCTTTGGCTGATTTAAATAATTGAAATAATTGAAATGGGTCGGATATCAATTATTTCAATTATTTCAATAATTCAAATGGGTGGGATTCGTGGCTTGGCCCATAACAACCATCGATTTCAATTATTTCAATTATTTCAATTATTTGGGCCCTTTGGCGGATTTAAATAATTGAAATAATTGAAATCCGAAAGCTCCATGGGCCCAAGCCACCAAATCCAGGGATTTAAATAATTGAAATAATTGAAATAGTTGAAATGGGGCCTATTTCAATTATTTCAATTATTTGGGTCCTTTGGTGGATTTAAATAATTGAAATAATTGAAATGGGTCGGATTTCAATTATTTCAATTATTTCAATTATTTCAATTATTTCAATAATTCAAATGGGGGGGATTCGTGGCTTGGCCCATAACAGCCATCGATTTCAATTATTTCAATTATTTGGGCCCTTTGGCGGATTTAAACAATTGAAATAATTGAAATCCGAAAGCTCCATGGGCCCAAGCCACCAAATAATTGAATTAATTGAAATAATTGAAATGGGGCCTATTTCAATTATTTCAATTATTTGGGTCCTTTGGTGGATTTAAATAATTGAAATAATTGAAATGGTCGGATTTCAATTATTTCAATTATTTCAATTATTTCAATAATTCAAATGGGGGGATTCGTGGCTTGGCCCATAACAACCATCGATTTCAATTGTTTCAATTATTTCAATTATTTGGGCCCTTTGGCTGATTTAAATAATTGAAATAATTGAAATCCGAAAGCTCCATGGGCCCAAGCCACCAAATCCAGGGGTTGAAATAATTGAAATAATTGAAATAATTGAAATAATTGAAATAATTGAAATGGGGCCTATTTCAATTATTTCAATTATTTGGGTCCTTTGGTCGATTTAAATAATTGAAATAATTGAAATGGGTCGGATTTCAATTATTTCAATTATTTCAATAATTCAAATGGGGGGATTCGTGGCTTGGCCCATAACCACCATCGATTTCAATTATTTCAATTATTTCAATTATTTGGGCCCTTTAGCGGATTTAAATAATTGAAATAATTGAAATCCGAAAGCTCCATGGGCCCAAGCCACCAAATCCAGGGATTTAATTAATTGAAATAATTGAAATAATTGAAATCGGCCCCATTTCAATTATTTCAATTATTTGGGCCCTTTGGCGGATTTAAATAATTTTTTGCCTCCTGCATGGCTGAGTGCGCGAAGCAGGGTTACAAGTCCATAGTTGCGAATTCCAGCTCATCTCAAGCTGCCTGGCATAAAAGGTTGTAGATGTTTACATCAGTACTGTTCTGATTACAGCCTTGCTCATATTGGGCTATGGCTGTGTATCATGTGCATCTTGCAGTTGGGTCAGCAAAATGCCGTGAATTACTAATTAAGCAATTACAAATTACGAATTAAAGCATTACCAGCATGGCTCACTCATTGGGTTGACACCAAGTGCCATCAACCTTTCCATCTTGGACGGTAGCACCCGCAAGGATTGCAGGAAACTCAAGCCAGAAGCGTTGTGGCCATCGAGCTTGTAGGCAACATCACATACAACTTGTTTTCAGTCATGTCTAGTCGCAGCCAAACTATATTCCCAGAAAAATGTGAAGAGACACAATCCACCAGCAAGCTAAGTATCTCAAGGAGCAGGTAACTCAAGTGTTTCTTCGCAGATTCCAGATAGCATAATGGTGTTATCCGCTTGACCATGAAACAGACTGCAAGCCAGACCTGTGAGTGATATGTAGATCATAGAGAGTCCACATTCATTCTCAGTCAGCCAGACTGCCTGTCACATTATACCAGAGAGCGGACAGCAGGCAGCAGGGCGAGAGAAATTGCCACATAAAGACAATTCAAGCACTTTGCCACTTTGCCAGGAATTGCGTGTTTGTCTTGCGAGCCACATCCATTCAAGCTTCCAATCCATTTAAGGATGTCAGAAAAAGTTGAAGCCGAATGTAGGCAGCAGAATCAACCATGCAGACTCAAATTCTCAGTAGCCATAGCCTGTCCGCGCAGTCTTGTCGGTCAGTCATGAATGCACCATACCAGATTCAGCAGGGTGCCCGCATAGCTCACCAGATATGAAGATGTGTCGCCAGAGCCAAACAGCCTTACGCGACAGATCAACCATGCACACTCAAATTCTCAGTAGCCATAGTCTGTCCACGCAATTTTGTCAGTCAGTCATGAAGGCACCATACCAGATTCAGCAGGGTGCCCACGTGGCTCACCAGATATCAAGATGTGTCGCCAGAGCAAAACAGCCATACGCCACAGTTCCTCGCATGTAAGAGGCAAGGACCAGCAGTAGCCATGGAGCCATGGGTTTGCAGCGCCGAGGTGAAACTAAGTGGTTGTGATCAGTGACCGGTTGAAGGCTGAGGTATTTGGGGACCTAGTCGGGATTATCAGGGAATTTTACCTAGGGAAGTGCAGGAGCCCATACAGGAGCCCATACAGTGGGGTGATAAGCTATTAGGTCAAGTAGACGGGGAACAGTTGGGGACTGATATGGGACCTCATTTTTTTTCCCTCCTACCTAGCAAGGACGAAGCCCGCATTGCAGGGTGGGACCTCATGATTATTAGGGTTTAGTAAGTGTACCGAAGTGAAGATACACAGAAACACATTCCGAGGCCACTGACGATTTCCAGTCCAGCAGTAGGGAGCAGCAGGGTGGTATGTGGTGCATCATCCATCCATTGTGTTGGCACATTGGGTGGCAGCACTTCTCCGTCTCTCAGTTCTGTCTTTCCGTGCCCTTTTGTAGTTGGGGAAAAACACAAATGGAACCCCTTTGAACAGCTGAAGCTAACCAAAGGATCAAAACTTGTGTTACTTTTTGTCCAGAAAGACAATTCCAAGGGTCCAGACCTAGGCAGACCCAAGAGTCCAAACTTAGTCAATGTGATGAACGATGGAACCACTTGGGGACAGCGTAAGGCATGGAGCGGATACGGAGTCCACAAACTGCAGCTGTTGTTGCAGTAGTCTGGGACGCTTTGGGGCTTGGGTCAGGCCAGTTTCTGGGAACCAGTTATCAGGAATGGAGCTCTCAAGGTCTCGTGTTGTTGGAATCGCAAAGCCTAGGTCCTGAAGCTGTTGGTTTAGAACAGTTGGGAGATTTCGCACATGAATCACTGTCCAGGCAATCAGAACAACTCTTGGCGTCGTATCCTGCATATGTGCACTGGCATGAAGTAGCCTCCTCGCGTCAAAAACTACTGGTGATTGATGCGCTGGAATGTTGAATCCTTTAATTAGCGAACCCTGATGTTCTCGTTCATCTGGTCCAGCTGGGTGAGCAATCCATAACCCTCCTCCGGTACAAGTGCTCAAAACCTGAAAGAAAGTGCCACAAGGACCATTGCGAGCATCCCGATGGGGGTCTCTGGGGTAGTCTTCACGTACTGCAATGGTCGTGAAGCGGAAATCTGGCATCGTTTGTCGTACATACGCAGTAAGCATTCGGGTGAAGTAGGGATGGGTCAGGGAACCTTGCAGTAGGGTTAAGGAAGATCGGGGACTAGCACCGACATAGATAACTTGGGGATCAAGGTGACTAGAGATCTCAAGTGTACGAATACACGTTCGAAAGGTTCTCGGAATGTGGTTCCATACTTCTAGGAGAGTCTGAGGATCAATCGTCGTTTCATTGCGATCAGCTTTCTTCACTGTAACAAAGGCAAGTAATTCAGAGTCAGCTAGACGACGATCAATGCCTAGGGCTCTCACGAAAGCACTCATGTGACTATTCAGACTCTCTAGTTCATCCATGTCATCAGCAGTGGTCATGACCTCAGAATGCAGATTGCCCGCACAGAAGATCTATGGCCCCTGTGTCGTTTCTGTGTCCGGCTTCTGATCCCAAACTTGAGAAACTGGGAGCGCACACTGCAGCTTCACCAACTTTCCTCTCGGACAACCTAACTGAGCTGCAGTAGTTCTACCATAGCTACACGAACTCAGCATATAGACAGACTAATCATGGGCTTTTCGCAGTAGTCATGAAGTACGAGCGCTCAAGCGGTTTTGAGAAATCGCGAGTCTGCTACAAGTACATGTAAAGTCACTGCACACACACTGTGAACTCGGTCGGTATCTTTGTGGCTGTCATGCGGTATTGGAGTCTGGGCTTCCATGCAGGTGCTGTGCACCGGTCGCAGCTGCCGAATGCAATGAATTAGGTGAGGATGGCAAATGTCTGGGGTGAGAACCGTGACCGACAAGAAACGTAGGTTTACGGATAATAACAACCCCTAACAAATGCCAGCGCACATGCAGAGTGGATGAATATACATGTTCACAGGCATGCAAGCAAGGTCATTACAGTTCAAATTGTTTTGCAAGATCAATTAGGCAAATTGTACAAATTCATGAATTAAATGGATCAAAGCCCAGGTGGGTGCAGTCTGTGACCCAGCAAAATTCCCATTGGTATGGTTAGGTGCTGGGCTCGACGGCTGGTTCACGACCGCAGGTTGTGCTACCGCTTTACAGCTATTCTGACATCGAAATTGCAGGATCTCGAGGACAAAGTAGCAGGACGATTCAGCTGTATCGGCACTCCTATGTTGTTGGACTGCAAAGTGGTGTTACCGTAGGACAACGAGTATGTTAGGATTTATGAATGTGCCGTGTCAGCGCTGGTTCTGTAGCAGCGCTGCAATTATGTTGCTCCCGGCAGCAGTTGTGGACTGTGTCGGCAGCTGTGTGATCAGAAAATTCGGTTGTGAGACGGCTGGCTGACTCAAGTGTTCGGAAAGCCTCAGCTGGATACCCGGTGCCGGGCTGTCCAAAGAGACCGGTATGATCGTCGGGCCAGGCATAGGCATTGTCTGTGCTGTCGATGGTCCCAAGGTAGTCGGTGGCGTCGTCGGGTGACTCGGTTGGGAATCTCGCTGGTGTGGCACCTCTGCTTGCTTGCTGTCCTGTGGTGGCTTCCGTTGGGGAAGTTTGGGCAGCCGGGACAGGATTTCATTCAGCAGGTCACGATCACTGAGGATGCCTTCCAGTTTCGTTTCAGACTCAGCCATCTGGTCCACCAATGACGAAATCAGCGGCTCCACACGAATCAATCTGTCCTCACATGCCTGGATTGTCTCCATGTTCTGATGAAGGTTCTGCTGGGCAACTCCTGAAGCTTCACGTCCAGCTGCAACCAAGTCGCCAAGTCTCTTCACCTCCGGCATGACTGGCCCAAGGCCACGAATGAGCAGCAGAGAGTCACGGGATTGTTGAGTCAGCTCAGGAATCGAGGTGCCTAATCCCCTCACCAGGGGTGTAGCAGCTTGCTAACCTTCTCCTGGTTTTCTGCAACGCTTTTCGAGACTTTCTCCAGGGCATTCTCCTGGAGCTGAGTGGCTGTAAGTTTCGCCACCGCCGTATGTGTCTCGGTAATGCGGTTGTAGAAGCCGCCCAATTTGGCACACTCACCAGTCACCGCATTGATCTGTTTGTGCATACTGGTGATCTCCGATGCAGCAGACTGTAGCGTGGCCAGTTGAGCCAACACTTCCACGTGTTGTTTTTTAATCACGACAACCTCGGCAGTCAGATTTTCGATCTCCTTAGCCATCTGTGTCGTGTCAATGTCATGAAACATTTTGACGACATCAGCAAGGTTCGGGGTATCTGTAGAGCCAGGTGGAGGCATTTTGTCTTCAAACTCTGCCAGCTTAGTGTTGATAGAGTTAATCGCAAGGATCATGTGCTTCTGCCAGCGATACATGTGCAGGCCAACTGTAACCACTGCGATGAAGAGCGCAGCAAATAGAAGCAGCTCCACGTATGAAGCTCCGACCTGAGCCATGCACCAGACCATCTCAAGGATGGTTGTGAGAGGGCTAGCGAGTTCCATCGCACGAAAGTTGGATGCACTGCGTATGCTGATCCGGGCAATTGTTGGAGCCAGTGAGCTGCCAGCTGTTAGGCTAGTACTCATGTGAGACTCATCATTGCCATCGCAGCGGGAGCGGTATGAGGCTTTGGGGCGCTTCACAAGACGAGCAACACAGTGGGTTAGGAATTAAGGAATTAATGGACCGCCCTGCCCCCCCCCCTTTTTTACCCCTTCAATTCAGGCAACTAGTGACTACATCCAGAGCTGGAATTGTGGGAGGGGTTGGTGATCACGTAGTAGATAGACTTTATTGTGGTTGTGTGTGCGGATAACCCTGCGAAAATGATTGAAATGATAGGCTTCCTTCGCAGACTTGTCAGCAAGTTCATTGAGGGCATGTCCTTTATGGGCTCGTACATGCTTGGCCGTGACCGTCTTACAAATGGAATGCCAGAGTGAAATGAGGTTATTTGTATCGGGGATGTGACACGTAGGCTGAATGGTTTCATCGAGAATCTGGAGTACGTATTCACTATCCGTGAGATACAGGACAGGGATTTCAGGGCAGAATTGGCGGAACCATTTGATGAGGGTAAAAGCTTGACATGCAGCGACAATTTCGGCCCTAATATTTGTGCAGTAACCATCAATTCTGCCCTGTGCAATGATGACATCAGTCAGCTCTGCATATGGCGCAAGGATACAGACTCCATAGGAGCCGTGCGCCAATTTAGAGCTTCCATCGGAGCAGAAGGTGACGGCTGCCAACTCTTCATTTTCTTCAGGCGGGGGAATCCACTGGTACGCAGCAGGGTAAGGTTCTTCGACCGGGGGATGGCGCATCATTAGCAATTTAAAGGATTCCCCAACCTGAAGAAGCATCCGTCCATGCAAGTCGCAGTTACTGAGGTCGGGGTAGTACTGTGTGGGGGATAGATCACGTTGATCCATCCATGTTTTAAGGGCACCCTCCCAGAGGAGTCGATCCTGGCAAGCCTGATACCAAAAGGGCACTTGTCCCATTTGTCGGACAGATTCCCACATTTTTTATAATTGAAATAATTGAAATCCGAAAGCTCCGATTTAAATTATTTCAATTATTTCAATTATTTAAAATAATAGTAATCATAAAGAAAAGAATAGAGCATAAAATAGACCCTAGAGGCGCCTCTCTCATATATATATATATATATATATATATATACATATATATATATATATATATACACATTTTGATTTATGCATGTCTCTGTGTGTGTGTCTGGGATGCACCGTAACAAAACATACTGGGACATTGTGTATTCCACTACTCTCCATATGCCATCTGCTATCATACTGCTACACTCAAAGAATACAGTGATTGATGCGATTGAATTAGCATGCCGCCTACAGGACCACCAAAGGTATAGGCATAGGTTTGAACAACACAGACACTCACAGAAAATCACAGACAGCAGGTCTCGCGTTGACACGCCGGCTTGCTGCAGATGCAGGTGCCTCCGAGTGCCTGTTTTGCTGGGCACCGATAAACTCCGGATGGTCATCAGGATCCACTGGCCCAACCAAGGCCTCAGCATCCAAAGCGTTCTTGACTTGCGCGGCTTCGGTACCACACAGGTCCTCTTCGCAGGATAATGTGAAACACTGAGGCTGTGCTCCCAAGAACTTCTGGGAAAGACACTTCATGCACATTGGCCATGTACTTTTTGACCGTGGCCACTTCGAACATCAACCTGCGGGCTGGCTCTGCAGCATGCTCCCAACATGCATCCATCTACTGCGCCGGGCAGGCAATACGAAACTACAGTAGGAGTTTGGGGCAACTCACGCTGCTGGCTTCCCTGCAGGTCTCGTGAGCTCAGCAGGAATCATGCAAGAGGCACCTGGCCACGTCGATGCTTTTCGCACCTCCACTGAACATCTGGATTCCGATGGCAAACTCCTAGCACAGGGTGCTTGTGCGGAGCACTGTGCTGCAACAAGGCTGATGCCGTGTATGAGCCGATCCGTCCTCGACGGAAACACTTCCGTTGTTCTGAAAATCCAACCTTATTTCCGTGGAACAACGTCAACTATCGCAGCCTCAGGGACTTTGGCAATAAGAACGGTGGACACATGCCGAAACCTTTTGCTGACAGGTGGCATGTCGAAAACGTTTCTGAGTTCGGCTTCTGTGTCGATTGCTATCCTCAGCTGCCAGCAGAAACTGTCAACATAGCACGCTGACTTAGGCATGAGAAAGCATGCAAGGCCGAAGAACACGCTCCCGTTTAACCACTCGCAACCAAAGTTCCCAAGCTTCTTGAAGCAAGTCTGGAAATGAAGGTCCGATGCGCATGCCTGGAACTCCTGCAACCGGAAGCGATCCAAGCAAAGCTGTACGGCTTGCCATGGCCAGCAGGGCGCTTGCACTCGTCGGTTTTTTTCGGGCTTTGGCCTCGTCCAATCGACGAGTGTGTGAAACGGATGTGCCAAGCTCTTCTCGGCACCTGCACGTCTCGCCGTCTCGCCCGCAGATCCGCTTGGCGGAGCTGGGCAAGTCGATGAAGGATTCCAGGAGGGGCTTTAGGCCTTGCTCTCGCCTGAAAGGCTCGGGGCGGAAAGTGCCCGAGGAAGGCCTGGAGGAGCGTGGGCTCCGGAGCCCGCGAAAGTCGCCGCTGCGCTGCGCGGTCGTCGGAGGGAGCCTGGGGGCTGTGCCTCCCCATGCTTTATGAAGATCCAGCTGGAAGCAGAAGTAGAAGCACTCCTCACCTCGCTCTGATGGCCCTGACCCTGGCCCTGGCTCTTCAGAGATGCATGCTTCTCGTACCAATCATACACACCATCCAAATGCTTGCATCGGGCCTCGTGGCTTCTTGCCTGGCCACCCGAGTTGTGGGCCAAGTCGAAATCGACGAACAGCTTTTGAAGCGAGTGCCCGGCTCGATTCAGAAAATGATCCTTGACGCTTTTCATGTCGAAAAAATGGAGTTGCTTCCGCCTCGCCTCTAAGGATTCCCGCTCTGTTCTCCATGATTGGCGGGCCTGGTGGGCAGCTGCCTCCTGCTTCTGGACCTCGGCATCCCGTCGTGTCATCCACTGCTCGAGCTGCTCATCTAGGCTCATCGACAGTTGGAGCTGTTGGCGATGCTGCTTCTGTGCTTCCTCCAGAAGCTGGCGCGCCTTCTGGTCGACCCGCCCTCGAAGCACGTGCTCCGGCTGCTCAGGGGCTTGTGAGCTTTGCAGCACAGCGGAGGCCGAGGCCGGTCTGAAACTGGCCCTTCGCCCTTCGTTGCTCGGCCGCTCGGAGATCGATTCGAAGGTCGTCTGCAGCGCTGCCCTCGGCAAGGAGTTCACGGACTTCACGGTCTCTTCGGACTGGCGCCGGCCGGGGCCAAGGCCGGGGCCGCCCACGCCCATGAAGCTCGAAGCTGAGGTTCTCCGGCTGTCCGCCGCTGCTGAAGTCCGCCTGCTACTTGCAGCCGCCGACGTCCGTCGACTGTATCCACCGTAGGCTCGGCCCCAGGTACTGCTCGCAGAACCCCGCCGGCTTGCAAGCAACGCAGGTGACAAGTCGGATCCCGAATCCAGCTCCGACTGCATCTGGCTGGGCTCATCATCGCCGAAGCTGTCTTCCATGAGAGAAACCTGTGGCGTTTGCTCCGGTGCTGCCTCAGCCGTCGCCGCAGCCTCCACCTTGTGCACGAAATTCTTCAAAGCTTTCATCTTCGGGTCGCTGTACAGTGCAGCACTCCGCGAGGCCTTCGGGGCAGTCAGAAAGCAAGGGAGGGCGATCCCTTTCAGTTGCCGATTCGCGGTCCCGCTCTTCTCCTTTTTCTTCCTGCGTCCTTTGGAGCCTTTGGACGCCTTGGAAGAGGAGGAGACATTGCTTGATCTTCGGCTCGATTTGCTTCCCACCATTAAGCAAAACCCAAGGTGCTCTCCTGAGGATGCATTGCGGCTGCTTGGGAACCCCTTCGAACGCTCGAGCACAGGTTGCCGGACGCATCTGCAGGCAGAGGCACGTCTACATCACTACTCTTTTCTTCGGAGGGTCTTCAAAGGAAAGAACAACATCAACATTTCGCGAGTTGGCGGACCAGGAAGTGACATGACATGACACCCCTCCGGCGCTGTTCCGGCTGTCCTCCCAGTTCACATTGCCTGCGACGAAGGCTCTTGCAGATGCACCATCAATCTTTGCACTCCACTCTCGTAATGCCACCAAGATGCCGGACTTGTCGATGTCACACTCTGAGAAAAGACGACTGACGGTGTCAACGTAGTCCTGAGCAGCTCTTCCGAAGACTTTTGGACTGCTAAGTCCAAGCGACTGCCGTTGACATGCTCCGGACGCGATCCTTTCGAGCTCGGAGCTCTTCCATCATGCACATCTCCTGCCATCGACGCAACTGCTGCAGCTGGTCATACTCGTTATGACGTTGGAATCCTCTCTACAATACATCACTCTTATTCCGTCTTCACAACATCAGCTCAACAACACACTCCGTGCTGAGAGCACGAAGTCAACAGGAGTGCGCCCTACAGGTCAGCCAAGAACGAGCACTCCTCGTCAGCTGCTGTCATCCGGCTAGCATTTTCCACAAACACCCCGGTCATGACCTCGGGCAGCCGACCCTATGTTTCTGAAGCTGACCGTCTCCGAGGTCGGTGTCAAACCCCCTTTGGCAGAACTACATGGGGGAAGGAGGGCCTAAGCCCAACACCGCTCACACGGGGAAAGTGGATGAGACATGGCTGTCACACGTTAGCAAGCAGTGACGTCGGCATGTACAGTCTTTGTCACTTCGCAGGAAGAACTCAGCATGGAACTGCGACTGTCACTGTAACTCCTCTCGCCTTCTCTAGTCTCAGGCGGTGGCATTGAGGACGCAGAAGAGTGCAAAGCACATGTACACCTCACGACATCGCCACGACTTCTCCAACCGAACAAGCTCTGCTCTGATCTGCTCTGAGCCATCGCCGAGGCGCCACGAAGAGCAGAGCGAGGAGCAAACTCACCTCGTTGAGCATCCGCGCCACGTCCGCCCAGTCCACGCCTCCAGACCTCAGGCGGAAGAGAGCACACCAGCACCACAGCAACAACACCACACCGACCCACTGCCAGTGCGTTCCGTCTGGGGGCATGGAGGAGAAGAGCGTGAAGATCCCGCCGAGCCTCGGCTTCAGCTGCCGCAGCTGCCAGATGCTGCCAGGGCCGACGCTGGGCACATCCGGTCCCCGGGCGCGTGACAGGGTCCCGAAGTGCAAAAGAAGCTGTTGGGCCAGCTGCTCCTTGGCCTCCACGGAAAGGTCCAAGGATGATAAGTACGGTCGCAGCAACCTCAAGCAGACTCAGGCATGCTTGTCACATCAACATTGTCACACTCTTGAACCGACATCTGCAGACAACGCTTCCTTGCGGCGAAGTAGCTGCAAGATGCAGGCTGCAACAGCAAACCTGTGATTCCAAGCAGGCTCGGCTCAGGCTTCAGGCAGCATCAGACGGCCTCTAAACGAAATTCCATCTGAACTGCTGATTGACAGAACATCGACTTGAAGGTTTGCCGGTCGTGGAACTATCTTTCTGAGTGGTAGGGGTGAAAGACCGCCGTCATCCGCTTCTGCTACTTGGAGATTGCATCGGTTTGAGCTTCGGACTTGCCAGGCCGGAATTGAAGGCTTCGGGATTTCTGCTGAGCTCTGCAGCTTGGGCCTGGCTGATTTAGAGCCTTGCTTCAAGGATCATGGGACTTAGTAACCCGGGGTATAATTCGATAACTATACGTATAACCCCAATCAAGGTACTTATAGCCTTGCTTACTAAGTCCCATGATCCTCCAAGTGCTGTTACTCCTCAAAAGTCAACCTCCAGGGCCGGTTCTCGTACACTCCCGGACTTGTCCTTCTCGGACTCCGGGCCCGCATTTTGCGACATTACCGTGCTATGGGGCTTTAAGACTGCCGGCTGCTGCATCGGCGCACTCTCGCATTCTTCCGATCCTACTTTGTCTCTGTGGCTTTTGTGCCACCAGAAGCAAATAGTAATCTGACCAGACTACTGCCCCTACAAATGGTCATGCCTCTGCACTAATCACGAGTACTATGCTTGACATGCATGCAACACTGTCACATTTACCTGCGCCTCTGCTCGTCTATCCCATAGTTTTTGTACTATTTGAGCCAGGCTGGCTTGCACAACGATCCCAGCATCCCATTGAAACTACAACTGTCTGTCCAGGCTTTCCAAAATGGCCGGATGATATCTTAGTTGCACGGTCCTCTCCTGATCTTTGTGTTGTTTTGCATTATTCCTCGCACTGCTTCTCGACTCTGCTACAAGGTGAGCCGTGCTCTGACAATGTGACAAAATCAGGTCTTGCTAACATCCTGTCTTGTGCGAGGCCAAAGACTGCCAAGCCAGACTAGGGAGGCCGGGAGGCTTTCCGTGCGGGAAGTTTCGAAGCTCATAGCGCACACTAGGGCAGAAGCCACCTACGTCTGAGCCGAGCAGCATTAACATAAACAGAAGCAGGAGCGCCCACACCAGAGTCTTGGAAGACACCAGGATGCCTCAGAGCTTCGGCTTCCACATGTCTCCGAGATCTTGGAACTGGTCGCCCTCAGGCCAAGCAGCCGTTCACCATAACTCGGAGGTCGGTGAAGTAGCGAACCACACGAAAAACTCCTCGGGTTTCGTGTCATTCTTTCAGAGATCATGCCTTATTGCGGTGTTTTAAATGCCTCACCAAACCCAAATACGTAAGACCCGGAAACCCCTCGAAAACCCTTGTAGACTCCCTGACTACACCTGAACCCCTGTTTAGTCCAGCCGCTCAGGATGCGAAGCAGGCGCGCCAGCCTGAGCACGCGCAGGGCGGTGACGTTGATGCCAGATGCCGCTCGGCTCATGATCTCCTCGGTCTTAAGAATACGACGAGACATTGTAACAAAGATAGAGCCAGCATGCTTTCATGAAAAGGGCACCCCACCTTATAGGAGAGTCTAGGGCTTTTCGACTCGCACACACTCGCACGAAGCAGGCGCTCGCGCTTGTAGGGGTTATGGATGTCTATAGGGTAAAGGCAGAGTTTCCGGCAGTGTCCAGGCAGCGTTTGGATAGGTTTATGGGGTTGGTAAAACCAAAATGTTTAGAGTTTGGCATGATGCACATCGAGGGTCATCAATGAGCGAGCTGAGCACCAGAAGGCCATCAAATGTATTCCAGCCAACATCCTCGATGCTCGAGACTCTGGGGCTCAATTCTTCTGAGGCCCATCGGGTGCAGACGAGGAGCTGGATTCTGACAGATGTACATTGCCCGACCGTACGCGAAGCATCTGATACCAAACTCTGCCAAGAATATCAGCGTGAACATCATCTGGCAGGGGAATCGCAGGACCCCGCAAAGACGACCCGCTAGCATGCTGAGGGGAATGTCAAGCCAAGTGGCACCCAGCACCTCAAAATGAGCCTCGGTTTTAGTAAAGACTGATCCATTGAATACCTGAGAACCACTGCATCAAAGAGCCGGCTCCGGTGAAGCGTGGTTCTGCACCCCCCAATCCACCTGCCAGCCTCGAGTTGCCATCCGAACTGCAGGAAGATTTTGACCATCCGCACTGCTGGCAGTATGTACCGTGTCAATGAAACCAGCGAGGCACCCAAGCTGCAGCAATTCAGGAAGATTAAAGCGGCAAGCGCCTTCCCAAACCTCAGGTGGAACAGCTTGAATTTGAAAGCCAAATCTACCTCGCCAGCTTGGCAATCCCTGGAGGATTGGGCAGCCAGGAAACGTCGGGGACTCCAAAAATTTCCGGCTTCGCTTCCCCCATGCCTCACTCCGCACGATTCTGCTCTCGCAACGATCAAAAACTCTCAACACGACTGCTGAGCACCACCAACGGCCTGCATCCTCGTGTCTGTCGGCAGAATAGGCTCTTCTCCATACCACCATCTTCGCATGTCCCTGTGTCGAGCCAGGACGATCGGTGGAAGTTAGACAAGGATTAACCGGGTCTCTTCCCGCACGGGCAACCCAAAGATGAGTGCAACACAGGAGCTGGCCCGCATGCGGCAGTTCCACGTGAAATTGTCTAGTGAAGGATCGCTTCAAGGGGCTCTGCCGATCTCCAAAGGCATCCCTCTTCCTCAGGACATACAAACAAAAACGCCTGTCTCTCAGTCCATATCCGCCTCCGCCCACCCGGAAGATGCCAAGGTGCTGATCTGCATCGTCTGCCTGCCGGGATGTGGAGATGATACTGATGCTAAGAGGTCTGACGACTTGCGAGACACATGATCATAAGGATCAAAAGAGTCGTCATCCGGCCAAGGCCAAGGATGGTCCACGTGACGTTGACGATGCAGGTATGGTAGCGACAAGCATAACCATTCAGCATCAGCATCAGCATCATCATCATCATGTCCGTTCACCATCTTCACCACCATGACAACGGATGGGATGGTTCTGAGGCATCCAATACGCACGAATGACATGGAGTATAGTTACCCAGGCCTAACGATCATGCAAAGAATAGTGGTAGGTAGCAACACTACCAACGACAGAAACACAGCAACATTCTCTCAATGGGGCAGGCCTTCGGTTTGCCTTGGCTTGGTGCCTCCTCCCGGAGATGCGCGGGTTTGTCCGTTGGCTTCGCTGCAGACAGCGTTCGCCTCCCGCGACCGAGGCATTTCGCACCAATAGGTTTTGGGAGCCGATTATACTATGATTATGATAAGAAACCCTAACAATACAGAAATACTGTAGGTAATTATTTGGGCTTCTATTAATGAACCCTTTCAGAGCGCAAGCACAGAAACGTCTGCAGCTCGTCAGCGCGTGGCCTGCCAGCTACGCCCTTAGCAATGATGCAGCTTCTGGAACTCCAATGTCCCAACGATCATGTCACGATACCAATCATATCCGACATCATGCTACTGTTTATCAACATCATGAAAAAAATGCTTGGCGAGGTCAGAACGAGAGCCCTAAGAATTATGATGTCAACTGTCATGCACTGACCGCATACACCGACGACGACAGTGGACACTGACGAAACTGGAATCTTGAATCTCACATTCTGACAGAAATGTGATGCTATCAGATCAGAGTATGCCATGGTCCAAAACGACCCTCGGAAACTTGGCTTCCAGCTCCATGGGGCATTTTACCCAGCAGCGCATCCATCCTCCGATCAAGCCCAGCCTGAGCGCGTGGCCCCCCCTGAATCGTGCCATGGTCATTGTGATTGTAAGCAAGGATATGTCCTGTTGTTATTCTCATGATTGTGATGTCCGACTCGCATTTGTCAGCTGGAACTACTGCTGTGTCGATCTCCTTCACAGTGGTACGTGCCTATGCGAGGGCTACTCAGAAGCGTTGAAGTCACATCAACTTTTTATGGCCTTATGGTTCCCCCAAGGAACGCCGCCCGTCAACCATTAGAAAAAGTCACGTCAATGTACTTCCCGCAAGTAAACGCTCGACATCCAAAGAAAAAATTGGATTGTGAGGGCGCAGCAACTTACGAATCCCCAAGGAAACGCTAGTCACATCATGCCGTTGCACCGGTCGCTTGCAGGTGTTTGTGCAGCAGTTTTTTGCAAACAATCCCCATGTAAACGCTGATATTTCATGAACTTATATGAGCGCAGGGACGAGTACCTCATTACCGTCCGACCCCGAAGACATAACAACTGCAGCTCCGGAGCCTTTCCCCGAAGGAGACACGCGTTCTGACTCGTTTCCGGGAAGTCACAACATTCTGTCGTTTCCGCAACTAGATGCTCGGGTTCAACCATATAGAACAAGTGCACTTTGCATGGGAAAGTCGAAGCGGAAGTCATAACATTCGCCATATTCCTCAAGCGGACGCTCGATTTCAGAATCACCCGCTCCAGACACACATCATTTGGCATCACAATGCACGACAACCAGCCATTCCCCACGTAGGCGCTCGATTTCGCAAGCACTCACTCAAGACAAAGAAGAGTAAAATCACAGCACTTCACAACCAGCCATTCCCCAACTAGACGCTCGATTTCACAAGCACCCACTCCAGACACAGATTATTTGGCATCACAATGCACGACAACCAAGCTTTCCCCTTCCCATGCGGAGGTGCAGGTGTGCATCTCCAGCGCCAAACAGGGTGACCGAGACGCTTCCTGATAACAAGTCATTGCTACAGCCGCACACCCAAAACGACAGGACATTCCCAGGAAGACGCTCGAACTGTCAGGCAACCGGTGGTCCGAACGCAAACCTATTCCGCAACTAGACGCCGGCATCGCAACTGAAACAACACGATCCGACGCCTACGAAAAAAATGATTTACGAAGGTAACGCCCCGAAATCACAAGTTCCATCTCAAACGTCATCAAACGTTGAACATGTAATTCCCGAGTGTGGGCGCTGTTTGTGAAATTTCTAGTAAATGGACTACTGCATCAAGTGTCGTTATGCTCAGTTTGGTCGTTACGACGATTTGGAAATACTTTGATGACAACAGACTCAGGAAATTACGCAAGCAAGGCGAGTAAGTAGTGCGCAAACAACGACCTATCTCCTAATACCCATCCAAAAGTCACCCTGTTTAAAACCGAGACCTCCACCTCCGACAATCTGCCCGCTGTCTTGACAGATCGAAAACTTTGAAACCCAAACTCCAGACCGTGAGGCCAAGACTGCGGGCACCAGGCAACGCTGTGTCACAGGCAGCTACGCGTTTCCCGGACGCATGGGGTAAATGTTCTTTTTCAGTTGGTCTTGTGGGTTATCTTGTTCATGCCAACTCGCCGCGCAGCGTTCGCAGGCGTCTTTGCGCTTGCCAACTGCCTGCAACATTGATAATTAGTACACGTTTGCGGGTTTCGCGCGGGTCCTCGAATGTGTCGCGCAAGCCGAGTGGGACATACTACAGGAGAGATTAAAGTGATGTGCCTAGGGTGGTAGTATGAAAAGTACACGAAATGGAAAAAGGCCAGCCACCATCATGAATAGAATGAATCAACATCATCAACATCAAAAGAACCGAAACTCTCGGTCAAGGATGCAAAGTCGGAAAACAGCCCGAGCGTTCAGGTAGCAGCCTCACATGTTATGTACCCCTGTTCCATGCTTCAAGGCGGAGAGGCGGAGAGGAAACGGTACCAAAAGGAAACACACATTGGCGATACTGATGTCGCAGCTATTGTCGCCATCTGCGTCCCAGCGGCCAAGAGCGACAAGTTGATGCGTGCT
The DNA here is from genome assembly GCA_905221615.1 of Symbiodinium sp. CCMP2592. NCBI lineage: Eukaryota > Dinophyceae > Suessiales > Symbiodiniaceae > Symbiodinium > Symbiodinium sp. CCMP2592. The sequence continues at coordinate 385,761 of CAJNDT010006063.1, forward strand.
TCTTGCTCTTTCAGAAGCTCTTGGAAGGAAGCGAGCAAGTTCGTTTCTTGCCTTAAGTATCGGGAAGCAAGATGACAGCTTAAAGCTGCTGCGGCGCAGCATGCGGAGGGTCTTAATGCCGCTGAGCGTCTCGAGCAACAGTTGCTGCAGAGCTTGGGTGGCCTTGGCCACTTTCGCAGAGAGAAAGACAAAAGGAGCAGCAGGATGTGGCTCTACTTTCTGGGCCGGGTCACCCCGGTGTCAATGCCGAGAGCTTCCTCGTATGGTCGCTCGCCATGGTCTGGCGGCGAGCCCGGCATGGCAGGACGGTAACAATTGTTGCGGGCTTGAGCCTCTTCGTGCATTCGCTACGGAACGAGGTCTACTGCCCGTGGCTGGCCTTGACTCACGTGCGCACATCGGCTGAAAAATCAGGCATGCAAAATGTGTACATGGACTGGTCGGATCCAGCTGAAAAGCGGCAGCAGGGCGCGTTCCATGACTTCGGTATGCATGACATGCTGTTTGTGCGAGTTTGGCATCCACTGGCAGGCTGTCTGTCATCTGAAGTGAAGTCATGCAAGCCGTTTTCTCTTGGTGGACATCTCGGATTCGACAACACACGCCTAATCTATGGCGTGGAACTGCCAAAGCTGAAATCCGAAAGCCCCGACCAGGAGGAAGCGGCGGTCAGAAGGACAGAAGCAGCAGGCCTTTCGAGGCAAAAGAACAATGCCCGCATGTCCGATTCTTCCAGTCTTTCAGTGCAACGACTTCGTGAGGACAGGAGCCCTCGAAAGCTGCCAAGGAGCCTGGACACTGCAGGTTTCCAGCCGGGCCCTTTCCTGCACTTCGAGGGGGGCACCCGATGAATCCGGTGCGGCGGAAGCCTGCACTCCAACCAGACCAGACAAGAAGAGCTGCAGAGAAACCGCTCATGCACACAGAGACAGCACAAAAACGAAGGCAGGCTGCGACGACTGCGACAGTGCCTGTTGTCCGACCTGCCAGCTGCTGACGGTTCTGCCAGTTCTCGCGCTCGAAACACGAACCGTCCCCTGCTTGCTACCCGTCAATACCCAGTTGCCGCAAGGAGAAATATCAGCGCAAAGCACTGGCTCTGTCAGCACTTCCAGCTTGACTGCAAGCTCACCGTGGCCATTCCAAATCACTCCACGGCCATCTTCGCCGGCTGTCAAGACTCGCGACTGATCTGGAAAGAGCATTAACACGTTCACCAGCCCCTCGTGACCCTCTGCAAACTGGCAAAGCAGCTGGCCGTCATCCGAAAACTTCTCGATGGAACCGAGGCTGCTGGCAGTTATTATGCAACCGCCATAGGGGGAGATGACAAGAGCACTGAGTCCACAGCCCCCTTCTGTCAGAAACTGCTCATCGTCCAGCCGCCAGATTTTGGCGACCCCATCCAACCCCAAACTAATCATTTGTCTGAGGTTGGGGAACACACAGCCAGCTACCACAGCAAACTTGTGGTCCATGTGTAGAAATGATGACAGCCTGCCTGATGGTGCCACCTTCCATACCCTGGCATACCCATCACATCCGCCTGTGAGTAGGAAGTTTCCGTTTGGAAAAGGGGACACGAACAAGGCTCCACCCTCATGGGCCGTGATCTCCTGCAGCTGCTCATCGGAATTCCAAACGCGCAAGGTGCCATCTTCCCCAGCGGTCACAATGTCGCCATTCGCAGGCAGGATGCACGCGCTGAAAATGACAAAGGGCACCTCGATTCCGAACTTCACCTTATGACCATGGCCAGGGACTTCACATAACCTTTCCGGCTTTGACATGTCGCATCTATGTCCGCCAAAACTCACCAATACATCGTCGACAGGCGCATCGGTGGGTTCCTCGTCTGCCAAATTACTGGGATCTGCTGGAGAAGCGTCCAACAGCACAGTGCCGACTCCTTTCACCACAGGCTTTTTGCCTCTCAGGTATGTGCGACGTTGGTCAGGGTCCTTGGCCTTAGCCTTGGCCCTTGCAACGACCTTCGCATTGACACTGCTTCCGACCATAAACCCCTAGCTGACGTTCTATCGCCCGGCTGGTTTCACCAGCCGCTGGCGCTGGGGTGTCGCACATCTGATCCGGAGCCCCAGCCCCTGGCCTGCCATGGCTAAAACTGGAATCGAGACCTATGCGTCTGACGTTTTGGCTTGGCTTGGCTGCGCAACCGCGCGCATCCCTACAAAGCCAGCGGACTCCAGTTATACACCATAATGTCTCACAGGAACGGCTACAGGCAATCGCAAGTTGAGGGAGGTATGCACCGACACCTCATATAGTCATGATCAATCATGTGCATGTAACCGACTTGAGCGAATCGCGTTGCGTCACACTTCTCACTCACGTCCCAGCGAGGAGGCAGGGTGTGCGTTCACCTTCACCGGGTGTCTTGTTGGAGTTTGCATGCACCTTCATCGTTTGGGTTTCTTGTGGTTTGGGGTTTTGGGAGGGTTTAGAAGTTTAGAACTACGGTAGGGGGTAGCAGTGGCATGAAGCAATTTGCGAGCCACTCGCGAGAGCCTGTGGGATGTTTCTCTACCGGTTGGATGACTGCTGCATATGTGGTTTCAATGTTGTTCAATTTTTCCCTCTCGCCATCAGTTACGACTAGTTGCCCGACTTGGGGTTCACACAAAGCCGTGCTACAGGATCGACAATCACAAAAGCTTCTCGCCCAAGCCCCTTGAATTGAACCTATCTGTAATTTACAAGACCGGGACCCGAAGGCGGTCAATCGGCTGAGAAAGTTTCTCCTTCAATCGTCTGCCTCCCAAGTTTGCCCACATGCACTGGGCGCGATGTCGTCTACATCGCTGGTGATTTTTATAAAATATGTGTTGTAATTCATGCAGTTGTTGGAGCGGGCTTGTCATCCTGGAGTCATCCTCAATGTCGGTACCAGAAAATGCCAGGTTGCTACGAGTGCAGTTCAGGTCTGCTGCAGAACCGGACACCAAACCCGCTCAGGAAGCGTGGAAACTCGGGCACCAGCTCCTACAAAGACCTGGTCCCAAATTTCAAGCGAGCAGATGCCTTGGCAACCTGACAGCAGTTCAACTGTGGGGCCAATGGAGCCCCAACACCAATTCTGCGCAGTTGACGCCGCTAGCGCCTCGTGCACTCATGCTCGCATATTCAAAGACCCCACTACTCTTTGTCCCTTGCCTTGTTCCACGACGATCGGACATCACTACTACCTGCACTCTCTTGGAGATTGACACACGGGACACCGTCCCAAATGTTAGCTTCAGGACAATGAGTCGTGGCGAAGCAAGTTCGTTATGCAGCGAGTCCAAGAGCAAGTTGGACCTGCTGCATTTCAAACCTCTGGTATTTACAATGCTATGAGCGTTCTGACTCGGCTGGCTGGCGAAGTCTTGGATGCTTCGTAGATGTGAACTGTGTTCAATCCATTCCTTTCCTGCCGTGCCAAGTGTTGACCTGCAAAAACGCACGTCAAAGAAAGCATGCCTGCAACATGCACCGATGAGAGCTATCTGTGCGACATTGCTTCCCAGGCCGAACTCTCAATGAAACAAAAGACGCCGTATATGCTTCTGAACCTGGCATTTCTCAAGTGGTACCAGAGCGGCCTTAGCAATTGTACAGCCTTCAAAGTTCCGGGCGGCAGGTTTCTCCGAGAACCGGAAAATAATTAACCTGCTGCTCTGCATGCTGATGCTAACTCCGGAAAACTTCGATCTGCGTTGATCTCCAGTGTTCAGTATTGCCAACTGATCAGGCTGTCCATGGCAGTTCTGCTGAGGGCATTCTGCAAATCCGGGTAGAGGACCTCAAGGTTGTGCGGCTTTGCACTGCACGCACTCTGCACGATACCAGTAGCAAATACAGTTCAGAACTACAATACGGTGTCGTGTCTCCCAGAGTGAATGATCGCTGTAAGTGCTCGACCCCACACTGTGGGCAGAAGCGGTGGGAGCAAACCCGAGCCGATCCGCACCATGGACCTGCCAGTTCAGGACATAGGTGGATCACGAAAACTTCACTTTGTGACTCAAAGCAAATTATTCCTGGCAGCCCAAATACTACGCATACACACGGAAAACGAGAACACGAGTTCAACATCCTGCCCCTTGCCCTCAATCCAACACCGTCTGAGGTGCAAAAGTTGTGCATCTTGGGCAGGCCATTGAAGAGCGGGGGCCCTGACGGAAGGTCGACCAGCGAAAGACGAGAGAGCACGAGTTAAAGCAACCGGAGCCTGGAAGAGGCCAGTGGGGCAAGCCTCGCACTTCCGGCAATCTGCCATCACCTCTGCCGCATGTCAGCACACAACATTTGTGTGGAAAACGATTAGGGTCTCCACCCAACCATGGCAAGTCAGGTGCACCAGCCATGCTCCTGCAAGATGGCAAATGCTTGCGGGCACTCTCTGTGCCCCATGCCATGGTGCAACGGCATCCTTGGCTTGCTGGATTCGACCCACGGCGCGACACATTGCCCTGACAAAAACAAGGGAGGCTGCGGCTGGCCGGTCTGGCCCGTGTGAACACACCGAACGAATTGTCTCGAGTCCTGTCTGGATCAGTTCCAGCATGGCGGCCATTTCTGCCGCCAGTGCATCACCGGAGCTGCCTTCGTAATCGGCAGCTGCATCGGCTGTGCCTGTCGGAATCGATCAAGCATCTTATGCCTTCGAGTTCGAACACCAGGAGCCTGCCGTGGTCGCACGGCTCCAGAAATCTGCTGGTAGATCATGGCCTGGAAACTTCACATCCAAACATCGCGACATCACGACGGCGTGACGCAACTCCGGAATCGAACCGAGGAATCGGGGAGCAGGCCTTGAGCTGGATCTTCCAGCCCCGGCGGCTTCGAGAGAAGGAGGTCGTTGCCATCGCATGACTCTGGAATGCCCTCCTGGTCTGGGTGGCAGTGGCCTCTTTCTGAACCTGTTTCCGATCCTGTTTGCGATCCTGAACCTAGAAGCGATGCAGTTGATTCCAGAGCTATGACCATTAAGGGCCTCGTGGTCAACGCTCGCTCGTAGTCGCGACTTGTCTGCCGAAGCCATCCCGATCGGGTCCCATGCCAGCTCGCTCAGCTCACTGTCTCGGCTCGCGAACATTGCCAAAACAGGTCTCCATTCAACTAAGAAAAAGCAAAAAGAACAACCGTGCTTTCTCTGAATCACATAGCCTTCTTCAAGCCCTTGCGAGAAAAGGAAATCCGGATGTAGGTCGAGCGGGTTCCATGTCAGCTCGGATGGCGTGTCATCCTGACATGTACACTATGGGTAGGCAACGGCAAGTAATCACAGAAGCAACGCAGCCTCTGCCCGACGTGGCGAAGCCGTCGACTCTGACCCTGACCCTGCCCGCGCTCGCGGCGTGCCTTCCCGGTCTAGGCACAAACCCTCACACGCACACGCCTCCTGCATCAATATGCTGTAATTGGACGGCTCACATTATCTCACATTTATCGAAGCAGCCGTCCAAACCGCTGCCGCATTGGAGCTTGCCGGCTTGATTCCACAATCGAAGCAAATCGCGCTTGTCTATGACGCTCTGCACCTGCGAGAGGTGAAGGGAGCCACGCGCCACCAACTCGGCTCGACAGCTCTGAGGTCGAGACAGGTCCAGTCAGCATGCCGTTTGCTTCGATGTTCAACCCCATCGTGGAACCTCAGGCTGTTCCCAACCACGCAAACGTCACAACCTCCAACACTGTCCAAAACTCAATCATAGTGACCTGGCCATGCTGCAGCCTAGAAACACAGAAGGGAAACCAACCGCCTCCTGGTGAGTTGTGGGGTTGAACCAAGTAAAAACCTGCAGAGTTGCGCACGTGGGTTGGCAGTTAACTGCCAACTTCGCGAGATGGCACAAATTGATTTGCTGATTGCTGATTGGTTGCAATTTTTTGTGTCGCATGCAAATTACCAGTACGTCCTGCGGTAAAGGATAAAAAACAGGAACTTTGTTTGGTACTATACTCTGAGCAAATACCTCACAAAACTGCTTACTAGTAAAAACAATATTTGACGTTTTTTTCCTTCCCTCCTTTTTGCGCCTGCCGAAAAGTGTCCGTGTCAACCAAAAGCTCCTACGGCAATTAGATAATGCCCCCATACACCGCCGTCCCAGTGCTCATCGCCCGAATCTGGGACCAAGCTACGCTGCATGCCCTCACTCCGGCGTCTTGCGAACCAGAAGTGCCCGTGCTGCAGCACGTGTTTGCCGTGAAGCTGGTGCTACTGTTGCACCCAACATTTTTTTGTGGCACCTGAATGTCCCTCCCTCCCGACAACATGACTGCCGCTTCGAGGTCAAAATAGGTGAAAGTGCAGTACACTAACGGTTCTATTGTTGAGACACCTTTTTCCACTTGCGGACAGTCGGAGCGCCCCAGTCCTACGTGACTTCTACACGTCGTGAAGCCAACACGCCGCCCTAAAGCAGTGCGTAAGTTACGCGGTGGAGAGCCCACTGCCGTGTGCTGTCGCTGCAGCCGTCGGCACGAGCAGCCAAAAAAAAAAACGGCCCATGCAGTACGCCTGCCCTCACGCCGTGGCTCACCGTCTGCAGCGCAGGGCTGCGCGAGGGTGGTGCCGACCGCACCCTAGACCCCCCATCCCCACAACGGCAAGCCGAGCCGCCCTTAGGCGACCTGCTGGCGGATGCTCGTGATGCTGAGGCCGTGCCCGCAAGGTGCCGGAGGCCGGAGGCGCCGCAACAGCTCGGAAGTGTGAAGGTGCCAGCGACAGTTCGGCAAAGGTGGGCTTGGCTGCGAAAGTCCGTGCCGCGAAAGGGCCTGCCTGCGAGTCCAGCAGTGCGGCAAGCGCCTGAAGGGTGGAGCGAAACCTATTTTTCTCCTACGGAGCTTTTTCCACCGGTAGACACAGTCACTGCTTACTGCCTACCAAGCAAAACCCCGACGGCCGGACGCAGGAGGCTGCCGAGTGGTGTCGCTTCGTCCTCACCGGCCGGGTCCTCAGGCGAAAATTCAGGCGGAGTAAACAACAGTTTTTTTTTCCCCGTGCACCTTTTGCGACTGCGAGTTAAAGAGGGCCCAGGTCCCGCTGCCAACTGCAGTCTACGGCGACGGGACGTGCTGCACGCACGGGCAGGGAGGCGGTGTGGCTCAGCAAACCAGGACGCGCGGGCAAACCCGGTCAAACACGCCAGCACGAGCGAGGAGAAGCGATTGCAGCACCGCGAGAAGGCCGCACCAGCGCTGGACCCAGCCTGCACAGGCACCGGCCCGGGGCCGCAAGGTGCCGGCAATGTGGAGAAGGAAAGCGGCAGCTTCGGCACCGAAGCGCCCGCCGACCTCGGCCCCGATAACGAGGAGACGCGCCCATCGCGCGCTCTGGAGCTCAGCGTGCGTTTCGCGCCGCTTACGGCGAGCGGCAAACTGGGAGCTCCCCGTTCCGCGTATCACAAGTCTGACGAGCGTGGCGTCAAGCGCGAGGTGCCCCCCGTGCCGAAAGGGCAGGCTGTATGCGTTGTCCTCAATGCAATGTGCGTTCGCTGAGGAAAACATGGATGGTCATGTCAAGGAAACGGACTTTGCGGGCAACTCGTGCGCCGGCGACCGCATGCTCGAGCGGAAGGGCTCCGAACGCCAACACGCCGGATGTGGGCACAAGCGGCGCGGTGGGCACTGAACGGGTCGAAGCGGCCCCGGCAGCGGCAGGTGCGCGGCGTGAGCGGTAGTGGCAGACGAAGCCGTCGCAGAAGGGCTGCGCTCGCGACCAAAGGCTGCCCCGCTTCTGCCGTTTGCTCGCCAAATCTACGGCACCGAAACTTCCAGGCATTGGCCCAATCCCGAGCTGCATCAAGGCTCGTTGTAGGTCAGCAGGGCTATCACTTAAAATGACGATGTCATCGGCATATAACAAAACCTGTAGGCGCGGTGCGCCGTGGTCAGGGCCGCATGATACACCCCCACAAGCACGCTTACTGGCAGCTGCAAGCTCGTTGATGAGTAAATTGAGGAGGAAACCACTCAAAACAGCACCTTGCCCTACCCCACCTTCCACATCCCACGAGTCCGAAGCACATGATCCGATACGTACTGCAGCGGTTCGGTCACATCGGTCACTCACCAAATCATCCACCAAATGCCACACGTGAATGGGGATGCCCGCCTTATACAATTTCAGAAGTGCCCCATCGCGCCAAGCTGCATCGAAAACTTCTCGGAGGCCAAGAAAAGGCGCAGAAACATCGAGAGTTTTTGCGCAATCGAAGTGTCTCCCACAACGTCACAAGCTGCCACGGCGAAGCGTGGCCGTCCCCGTGCGGCGGAGCAGCAGGCGCAGGCGCAACGCTCCAGCCTGTACAGGAAAGCCAACCTCACGTAGTGCCACGAGGCCCATTAAGCGGCCATTGCACCGGAGGTGGCAGTTCACAGACCCAGGCCCCTTAACGCTTCGGGCGCTTCTTCTTCCTGACGCTTTAAAGTGCGGACACACGAAGCAACGGCCCGATCATGTTTGCGGGAGAAATAAGCCGTGCAGTGCGGGGGGAGCATACGGAGGAGGTAGTTGGCGCGGGCGGAGGCTCAAAAGAGCAGCGGCAACCAAACTGCAGGCCACCCAGGACGGGGATAGGCTCGAAAAGGACTGCGTTGCCGCGAGTTTCGGCGGTTCCTCTCCCGCTGCGTTCCAGACACAGGTCTTGCTTTGGTTGAGTTGGACCTTGCATGGTCCCAAGGAGCATCGGCGAGGGCGCCGTCGTAGACGGTGGCGATGCGCTCGGCGAAGCAAACGATGTAAAAATCGTCCAGGAACGCAAAAGGTGCAGTGCGGACGCGACAGTGTGAAGGGCGGCGTGTTGGGCCGCTGCATAAACCGTAGGCAGGAGGGTGTCGCCTTGCTGTCCGCCGTCGGTTAGCAGGACCTTGTGCTCGGTCCAAGTTTCCTAACAAATCCGCCTTCGTCGTGTTTGGGCGACGCCGTGCTGGTACACAGCACGTCCGCTTCCATGTTGGTGAACATGTCCTCCCACGTGCCAGCACGTACACTTCCTTAGGGATCACTCTCCATGAACGCTTGGTGTGGACGCAACACATCGATGATTTATTTTTAGTCCGGGGTGAGCGTAAACTTGCTGCTGAACTTGCTGCATGTGTTTCATGAACACCGTCAACCACTTTGCCACTTGCAGAGCATTTTCCATTCCTACGTGAGACCGTTTGCTTGTTTCGGGTTGCCGCGAGGTGCTCGAATTCGCCGGTTTCAGGCTCGCTTAATAAAATGGGGTCGACGGTTGCTTACTTGGCCGCATGGCAGCTCTCGTGTTGCTGTCTAGGGCCAACGTGGTTGGCATGATGCCGACACCTCGCGCCTCTCTCAAGCAGCAGGCTTTCGTGCACGTTTACTCTGCCTTCCTCCTCATTGTTTTGCTGCGCAGCTAGCACAATTTGCATTGAACCAGCCTTTATCGGGTCCGTGAAGTATTGGGTGAGCTCTCTTTGCTCGATGTCCCACCTCCGCATGCTTACGGCATCCACTTTGGTAGCCCTGCAACCCTGGCTTCGCACCGTGAAAACGTTGTTAACGCGGCACGCCGACCGCCGCTATGCTTCTTTGTTTAAGGAATGCAGCAACTTCCAGCAAATGCCTGTTGGCAACCCACGCCCGCCTTGCACTGCGCTGTCTATCGACCCGCGGTTACAACACATCGAGCGCGACATTGGGGATTGGCACGTTGCGGCCATCACCCGTTTGCTGATGGCCGTGCAGCCAGACATCGAGCTCTTAGTGTGTCCTTGATCAATTGCCCTTGCCGTTTCTGTGCCCGCAGCGTGGCGCATGCCTTGTTTGACTGCCCCGCTGGGCCAGAAGGTCTCGCAATGTATTATCTTTGCACGTCGTATTCTCCACAGATGGAGATGTCAACACATTCCGTGACATCAGGAACAACATTGATTTTGTGGCGGATGTGTGCATAGCCACCGGAGCATGTGAGATGTGACAGTATATTTCTGAGCGCGAAGTTTTAAATCCGGTTTGTACATACCGGTTCCGTCGATATGATGTGCAACATGCCTGGTTCCGAACTCAGTGATTTTGTGTTAATGTGTTGTTCATAGCATGCTTGGTTCCAGACTTTGTTTTGGGTGTTGGTTTGTTTGTTTGGTTGTTCTTGGCTTGCTCGTGGTGGGTGGCGACCCAGCATGCTTATCATAATTGCTCTCTGACCGTGACCCACGGTCGTTTCCGGACACGCCTATCTCACCCCAACTTTTTTCCGACTGCACCAGCAATCCCGTCCTGAGCGCTGCTGCTTTCGCAGGCTGGACTCCATTCTGGCCGTGTCCTCACTGTCCTCCCCATGTCAGCTGCTGTCACCCTTCCAGCACTTCATTCAAGCATGGCCAGTCGAGAGACATGGTCGAAAGCCCGTACAACGTCGACCGACAACACAGTGCTGCGATGGTTGTTTTTTTAGTTTTCCTTGCGTGCCTTTTTACGAGTGCAAGGGCTGAAGCAAACGACGTGTAACCGCTACTCGCTTGGCAGTCCGCCTGAGGCAAGCGGGGTACCTCCTAGCGCCTTTCCGCGAGGAGCTCGTGCAGCTCAGACCCCGGCCCGTCGCTGAGATCGGCGGCCGTACGCAACTCGATCAAGGAAACAGCGAAGACTCGTTGCGCGGCGACTGCGAGGAGGCCGGACCATCGCGCCGGCAAGTCGCAGGTGCGTGGGAACGGCGGCGGCACGATCGATAGCACCCCGGAGGTGGCACACGCTGCACGATGATCACCCATGGCGTCGAGTTGCCCATGGCACGCGAATCTGCGCGGTGCAAGTGCAAACGCATGCGCGAGCGCCGCAACAACAGTACACGCACAAGGGCGCTGGACACGGTCACCTCATCGTTACGTCAACAGAAACACCCGGCTTGCGGTCGGCAGTGTCGCTGGATGCATCGCTCCGCGAGCTTCTGCTGCGGTGCCCAGCGCCACCACGCCCATACTGTACATGCTGCCCCGTTGGTCCAACAAGGTGAGTTCGGAAAATGATGGTTGCAGAACGAGCGGGGTCTACCATTCCATCTTGTCAGGGGACGATGTAGGCAACCTCCACGTGCTCCTAGCAGCTGAAACCCAGAATCCTCAACCCAAGCTAAAAAACCACCAACTGGGGCGACAAACTGCCCCTCCAAGGTGCGAGATGTTACCTGCTTGAGGCGGTTTGCGTTGGCCGGGGATGGGCGAGATTGCAATCGATGGCGAATTGGAAGAGTTTTGCAGACCGTCTTGGTGCCTCTACGGGTGGTGAGGCCGAACTGGTAGGGCACGGGCGACGACCAAGCGGCATCCTGAAGGTCCAACTCAACGTAAACTTAAACCCTGATTTGCATGATGTGCAAGGGAAACGGTTGCCTTTTTGTCGACTGCGCGGAGTGCACACGCGCGGGCATCCCCTGCACTGCTGGGCTTAAATACATTTGTTTTGGTGCGATTTCGGTAAAATGAACCTGATAATTTTTGCAATTACATTCTTTTCGTGCAGTAGAGCTTAAGCAGTTTTGCCTCCCGGCCCAAGGCACCTTTCACTCCAACGTTAGTTGAACCTGCTGCAACGGGTCTTGGCTGGGGAGGCGATGACCCTGGGCCCTGGCCCTTCAAAGGCTGGCAGCGACTCGCTGCCCGAGTATGGGATGAGCATCCGTTCGAGACTCACCTTTCTCAACTTTCTCCTGCGTCCCGTGCGCTACTGCTCTCGCAAAGCGGCTCGCAAGCTGGCTCGCAAGCTGGCTCTTTGCTGCCCGTGTTTTCACTGTCCTGCCGACGCGCCTGTTCGTTCGCGCCGCCCATCGCCACGCATCAATAACACTACGAGCGCGCACCGCGTCCGCGGGCCCCATAGCTTCAGGGGGCGTAGGCCGGCGAGACGGACGTAAGGGAAAGTTCCCTGTTCAATTGATTGCCGGATGCCCGGTGCAGCCGTGCCGTGCCATGCCGCGCCCAGCTATCGGACTCAGCAACTTGGGATGCAAAATGACGCAGACGTCTAATCAATCATGCACTTCTAAGAGCCTTCATGCGTTTCATGGTCTCACACCAAGGTTCGTCGGCCACGCGGATCCATCTTACGATGACTGAATCATGCGTTGCTGTGACAATCGAAGGGCGTGCAACCCATATAATACAATCGGTGATATGGATGCGTCCAAAGTTCCTAATTGTAACTTTCGGCTTGGGAGGTTGCAACAATGCTTAATATAACTTTCGGTCTGCCTCCGTGGAGCATTATGTGGTCTTTTATCTTGCGCTCAGCTGCATCGTGAAAACTCCTGCCCAAAACGAAACAAAAACTGTTCAGATCGTCTGACGGTTTGCACTTTGTCGCAAAATCAGCGGAAGTGAGGTAGATTGTTTCGTTTGTTTGTCTTGGCGCTTCACTTCACTCTACTCCACTTCTGCTACCATTGCACTGCTCTTAGTATTTTCCACTTCTGCTAGCACTCTTGTTTCAACTTGGAAGCATCGTGATTTTCAAAGGTTATTTGGCGTGCAAAAACGTTAGCTTCAGTCGGAGTTTCACGGATACAAGTCTGTTACATATGGAAAAAGACTTGTACCATGCCACATATATTCTGTGATTCAGCTCAATGATGTGTCGCTGAAACAAGTTGCTATTCACTGCATTCCCAAGTGCTTATGCACAAAGTCGGGCATGAAAACTTCCACCATGTCGCCACGAATGTCTAACACCGGGTCAACATCAAAACTTGTTCTTTATCTTGGTTTTATGTGGGCTCAAATCGAAGCCAATGTTGCCAAGCTCCTGAATAAAACGTTCCATCATGAGCACCAATTCACCGGATATTGGTCAGTCGTTCAATGAAGCCAACATCCAAACTTTGTGATCTCAATTTGGCTTTCCAGTTCCGGAACGCATGCTCCAAGCCAGCGTTGAATATATTTGGGGACAATACATCGCCTTGCTCTACTCCGCGTTGGATAAGAAACTGTCGTTCGACTGTCGATGCCGAATAAAAACTCATGCAATGAACGACCTCGGTATGAAAAATCTCTAAGACCAGGCTCAAATCATCCCTTGTTTGGGTTTTCATCGACTGTAACCACACTCGTCAACTCTGACAGCTTGAAGGGGGAATGTGTGCAGCCGATGCACCATCCTGCAATCCAACGTGTACTATCATATGGTCTTGACGATCGAACTTGAAAATGTCACTCCAAGCTCTTCACCATGCGTGCGAGAAATACGGTCCTGGAACTGGTTGCAGTTGGTCCAAGTGAGGAAGTTCGTTCAAACTTGGGATCAACTTCTTGTTCAGCTTTCGGCATTGGTATTTGCGCAACACGCCGTACGGAAAGTCACAGACACACACAACAAAAGACAGTTTTTGCCGACAAGAAGAATGAATGAATTAGAACGCAATGCAAAAGAAAAAGAAGAAGCCACATGACATCGCTTTATGAAGTTTTTGCCAAGAAAATGATAAACAAAAACTAAAACAAACAACTGTTGGCGCTGCGCTTGGTATCAATGTAGCAAGTTTCAACTTGATTGCTTGAAACGAAAACTGCTCAAGACAAGCATTGGCTGGCTACATTTTGGATTCTTGCGGCTGCATGTTGCTGAAGGTGTTCGATTTCCGGGTTCGAGCACTGGTCTATGAAACGCTTTTACAAACGCAAAAGAAAAGAAGCCACACGAAATCGTTTTATGGGGTGTTCTAACCTCGATTTTGAACACTGAACACACTGGTTAAAACGCTTTTATAAAAACAAAAGAAGAGAAGCCACACGAAATCGCTTTATGGGGGCTTTTTACGCAGAAAAAAAAAGAAAAGGAACCAACACAAAAGGCTTTATACTTTTTGCGAAGAAAATAAAAAGAGAAGGAACATTCACCAGTGTTTGAACTCCAAGTTCAAACACTGGTGTTCCAACCTGGGTTCGAACACCAGTGTTCCGAACCTTAACTTCACATACTGGTGTTCGAACACCAGTTTTCGAAGTGTTTGAACTCCGGGTTCGAACACTGGTGTTCGAACGTTCGAATGCCAGTGTTCGAACCTTGAGTTCGAACACTCGTGTTCAAACGTCTGTAAAACGCTTTATGAGCACAAAAGAAGAGAAGCCACATGAAATCGCTTTGGCTTTTTACGAAGAAAAGAAAAAAGAAGCAACTTCAAACATTGGTGTTCGAACCCCAAGTTGAACACCGTGTTCGAGCCTCAAATTCAAATCCTGGTGTTCCAACACCAGTTTTCCCATTTTAACACTGGTGTTCGAACCGGTTCGAAACGGCCTCCAAGTGTTCAAACTGGAGTTAAACTGGAAGTTCCAATGTGTTCTCAGTAAGAATACTGTGAGTTTGCTGAGCAATGCAGAACAGAGTAAGAAGGCGCTCACCTCTTTTTTACTCGCGAAGGATGCTTGAAGTCGGTGCGAGGCAATGCGATGCCCAGTAAACGGGAGGAGCGGGGCAATGCGTTGCCGAGCTCTTTTCCCCCAGGGTTGTGGAGGGTGGGTGAAAAAGCTAAAATCGGAAGCGATCCGGGTCGACAGCTTGAGCTAGCAGTGCGGCGCAAGGCGAAGCAATGCAAGCTCAAGTACTTACCGAAAACACTGTCGACCAAAACAACAAACTCACGACAAGCGTTCTCAGTAAGAATACTGTGAGTTTGCTGAGCAATGCAGAACAGAGTAAGAAGGCGCTCACCTCTTTTTTACTCGCGAAGGATGCTTGAAGTCGGTGCGAGGCAATGCGATGCCCAGTAACGGGAGGAGCGGGGCAATGCGTTGCCGAGCTCTTTTCCCCCTCTTTAGTTCGACTTCAGCATCCTCTGCCTCGCGGGCTCAGAAACCCCCCTCGCATGAGGATGTAGAAGGAGACCTGTCGAGGCGGACAAGGAGAAGCAGTAAAAAAGTGCCAGAGCACAGGGCGTGCGAGTGGCGGAGCTCTGATGCAGAGTTTTTTCCTCGGTTCACGAGCGGTGAGCAAATCAACGCAGTAGGCTGCGCTGTGCCTCGCAGAGGCGAGGGGGGAAGGTGTTCTCCTCCCCTCGAAGTGAAACTGTGTGCGAAGCAGATGCGAGCTGTGCTAGGCTGATGCGAACGCGTTCGGCACTGCGGTGCTTAATGAATGCCAGGCGTCCGCGGCTGAGGGCGTCAGCCCACGAGTTCTTTTCGCCGGCCAAGTGCTCGACTTGGAACTGTACACGGTGCAGGTGCGCCCAGGTGGCGGCAAGGCGCAAGAAGGTGCTGAGCGGTTCTGTTGTCGTAAAAAGGCGGTTGACGCCACTCTCAGCAGAGGTGTTGTCGCTGGCGCTGGGAAGGACGAAGCGCGTGTGTTTGTGCCGAAGGAGAGCCCATGAGCAATGGGCGAGTGCGAGCTGTGCCAATGCCTCAAAGCATGCTATGTAGCTTTGCATGGAGCCGTGCAGTTGAGGCCACTCGGCTCGGACTTCGTCGGCAGTAAAGATCTCGCTGTACCAAACAAAGTGCGAGGAAGTGCTGAGCCAGCCGCCGATGCCCATTCGGTCAGTGTCGGCAAAGGCATCCGCGGCGCTCATGCAGGGCGCGACGGGAGGAGTGCGGAGGCTGCGTGGTTGCTCGTGTTTAAAGCAAAGCTCGAGCCAGGCGAGGCAGAATTTACTGTCTTGTTTGAGGTGGATCTCTGTGCGATTAGGGTCAGCAAGGCGGACCCACTGGTGCTTGTGGGAGGGCGGAACGCGGGGCACGTCAGACTTAGAGTGAATCTTAAGAGAGCCAACCTCAAGAAGCTGTGCATTGCGGGGCAGCCAGGAGCCAAGAGGCGTGGAAGAAAGCTTGGCGGTGTTATCAAGGCACTCGTAGAAGGGCGCCCAAGCCTGCGGGGCGATGCTGTGGAGGGTTCCGGCACTGCTATGCAAGTCTTTATAAAGGCATGACATGAAGGAGCGCATGTGCGGGCTAAGAGTGGTAGCCCAGTTGAGCAGTCCAAGGCACGCTTCCAGGTCCTTCTTTAGGATTTTGGAGGCAGTGCGAAGCTTGCGGAGCTGTTGGCGGAGTTTTTCCAGTTTGCTCTGGACTAAGGCGACGGTTTCTGTGCGGAAACAAAAGGTCCAGCCGCACCAAGTGATTTGATCGCCGAGCTGTGCCTTTTTCCAGCTGATGGGTGCGTGGAGCGCGGCGAGCAGTGCAACGATAAGGGCGACCGGCTGGTCAAGCTTGTCACGCAGGAGCGTGGCGAGGATGTCGTCAACATAGAGCCAGGCTTTGTGCGGGTATTTGCAGAGCAGTGAATGCAGGATGCGCAGGATAAGGGATCCTGTCCGTTGCCACCAGTATGCGGAAAAGCGGGCGCCGAAATGGCACACGGTGTAGTGATAAAGCTTGTCAGCGATGCGAAAAAGCAGAGTGCCCTGCTCTGCGGGGCGAACTTTTTGTGCCTTATGTGCCGCTTTAAAGTCTAAGGAGAGGCCTTGCAGACGAGCAAAAGGATCGGAGGCGAAGAAAGTGCGTTGCACATCGAGGGCGCTTGGCATGGATACGCGCTCCGGTAAGTGCACGGAAGGGTTTAACCCACAAACCGAACTATCTAGTACTAGGCGGGGATCTTTGCCGTCTGCGTGAACTATATTAAGTTTGCCGATAGCGGTGCCTAGCGGCCAGTGCTTTGCGGCATCTTCTGCGGAGCCGTGGAAAGGCGCGACGTGTCCCGCCGAAATTTCCTGGTCCACCAGCTGCTGAAGCAAGGTGGGATCGCGTTCAGCGGCAGTCCAATTTCCCGCGCAGTGCTCAAGGCGGTGCGGGTCAAGATCAGACGACGTATCAATGTTTTGCGGTGCGGAAGGCCAGAGGCCGCTGGGCGGCAGCGGGGAGAAAGCGCCTGTGGGTACGCCTTCTTTGAGAATTGGCACGAGGCCGGTGTCAGGATCGTCAACGGCGCGCGCGAGCATTTCAAGGATCTCGAGGCGAAAAGGCTGGCCTGGTTCAATGCGTAGAGCTTCGGATGCGGGCATGTGCCGGGCAAGGTGGAGTCTGATGATTTCTGCAAGCACGGAACCATGTTGTTCCGAAAGGGGCGGCTCTGGCAGACCCGCGTGCAGGTGAGCAAGGATGGGCTTAAGAAGTTGTTCTTGACGCAGATATTCCAGCATGGATTGCGCAACCGAAGCTAGAGGGGTGCTGGGCTTATTGGTGCAATGCATGTGGTCAGCGGAGCTGACATTGCCCGCACCGTCGCAAACAGGAGAGCGTTTGCAGTGGAAAGTGGATGCTCCTAGGCTGTGCAGAGCGTGCAGGGGCAATGGAGCCGAAGGCGACTGTGACGTCACATCTGTGGTGCAGAGGGAAGCCAAGGAATGCAAGTCTGGGATGCCGTCCGATTGCAGTTTGCTGTGCAGGGAACAGCTAACCCCTAGGAGCATACGATGAGGCGAGCGCGTCCATGTGCACGTGGCTGCGAGTTCTTGGGCAAGTTGAAGGTACATGTCGAAAATGTCTTCTGTAGAGGGCTGCGGAAATGCAAAGATGACATGTGCACCTTGAAGGTGGGCAGCGCGATGCAGGGCGCAGAGACTGCGATGGAAAGATGCTGAATAGGAACTGGTGTCGCCAAGAATGCATAGCACTGCGAGGATGCCAGACCAAGCCGCTCCCTGCATGGAGGCTAAGATGTCCGGATGCCAATTACCTTCCGTGGTTTGCAAAGCAGGTGGAGAAGCGAATCGGTGCAGGGACTGATTGATTGGCTTGGCATCCTGGAAAAGGTCCGGCGGCCAATAGAGGAGATAGCGGGCTGGGGGGGTGCAAGTGGAGGCAGCTGAAGTTGGAGCGGGGCCACCGGATTCACTGTCAGCAGATTCTGAAGCCTCACTGGCCGATGAGTTGCTGTGATGTGGGGAAGGCTGGGCAGGTTGGTGAGCGAGTGCAGGCGAGGCCGGGCAGGGTGGCTTAGCAACCTGAGCCTTAGGGGGGCTGCGGGACCTAGAACCACTAGGTGATGTGCAGGGGGAGGCTGAGCAGGACGCGCAGGAGCGCGAGAGAGGCGAGAGGCTGCGCTTGTTCCGGGCTGCGGGCAAGAGATTGCTCCCGGATGCGATCTCCTGCGGTTCTCAAGACGGACTGGGCTTTTCTACTTTGTGGTTGCAGGCTGCGTGATTTTTTCCGCAAGGCTGGCCGGAGGGCAATTTAAATGCGCACTTGTGTTCAAACTTGCAGTTCTTGTTTGTGCAATTGCCCTTGTTGAAGCGGATGCAGAGAGTCTTATCGCCAAGTTTGGTGGCGAGCGGTGCGGTTTGCTGGTTGCCTGAGTTGGGAGTGCGGGGCTGTTTGCCGGGCTGACGCACTCCCTTGCCGTTTGCTTTGCCGCCTTTACCGCGGATGCGGTCTTCCCTGGTGGGGCGGAGGGGCGGTGCGGGTGGCATGGGCTTGGCACGAAGTTGCAGAAGGGAACTGATGTCCGAGCGGACACTAGTGATTTCATGCAGGGCATCATCCAGGGACCACCCGGAGCTGTGCAGTGCGGCAATCTCTTGCCAGATCTTCCGATCGGCGACGAGAAGCTCTTGCGTGGTAACGGTGCGTAAATGCAAGTCGGGAGCAACGGTTTGCGTTGCGAGGTCGAGAACCTTTTTGTCAAACGCCTTCAAGCGCTGCAGGTGCGCTCCGTTGCATATTGCGATAGCGTTGCGAAAGACTGTTTGCACGCGTTGCAACCAGGCGGAGCTGAGGCGAAGGTGATCGACAGCCATTTCGGGCGTGTCGTCGAAAAAGGCAGTGCTGATGAGGTGTGCTTCAGTGCGGATTTGCTTGGTGGCTTTGCTCTGTATGATTTCGTCATACTGCTTTGCGGACAGGCGGAGCTGCCATGGGATCCAGGTGATGGTGTGTCCCGGTTGGAACCACCGATGGACCAGGCTGAGCAGACGAATGCTTGGCATAGCATCGCTGTCGAGATGTTCGCCGGGAAAGGCGTCCTTAAAGGCTTGCACAAGACGTTGCACGGCAGATTGATCAAGGCGGGGCGGGGCGTGTTCTGCCCAAGAATTTGCAGGACTAGGGGCAACTGGTGCAAGGGCTTGTTGTGCTGGTTGCGATTGTGGCGGCGTTGGTGCTGAAGCGGCTTTGGCCTGCTGCAGGGCCTTGCGGAGGCGAGCCATGGCAGGGGAGATGCGGGGCACAGGTGCATCTAGCTCCAGCCAGATATGCGCGTAGTCGTCGCCGCAGAAATGGTCCAGATCGGCTGTTTCTGAGAAGGCATATGCGAAATCCGACACGGATTCAATGCCGGTGCTGTGCAGGGCTGCGGACAGCGAGTCCGGAACTTGGCATGATTGAAGCAATTGGGCAAGGGCGCTTGCCGGCACAGGCGGTGCATCTTCGAAAGAGAGATCCGCTGCCATCGTGGAGCGGGAGTGCTGAAGGCGGGAGAAGTAGATTTGAGCCAAAAGACTCGAAGGTGCAGGGAAACGTAGCTGCGAGCTAAGCCGAAGTGCAAAAAGAGAGGCGAGGCAGGCAGCGAGCCGCGTAGGCCTTGAACAGCATGATGTCGACGAGCAGCGAGTACCTGACAGGGGGCACAGGGAAGAGGCAACCCGAACAAAAAAAAAAAGGAAGAGGGGTAAGGAAGAAGGTTTGGGGCAAAGGGCAAAAGCACAGGCACTTTTGGCAGCATGCGGCTGAGATCAGGTGTGTGAGGCTGCAAGTCGCAGGGCGACGCATGCTTTGCGTCTGCAGAAAGGGCCCTGAGGGGCTGCACTGGTGAGAGACCCCAGACCCAAGCGGGTGCCGCAGGCCGGCCGCAGTGTGCCGTCTCCGGTGTCGTTGTTGAGAAGGCTGTGCCAGCAGGCCCACGGGCCATTGCATGCGAAGAGCGCGTTTTCGGCGCAGAGAGGCAAGGGAGGCGGGAGCGCAGCGGCGTCGTCTGAGTCCATCTCTGATGCGCTGGCGGAATCGGGGCTGGGCGGGGCATTGCGGGCAGCGCGTTCCACCAGCATGGCTTCCTCGTCGTCCGAGAAGCCGGAGATAGGATCATCCTCTGAAAAGTGCTCGATTGGATCGTCCAGCAGAGAATCAAGATGTTGTTGCAGGGCGTCAGAGCTGGAGGGATTTGCTGGAGCAGGTGACGGAGGCGACTGCATTGCGTGCAGGTGCTCATGCCGAGTGGCGAAGCGGGACCACGTGCCGTTAAGGATGTCCTCGGGCCGGACCGAGTGAAGCACAGGGCCCGGAGCGATGCTGAACGGCGGTTCGGGAACAGGAGCTTGGCCGCCACGTGCTATGCTGCGTTGCGGGCGCCAGCCGGTGCTGACGGCCGTGGCGAGGTCTTCTTGCACGTCAAGACTGGCAAAAGTGTCGTTGCGGGAGTAGAGCGCAGCGCTGTCGCGGTGGTGGCCTTGTGCGAGGCGGGAGTCTTTGGGGGCACGGCGTTGTGCCGCGGCCGCTAAAAGTGTGGATTTGAGGCTATGCAAGGTGAGAGACCTGGCCTCAGAAGGGAGCAGCCCGGCACCAGAAGGCCAGTTGCAAGTGCAGGCCCACCGAAGAGAGAGCAGAGCTGTGCAGTAGCTGGCTGGCGCCAGCTGTTCAAGGCAAAGGCGGCTGGGTGGCGTATGGAACCAAAGGAAATCGATTTGCGCGAAAGAGTCATAGAAGCGGTGCGTGGCTTGCAGGATGGCGTCTAGCCAATGCAGCACCCAGGCGGTGCCGACATCACGCCCAGAGAGTCCCCCTAGGCGGCAGGCCCAAGGCTGACCTTGGGAGGTAGTCTTTGTGGCGTAGCAGGTGCCGTGCAGGGCCTGGCAGGTGAGCGAAAGGCTGGAAAGGTCTATGCGTTGCAGGTCAGCAAAGCGCAGGCTGCAGTGTAGTGCGAGGAGCGCTGCTCCAAGGATAAGGCGCGTAGTAAGCGGTGCCTGGTGGTCGCAGACGCGACGCTCCCAACTGACAACAAGCGACAGAGGGATGGGTAGAGCCTCTTTCCGATCCCTGGCTGAGCTAGAGAACGTGTAGGCGGTGATGACAGGGCTGCAAAGGGCGGTGCCGAGGGCTTGCCATTGGGCATGCTTGGCGAGCCATCGAAGAGCTTTAATGCAGGAAGGCACGGTCATCTGATGGATTTCGCGATCTTGCTTGGCTGAGGCGCGGGCCGCAGAGATGAAGTCCAAGATGACGTGAAGTGCCAGAGCAGCTGGCAGGATGCAGGAGCTATGCAGGAAGGCGAAGAAGTTAAAGGTAACCCGGAAGTAGCGTTCCAAGGTGCCTGGGGAGAAAGGCCGAAGCACTGCAAGCATGTGCTGTTGTGCTTGGGAGCTTTGCTGCAAGGATTGCCAAAGAGAGGAAGCCCCGGCCAGGATCCCCAGAATTTGCGTCCAGGCAGTGTGGCAGGCCTGGCGGCGCATGTCGTGCTGGCGGCGGCTGAAAGACATGGGTACCCCCTGGACGCGAGGGACCGGGATAGGCGGTTGGGCTGCAGGAGGAGGCGAAGGCGCGGTGGCGATAGAGGCAAAGGGTGAGCTGTGCGGCGGGGCATCCGGCTGGGTTTTATGAAAGTTAAGGCTGCGTGGCATGGCTCGGGCCGGCGGCGGGGGGCGGCCCCCACGGGGAAGAGGCGGTGCAGAACCTGACTTAGGGAGAGGCTTATTAGGACTAGGGCAACCCAAGGCGGGGGCTGGGTACTTGACCACGCGACGGGGCGGGCGCGAAAGGCCTTGGGTGATGCTATGCGGCAGTCGTGGCAGGTTGGGGCTTTACTGGTTAGCGGCATAACCTGGGGCGAGGCAGGGGTATCCGGCAAAGTAGGTTCGGGCAGAGGGCTTAGGGTCCTAGCGAGACAAAAGGGCAGAGCTGATTGCGATGCCGGTGTGCCTGGCGAGCTAAAGTCGTCTTCTGAGGCTGAGTCGCCAACTTCAAAGAAACCTAAGAACACGGGCAGGTGCGACGGTTCATCGTCCGACCCCGAGGCGTGTGGAGTTATTGCCAGGCTTGGCTGAGACTGCGTTGCCGAGGGCGGCGGTGCAGTGCAAGGTGCAGGGTCCTCGAAGGAGCCGAATTTTCGTTTCCATCGCTGACGCATATGTTGCAAGCGGAACCGGGGCAAGGCAAGGGACACAGAGGCCCCGAGCAAGATACGAGCGGGACCTGCCTTGAGCAAGAGCCGGCTGATGCAACCTGAACGCAGGCTAAGCAGAAAAAGGCACGAAAGGGAAGCGGCTGAAAAAAAAACGGCGTGCAAGTGCAGCAAGGCGGGGCACTGGAAGCCGAGGCCAATCCTGAAAAGCCAGAACAAGCGGGAGCGTAGCGAGCGTCCAAAAAACTGTGCTGAGCAGAGCGCTGCAAGAACGTGCCTGGAACAGCTTGAAGATGGACCTGAGCAAGCGCAGAGAGCAATGGAGAAAACTCAAAGAAGGCGGCAAAACTGCAGGAAGAAGGCGAGGCGGGCTGCGGCCGTACTTTTTTGCAGTGCGGTGCTGTGCGGGTGCGGGAGGGGAGCTCACTGCTCTTCCCTCTCCTCCTTGCTCTTGCAAATCGAGCAGCGGTGCTTATTATGCATCTCTGTTGCCAGAGGCTGTGCAAGGCGGAACGGTTTGCCACAAGGCAAGCAATCTCCGGAGCTGTGCGTGGAGTCGCATTGAATTGCGCAGCAGGCCCGACCGTGGCGATCACGATACCACGGTCGGGCCTGGCGGGTCCAGCGTACGTCTGCTGGTGTGCGGTGCGAAGCTTGGCTCCAGGTGCCGATCTGCGGTGCTTGGGTCAAATCGTCTTCTGCAGGAACATCGCTAGCAGCGATAAAGTCTTCGTTGCGGGGCGGGGGGCGGCTCTCTCGCCGTTCTTTGGCAGTGCTGGGGCGGGGCTGAGGGTGCGGGGCGGGGGGAGCCGGTGTGGGATCGGCGCAGCGTTTTTCTTGCTGCGTGAATTGCTTGGGCCACACTGGCGCTGGTGGCGGTGCGGGGTTGACGAAGTCAAGCGGTGGTTGCTGTGCGGGATCCGACATATCGGCCCAAGACTGGGTAGCGGGGCCGGCGCATGGTGCAGGGTGCGGGGCTGCGAGAAACTGGTCTCCCACTGGTGTCAGGTAGAATGCACCAGGCGGGTATGCAGGCATTGCTTTCACAGGCACTGAGCTCTTGGCCTGCGGTGGCGGTGCTGGGATAGGCGGGTATGTGCCGCGGGGATCATGAAAGGCGGCGGGTGCGGGGGAGGGCTGAGCAACGGCAGGCTCAGGCGTGGCAGTGGCCGCAGGAGGAACCTGCGGTGCTGGTGCGGAAACAGCGTTGGCTGTGCGGGGGGGTCGGAAGGTGCAGAGCTGGCCGGGGGTTCCGGAATAGGTTGCAGGGGCTCACGGGGCGTCTTGTTGCCCTTGCAGTGCGTTTCGATCTCGGCCAGGTAGGCGCCGTGCGTGAGGCAGGCGCTGAGCCTGAGGCTTTGCAGGGGCCCAAGGCGCTGTGCAGATTCGACCAATTCCTCATTGGTCGCAGAGGCGAGTGCGACCCAGGCAGCGCCCAGGCCGGACATGATGCAGGAGCGGTGCAGGGCAAGAAGAGTGAAAAAGTCAGTCTCTTAATGATCGGATGTGAGCTTAAGTATGCTGAGCTGAGGTGAAGCAGAGCTGTCTGTAGTGTTGTGCCTTAGGAGGCTGGGCCACTAGCGGGGCTGAAAGACGAAATGAGTCCTTGGCCGAGAAGCTGTGCGACGAGCCTTGCGTAGCCCGCTGAGCCGAAGCGCGGAGGAAAGCCAACAAGGTGGCAAGCCAATGCTGAAAAAGAGCGAGGCAGAGCAAGGCGTGCAAAGAGCTGAGGCCAAGACCGTCGGGGCGCAAAGAAGAAGAGGTGCAGACCTGAGCAGAAAAACGGCAAAGCAAAGGAGGCAGGAGCAGCCAGGGCAGCTTGCCGAACACAGTGCTAGGCGAAGCGATCGCGAAGCAGAAGACGAAGAAGGACCTGAGTCCAGGCGAGCTAAGCGCAGCCAGAAACAAGAGCAGGGCAGGCGGCTCCTGAAAGCAGCCAGCGGTGCCGAAAAAAAGGGATGTCGCCCAAAGATTGGTTGACCTGAGGCAGGACATAGCGGAGCAGCCGCGACCCAAGCGAGGGTTTGCAAGACTGAGGCGGGGCGGCCCCGACCGAAAAGCAACAGGCCCGCGAGCCAAAGTAGATGTCGAAGTCGAAGAAGAAGTGCCTGGCAGACGTGAAGAACACTAAGGCAAGGCTGAACAAAAGGCTGAAAACCGACATGCAACAAAGAATGCTGGCAAGAATGCTTTTGCGGTGCAATGTAGAGAAGCCACAAAAAACGGTGCTGTGCTAATGTGCTGTGCGTGAAACAGGGCTTGCGGCACAGCAGTTGCGGCGCGGTGCGATTGCATAGGGGTGGAAAAACCACCTGGTAGAAAATCTACCATGACGTCAGCGTTGCTGGGCTGTGCCTCGCGCAAAGAATAAATAGGCACAGAAGAAATGCCGAGCTGAAGCAGAGGCCTGCGGTACCACAGGGCAGCGCAGGGCGGTGCGTTGCTGGAAAAATCGCAGAACAAAAAGAGATGCTCGCGTTGCCGTATCTCCGACCACTGCTCCCAGAGTGCCTGGGAGCGCCCGGATCTCTTCCGGCAGCGATGCAGAGCAGATGCGGTGCAGAATGCGGTGATCCAGTAGTGTGTCCTCCTCCAAGGCGAGATCCACAAAACTGGAGCTGTGCGATGCAGGAGATGCTGCGGCATGGGCGGTGCGTTGCGAGGCAAGCCAAGCTTCAGCTCGGCGCGAGGCGGAAGCTTCGGCTCTGGCACATGCCGCGGCCACCACGCTGCTGCGGAGACTGCTGGGCGTGCTGGACCAAACTGATGCAGTGCTGGGCGGGCTGTCATCGGCGCGCCACACAGGAGCCGGTGCGTTGCGGAGCAGTTCCTGAGCGGAGTAGCGGAGCCATTCGGACCCTGAAGACATGACAACAGGGGCGGGGCGGGACTTAAGCTAAGGTTGCAATCTCGGCTGGGGTGAAATGGTAAAGCTGGCTAAGAGCAGTGCGTGCTTCTCTGCTTGCTAAAGATAAGCTGCGGAAAGAAGCCGTGCAGAAGCAACTAAAGAAGTGACCCGCGACTCTGAGTTGAAACCAGCAAACGCTCAGAGTCGAATCCGCCTGAAAGAAAACGCGGGGCGATGAAGACCAGAGTGCCAGGCGGCGCCTGACGAGAATCAAGCGAGGCGGGGTATTGCTGATGGGGCAGGGCCTAGCTTGCTGATAGCGCCAACAAAAGTCTTCGGGCTGGGTGCGATTGCGGAAGGCCACGCTGAGCAGAATGCGTCTGCAAGAAGGAGACACATCCCAAGAAGTGCAAAGATGCCGGTGCGAAGCGACGCAAAGCTGAGCAAGGCACTGGCAGTCAAAGAAGCAGAGGAAGCTGAGCAAGAAACCTGCCGAGCATGCCGACTCAAGGCATGCAATCCATGAAGCAGTGCTGGGCATGGCGAAAGGACCCTGGGGAACGGCGCCAAGGGCCCAGCGAGCCACAACAAGCTGAGCATGTGTGGGCGAGTGCACAGCGGTGCTGGCAGAAGCGACTGCAGGCTCGGTGCGCGGCCGTTTGATCTGCCCTCGGCGGCCCATGGCGCGGAGCAGAGCGGAGCAAAAGAAGCCTAGCTCGAAAGAAAGCAAAAGTGAGATGCATGCAAATCAAGCTGTGTAAGAAGCTGCATGAAAAGCTGCATGTAGAGCTAAGCAAATGCAATGCATGAAAAAGCTAAAATCGGAAGCGATCCGGGTCGACAGCTTGAGCTAGCAGTGCGGCGCAAGGCGAAGCAATGCAAGCTCAAGTACTTACCGAAAACACTGTCGACCAAAACAACAAACTCACGACAAGCGTGCCAGGCCCAGGGATGCTATGGAAGTGGACGAGGAGCCGCCCAGCACCGGGCAAGTTGCCAGGGGTATGCAGAAGGTGCTCAACAACCTCCGTCGTGCGGAGGTCAAGTCTCGTCGACTGGAGGAGGACCGGAACGAGCTCCAGCAGAAGTGGGAGACCTACCGCCGCGAGCTGCAGCAGGGCTTCATCCGGGAGAAGCACAAGTTTCAGGAGCGCCTGGCGAAAATCTCGGCGGAGCTTGCGGAGGCGGAGCAGAACCAGGAGGACGCGTTGCTAGAGCTGCAGGCGGCAATGATCGAACCACAAGCTGTGCTGCGGCCCAAGCCAGAGCCGGTGGAGGACCCGGAGCTGGTAGCGGAATTGGACCAACTGCTGCAGTCACCGGAGAAGCAACAGCGACGTGGTCTGGCCGATCTACTGGCGGGTGCTTTGCAAAGCAGCTCTGGCAGCCGCGACGACAAGCGCAAGCTCCTGCAGACTGCGATCGAAGAGCATCGCAGACAAAATGCTCCATCGACACCGCCAAGACGACGGACTACAGAGCTCCCGGGCACGCCGCCCGATCCCAAGATGAGCGAGCCGACTGGAGCCAGGGCTTCTGGGGACGGCACCTACAGTGGTGGTGTGGATCCCTTGAGAAAGCCCGAGCCCTACCATGCCTCCCCTTCTGCAACAGCGAGGCCCCATGTCGAGGGAGTGCCCAGGGTCAAGTCCCGGCCTGGGACCCGGATCCCAGTCAAACAGCTGGGCCGGAACCATCGAAGCCGAAAACAGGCACCACTCTCTCCGAGAAGCTCGATGCACGGCGCGAGGAGATAGTCGTAAGTGGCGACTCCGACGAGGACCAAGCCATCGACTCGCTCCACCTGCGGAACAACGAGGAGGACAAGACTTTTGTGGACTAGTTGGCAACGACGGCGGCCACATGAATGTTATGTGCAGCCGCCCTTTGGCCACAAGGCTCCCAATTTTGTGTGGACTGGCAGGCCACGACATGGCTGACTTTTTCGGTTCGTTCAGCCTCTGCTGTCCAATCTATGAGGGTGTGAAGCAGCCGGGTGTTCTTGGATTACGAGACACTGGCGACTGCCAGCACCAGCGACGATATTTCGCACCTGCCACTTGCCCTCCTCTGTGGGCCATTGGTCTGGTCAAGCCGCGGGGAGAGATGCGATTTGGTGCAGCCTGGTATGGAGAGACCTGCCCCGATATGCTACTTGGTGCAGGCCATGAAGATTGCTGCGCCCATCCTGGTGATCCTGCTGGCCATTGGCTACTTGGTGACCGGACGTCCACGTTCAGGTGCGGCGGCACGGCCCTGCGGGAGGCCACGTCCGACCGAACCAAGATGAGGAGCTCGTGACATACGACATGATGCTCAGCGACTATGTGGCAGTTCGCTGCATGGGATGGCTTTTAGGCCTTGAGCTGGTACAGTTTGCTGCCCTCCTGAGCATGCTCTACGTGGCGGTTGGTAGTAGGAGGAAGCGAGCAAAGAGAGCCCGACGTGCTGGTGTTCTTGGGCACCCCAAAATCTTGCTTGCCTATGCAGTCCTGTCAAGGAACTACGCTGCAAAGGCTGTTGCTCACCCGCCTCCTCCACATCGATCTGACATGCCTGCTGCCTACACCGCCCTTGGAGTGCCGCGGCAGACTGATCTGGAACTGTGGGCATCGGGACAGCTCACTGCCAAAGAACACATGCTGCGGGCCTACGAGGAAGTGGTATGGAATGCCCCCTTCAAACACTCTGACGGCGAAGTGGCGCCGCCAAACCTCCTGGCTGCCACGGTTTCGGAGGAGCTTGGCCTCGGACGAGGACCGCCGAGCTGTGCACATTACAATCTGGGTCGCGTCCCCTTTCTTCGAGACGGTGATCATCGACCTTGGCATCGCCTTCCCGATTCTATCAGAGCAGCGACTTTGTGATGCTGTCCGGAGCACGTGCACCGACCTCCCAGACTATGCGGAGACCATCCTTCCCACGATCCCACAGATTGGATCACATTATGGCAGCTGCCTTGCGGTCCCGGCCTGGATCCAGGCTGCGAATAAGTATGCGATGGTACTAGACAGCCGGGGTGTGGGGGGCGAACTCTTCGCTTTCTACCATGATGGCCCGGTCACGCGGGAGGCCGTCATGAAGCAGCTGCCGGAGGATGACAATGAGATCGACCTCTATCTCTTTGGCAGTATGGTCCCCTTGGCAGCTGACGCCTCTCAGGACCCCATACAAGGTGGAGTGGTCAAGGCCTACTACACGGGCGATCATTGCACATGGGAATGCCCGCTCCAGGACCGACTCACTGACCCGACACAGTGGAATCCGCGACTGAATCCGCCGAGTACCAGCAGTGACCCTTATGTCGTCTACCAGAGCCCGGACGACCAGCTTGTGTACTACGACCTCCCTGATGCGGATGCTCACCGGCAACAATTGGCTGAGCAGCTTATGGCCTACCGCCCAGGGCAGTGCTGGACGAAAGAGCCACAGAGGACTGCTGATGCTCTCACGCATGCTGGCCGTGCTATACGGAAACAGATCGCGGTGATTCCAGGCCCACAGAGCACGCCCGAGGATGACCCGGACACTACGGTCCTCTTCGTGGACCTACGAGGCCTGGCATTGTTCCCCCAGTGGATGTTGCTCCCGGGCCAGCTCTTCAACTCCACCGACTACTTGGCCGACCTCCCTGTTCCGGTTGTTGACGGCTGGACGGTCGTGGTTGAAGGTGGAGAGCGGGCGGAGCATGCGGAACTACTACGTGTCACAAATGGGGAGATGTTGAACATCTTCTTGCAAGAGACTGACCAGATCACGGCGTCTCAAGCAGATGAACAGAGTGAGGGTCCGGGCTCTGGCCCAGACGATGACGAAGGGGACAGCTCTGACCCCTTTGATGCCCTCCCTCATTCTAGTGACCTCTCTACACCATCTCCTCCGAGGGGCCTGCCGCCGTACGGACCGCCAAGGCCTGAGCCGGTGAACCGCAGTCGCTCCCCAAGACGACGGTGTGCCTCGGACACGTCGGTGACATCAGCCACCCCGCTGTGTCTGCAAGGCCTTCTACCGCCCCCCGTTGTGGAACTCGATGTCCATCAAGTACAGCTACCCCATGGTGCAGCTGACGTCAATCACATGTTTCGGCCGTGGGGGCCGGACTGGATATACACGGTGCTTCCGACTACGGTGCCCGCTGAAACGGAAATGGCACTGTCTCAGCTGAGGCATTGGAGCGACCTTCTCTGCGGGCCTACCTCTGCCGAGCCGCCTGAGATCCATATCTATGTAGATGGGTCCTGGCATGAGCAGCGGAAGGTAGGTGGATATGCTGTTGCGATCTTCTTGGTGACAGCGGGCTCTGCCGCGCTGTTTGGATTGCTCGGCGAACAACTTCAAGGGAACCCCCAAAGTCCCTGGACATTTGATGCTGCACCGGCCCTGAAGGCTGAGCAAACGGCGCTGATGACGGCGATGCTGCGGTGCCTACAAAGCCGAGCTTTCCTGATCCCGGCTGCCTATTGCATCTTCTACGACTGCAAAGTTGCAGGATGTGGTGCTACGGGGCTGTGGGATGCTGGTGCAGGGCTTGGACTACAGAACCGCGCCCTGGCGCAATTCTTGCGTGATGCCCTGAGCACCCCTATCTCCATTGAGCACGTTCGCGCGCACAATGGCGACCCCTACAATGGCCTTGTCGATGCCCTGGCGAAGGCGGTTGCCAAACAGAGCGCTATGCTCGCAGCCCCGCCGGCCGAGATTTGCGAGTTGGTGCAGCGTGTGGACTTTTCTTGGCTCCCGTTGGAAGCCCAGGATACTACGCGTGAGATTTACCCGCTTGTGACTGGACAATGCCTTCGCTGGAATGAGGACGTGGCTTTCACTGCCCCCCATATCCGGCCGGACCAGCTGATCCCTACCACGGGCGATGCGAGTGAACTGCATGCAACTACGCTCGGCAGTTTCTCGACCAAGCTTCTCACCCTCAACGCGCAGACCCTGGCAGGACGCCACAAGTACTACGAGAAGCAACTCGTCGACCTCTCCGTGCAGGTTGCATGCTTCCAGGAGGCCCGGGGGGCA